>CP115865.1:4537990-5053000 GCA_027920645.1 Caenorhabditis nigoni | reverse complement strand
AAAAAGTTGAACGGTAGCATACAAATGAAAAAGTACCTCCGAATAATAATGCATTTGAATTGCTAGAGTGCATCCAAGCATGATCCATACAACAAGAATCTCTCCGAATAACCCCAAAATTATATGGGAAAGTTTTTGAACCTTTGGCTTATAGCGTCGCGGAATTTCAAAAGCCCAGCCGACGAAAATCGGTAAAAGCACAAAGTAAAGAAAAACAGGCCATAAGCAATTTGGTTGGTTCCGAATGATTGGAGCGTATAAAGGCATCGAGAGAACGGCTACATGCCAAAAAGCCACATTTGAACAGTAAAAGTTGTGAAGACAAGTATATAAACTCTTCACTTCGACCAAAACCCATATTGGAGAACATAGAAACATCAGGAATAAGGCCAGAAAACTTCTCATTTTTTGTTTAACAGTCTGGTGGTAAAAAACTCGTACTGGATGTATCACACAGTTCAATAATATATGCTCTATCGATTTTCGGGCAACGAGAGAACGTAGTAAACACAAGGTGTAAGAAGGTGGGGTGCAGAGACTGGCCAGCGAACAACTGGCGAGCAGTTGTACACGAGAACACACTCCATAAGGTAGATGTCCTCTAATTTTATGAGAGAACTGCGACCATATAAAAAAAGAAAAATAACAGTAATTCTCAAATAAACATAATATTAACGAAAATCACCAATTACAGTCGTCTGACAAGAGAAACGTTTTCAGAAAGGTTTTTAATTTCTCAAAAAATTCTAAAATTCTAAAATATATAAATTCTAAAATTCTGAACTTCCAAATATTTTAATTGTAAAGTTTAAAATTATAAAACCCGGCTTCCCTTCGGCCTTAATAAGGAGAGAGACTAAAGAGGAAAACGAACTCGTATTTATACAATAGGGTACATTTGCTCTAACTATAAGTTTGGTTTTTTTCTTGGGTTTTTTTGAGGAGAACAAAATATTGTTTTCAAACGACATTCGCTTCCGAGTAGAATTGAACCCTGAATGCTGAGATTGGTATTTAACTGATTTATCCACTCCACTATTTAGGGCTATGTGTTTATAGGTTCCCTCACACATTCATCCGAATAAATACATTATCGATAACAAATAGATTCGGTATAGGTATACACTGGTTCGAGGCGCTAAGCCTATTTTTTAGAGGCTGAAAATTTCTCAGAGCTAGTAAGACTGCTAGGTTACTTATGTCTGCTTTCAAAGACTAAACCTGTTTTAATAGCTGAAAAATACTACAGTGCGTCAAATTATTATAGGACCCCCCTAGATTTTGGGGGTTCTGAAAAAACTTAAAGTGATATCAAAATTCTGCAAACGCCATTCGATTCAGAATACAAAATAACCTCCAGGTACATATTTTCATGTTCTTACCTCTTTTTGTACCCCCGTACCAACAAAAAGACCCTCCAGCAGGCGTCGAATAATTATAGGACCCCCAGAAAAATGAAAAATCTCAACTATTATAGGGTTGAAAATTGAAATTATTTTGTTAAAAACTGTTGAAATAGCCTTGAAACAGTCTAACTTGACTGTTCACACAAAAATTGATTCCTCTCTTCAAGTTTTAGAAAAAATTATTTTCAGACATTTTTGCCATTTTTAGGGTTTTTGGAATAAATCGCGAATAACTTGGCTCCCGGGTGAGATTTTGCGATGAAATTAATAGGAAATATTTTTGTAGTAGTTTGGAGTGTCAACTAATTGTCTTTGTGTTATTTCGAGCCGTGTTTTGTAATTTAGGAGAAACTGAATTTTCCAAAACTGACCTAGAAATTCGATAACTCAGATTTTCATTAAAAACTCGATTTCACAAGTAAAACTAATTTTTTCCGTACCATTTGACAAGTTCAATGACGACTTCAGTAACTGAGAACATGTTTGCGACGTTTTATACAACTTTGAAAAACATTCGTTTTGGCATAATTTTTCAGTTCAAAGCTCGAGCTCAATTTTGTGCTACCAGAGGTCAAAAATGCCTTGAACAATTGCCACCTGATTATGAGCATTTCTGAGATATTTCCTATTAATTTTGACGCAAAATCTTACCCGAGAGTCAAGTTATTCGCGATTTATTCCAAAAACCCTAAAAATGGCAAAAATGTCTGAAAATAATTTTTTCTAAAACTTGAAGAGAGGAATCAATTTTTGTGTGAACAGTCAAGTTAGACTGTTTCAAGGCTATTTCAACAGTTTTTAACAAAATAATTTCAATTTTCAACCCTATAATAGTTGAGATTTTTCATTTTTCTGGGGGGTCCTATAGTTATTGGACGCCTACTGGAGTGTCTTTTTGTTGGTACGGGGTGCAAAAAGAGATAGGAACATGAAAATTTGTATCTGGGGGTTATTTTGTATTCTGAATCGAATGGCATTTACAGAATTTTGATATCATTTTTAGTTTTTTTCAGAACCCCAAAAATCTAGGGGGGGAGGTCCTATAATTATTGAACGCACTGTATTTGAGGGCTGATTTTACTATTGGAAAGTATATTTAAAGTCTAAATAGTAGATTGGTGTGTCTGGAAAACTAGGGGGTGTCTTCACAGAGAAATTCGTGATTTATCTTTTTCTATTGTCAACGGGAATAAATTTGAATTTACTCTAACGACAGTGCATCCATATTTCTTTTTTTCGCTATTTTTTAAAGCCACCGAAAATTTTAAAATTGTTGCCCTGGAAACAAGATGGCATTAAATAGGAAGAATAACCGTGAAAGAAAAAATAAAGAAACTGTACCCTCTTGTATAAATAACAAACCTTAAGAGAAAAAAATCCACGCGCTGACAATCTGCCAACGCCAAAAGAGTCATGTTCAATGGCTATTGCTTCCATATTTAGTGTTAGTTATGACCCTGCCTTCGAGTTCGGATAGTTCCAACCAAATTGATGAAAGTAATGCTGGAGAAGTCCCATCTGGTATTGGAGCTCTTCATGATGCAAACGTTGAAAATGGAAGTGTTGAGCCGAGAAACCAGGAAATGATGATTGAATCGTTACCAGCGAGAGGTAAACAGTTTTGCCGCTATATGAGTGGATGGGTGCCACTATCCACACTTCCAAAAAAATCATGAGGGACTGTTCCAGTTATTGGATCTGAAAGTGTTCTCTTGTCCACGTTCTCTCTGAAAAATATTGTTTTGAATAATTATTCATTATTAAACTATTTTTTAGATATTTAGAAATCTTTGTGTTTTCAAAATTTTAAATCTAAGAATTCAAAACTCTCATCAGTTTTTTTCTGGCTTTCTGAATTTTTTTTAATTCTGATTCACTCATTTTTGAGAAGTTTTTAAAATTTTGTTCATTTTGATAGTAACCTTTTGTTGAAGTTTTGAGCTCAGTTATTTTGCATTCAAAGCCGCAAAATATTTTTTTATGAATACGAATGAACAATATTAGTTCAGAAAGCCCAAAATTTACAGAGTTCTGGAATGGTTCATACTACAAGTTCATGTATCTCTCTTCGATAGCAACAACTCTTTTCACTGGGATCATGATTTCTCTCCATGTTACCATGGTTTTAAATTCAATTAAATCTCCGGAAACATTCGAAACAAAACCAGAGAATGAAAGCCAAACCTATGAAACATTTCTCCGAGAATTTGAACTTGAGCATCCGAAAGCATACAAAAACAAACAAAAGTTGTGAGTTCACAGTTATTTGCGACAAGATCATTAAAAGTTGAGATCATATTGTTAATTCGAAAAAATTACATTTCATTCAGCAAATAATTCGCTGGGTACAAGAATTTTTGTTCGTCGGGGTATGAACCAACTTAGGGGTATTAAAGCTCTCAATTCAAAGGTACGAAAATACCTGAAAAATTGAGTTTCGTACCCCCCTGCTCGCAAAATTTTTGTGCATTTTCAAAACCTGTCTGTCAGTTTTCCAAACAAAAATCGGAATACTCCGAAATTCCGAAAAATTAGCACTCGGAATTTTCGACAATCCGAAAAGGCCGAGTCAAACAGAAAATACATTTCCAGAAATCCCAAAGTTGATCCACAGCGTATAAGAAATTTTCAGAGTGTTGATCTTGAATTTGGTAGCTATCAAAATCTGCTCATTCATAATTCAGATTGCTCGCCTTGTAAGAATACGTTTGCATACTAAAAATCAAAAGCTATTTAGAAAAAGAGTTTGCCAGTAATTCAATTGTGCACCAAAGCAGTAGTGTTGGTTGTCTTCATTGTTTTCGAAAATGCCGTTGGAGCGGTTCTGCTGAGCTCTGTTTCTCTAGGAAAGTTTCAAAAGGGGGGGACTCTGACTAAATTTTTTCGTTGCATAAAAATGTTTTAAAAGTTATGTATTTTCCTGAAAACTAAAAGTTGTTCGACGGAGTTTTCAGAGATTTAGGATTGAAAAATAAAGTAGTATTAGGAAAATACATAACTTTTTGAGTATTTTGATGCAATAAGAACGTTTGGTTGAAGTCCCCCTTTAAACTAAAGATATTTAATCTTTTGTTTTTCAGGTGTCGATGATGCCCTGATCGCCTTTATGGCGACTACTAGATTCTACCAAGGAGTCGGTGTGAGTAATATTTTTGTGGCGGTTTGCATGGCTTTATCGTGTCACTCTTTCGTCTATGAGTTGAATTTCTCGTTCATGACACTTATTTTGGCCTCTCTCTGGTTGTGTTCATTGGGATCCTATTTTTTGTTCGAGGTGAGCTACTTTTAAAAAACGACAAGTGGTATACAAATGTAACTCTTTCAGTGTCTATTTTCAAAAGACATATGTAAATCGATGGTTCTATATAGAACACTGAAAACGGAAGTGAGAACAAATGGTTGGAGTGCTCGGGCTATTAAAATCAATGTGAAACTGCAAGGTGATCATTTTTTA
Organism: Caenorhabditis nigoni; assembly: GCA_027920645.1. NCBI lineage: Eukaryota > Metazoa > Nematoda > Chromadorea > Rhabditida > Rhabditidae > Caenorhabditis > Caenorhabditis nigoni. Next base: position 5,048,140 of record CP115865.1, on the reverse strand, counting down.
AATTTTGAAACGAGGAGTGTTTCCATACATTTTTGTGTTTGAACAGTGTTCATTTTTATTCCATGTCTGAAAATTCGAAAATTTGTAAAACGTAATTTGAAAATTTGGGAAACAGAAAGTTCAAAAATTCAGAATTTGTTTAGAAAAACAATTTCTCTGTTATTTATTTGGAACTTTACATCCTATCTCCCAAAAAAAATCAGAGAAGATTTCACTTTTAAGGCTCAAAATACTTTGAAGAAGTTGTATTGTTTTAGGTATGTATCAAGCCATGGCGGATGCGAATCGGAATGGGGCGGCAGCAGACGAACCAGCAGTTGAAGTCAACTGAAAAATTCATAACACAGATAACTCAAGTTATTGTAATACTCCGAATGTCTATGAGCTTTGAAATAAATGTGTTGATGATATTTCTTTCGAATATAACTTTTACAATGTCAAAGAGTTTATCCTTCCAAATGAGAAACTTGTTGATTTTTCTGAACTTGACTAATTTCGTCTTCGATAGCTCTTGTGTTCATGAGTTTTTCCATAGCTTTGTTCAAACTTATCCAAAAATGAGCAGTCTCAATAAAAACCAAAAAACTTTGGTGCCTTCTAGACAACGGGCTCTCGAGTTATAATGTCCAGAAGAAAAATTTCATTGGTTTGCTCATGAACTTTAACTTATCTGAAAATAATCTAAATCGTTTCAAACTTGCATTGTATTAATTTCGACTAAATTTCGGTTTTGCGAAACCCGAACTTTTGATCTCTGTGAATGAATTGTTTTCCAGATTTCTAAATTTGAAATACTGAAAATTTTGCAGATTTTCAAAATTTGACTACAGACAAAATAATTTATTCAATGAGCAATTTGAGCGGGAGAGATGGACTGGAGAATTCGGAACAAAAAATGTGACATTTTATATTACAAATATGGACACAAAACTTGAATTGAGCAAATGAAATGCAGATTTCAAGGAAATTGTAAAGAAAAAAGTTAAAATCAGTTTAAAAAGGAATAAATTAGGCCAATTCGAAACCGGCTCCAGAGTTGATAGCGTAGCGAAGTTTCTCCTCCAATCGGGTTCGATTCGAATATTTGGGAATACGGAGCAGATTCATACACGTGGCACTTGTTGGTAGCTCTTCTTCGGATGCGGAGGTCTGAAATTTTAGAAATTGAAAATTTAGAATTTCAGAATATCGGATTGCTAAAAGCTCAGAATCTCAGAATCTCAGAATCTTCAGAATTTCGGAATCTCAGAATCTCAGAATTCCAGAATCTCAGAATCTCAGAATCTCAGAATCTCAGAATTTTAGAATCTTAGGATTTCAGAATCTCAGAATTCAGGACCCCAAAAAATTACTCACCACAAGAATTCCCATTTTCGGATACATACTCTGCAACCCATCGACAGGAGCACGTGAGCAGCCGGTGACGAATCTGGAAAAATAAAATTTTAGAATCTCGAATTCTCAAAATTTGAGAATTTGCCAATTTCACAACTTCAGAAAATCAGAATCTCAAAATTTCAGTATTCTAGAATTTCAAAATCCCAGAATCTCAAAATCTCAGGATTTTAGAATCTCAGGACTTCAGAATTTGAAAATCTCAGAATCTCTGAATTTCAGAATTTCCGAATCTCAGAATTTGAGAATTTCAGAATCTCAAAATTTCAGAATCTCAGAATTTCAGATTTTCAGAATCTAAGATTCGTAGAATCTTACAATTAGAATCTCAAAATTTGAGAATCTCTGAATCTCTGAATTTCAGAATATCAGATTATCAGATTTTCAGAATTCCAAAATAACAAAAATTCAGAATTCCAGAATTTCAGAATTTCAAAATCTCAGAATCTCAGAATTTCAGAATCTCAAAAATTCAGAATCTCAGATTTCCAGAAAATCAGAATTTTAGAATCTCAGTATTTCAGAATCTTAGAAATTCAGAATTTCAGAATCTTAGAAATTCAGAATTTCAGAATCTCAGAATCTCAGAATTTCAGAATCTTATTGTTAGAAATTCAAGATTTCAGAATCTCAGAATCTCAAAATTTCAGAATCTCAGAATCTCAGAATATTAGAATCTCACCTCAAAAACGCCATTTTATCATCTTTCGACAGTTTATCAATCACATCCCAAATCATTTCAATGAAATCTTGGTCCGTCGTTGATGATGCCATCCCGAACGTGATTTGACAGTTCTCTCGAATTTCCCTAATTGTGAAGACCTCTTCAAATCCAGCGATGAGAATCTGAAGTTCGTGTGGAGCGAACATGCTCATCCATTCGATGCTGATGACTTCACTGATGCCACGACGAATCGCGCCGACCATTGTGGAGATCTGAAATTTCCAGATTTTTTGAATGTTTTTCAGATACCGTAAAATCTGTATTAGAAGGGCCGGCCCTTCTATTGTTTCTAGGTACTTCCGGAGGGCCCTTCTATTACAGGGGCCCTTCAATTAGAGAGGCCCTTCTATTTTTTCCGAAAAATCGAACAATTCGACGAATTTACGTTCAAAATTCATGAAAATCTGCCAATTTCACCGAATTTTAGCAAGATTTTCATCGAAAAATTGAGTTTCAACAAATTTCTATCAAATTGTGGAGTTCCCGGAATGTTTTTCACTGAAAAAGTACGAAATTTTTCTGAATTCAAAACTCATTTTGAAGGCGGGTCCTTTTTCCCAGAGGGCCCTTCTATTACAGGGTCCCTTCTATAAAAGGCGCCTTTCTAATACAGGTTTTACGGTAAATAACACTTTTTTCTAGCAATTTTCTCAAATTTACCATCTTGCCGTTCAATTTTAGGACAAAATTCTTTCAGAAATTACTCTAAAATTCTCGATTTTCAGCTGTTTTCAGATATTTTTTTGCTTAAAATAGGTCAGAATAACAAGGAAATTTTTAATTTTTCCAATTAAAATTTTTCCGTTTTCCGAGAAATTCCAAAAAATCACTCACCCTGTGTTTCAAATAGTAATTCACATAAAGCCGAATGTACTCGTGCACATTGTCTACAGTAACCCGTTGGTTCGATCCGTTTGGCTTGAGATTTACAGTCTGGAAAATGAAGGATTGTAAGAGAATTTCAGTGATTTTGGCGTAGAAAAATAGCGAATTTTGAGCTGAAAGTCAGTGAAATAGAGTCAGAAATCACAGATTTTTAGCTAAAAATTGACAAAATATGTATTTTTGAGTCGAAAGGATCGCAAAATTTGGAGCTAAAAACCTTTCCAACATTTTAGAACTTATTTTGTGACTTTTTGGCACTAAATCTAAGCCTTCAAAACCTCACCCTAACCAATCCGACATCACTAGTGACCACGCTGAAATCCAACTGCAACTCATCCAACTCCCGTTCGCTAGTCGTTTGCAACGCTTTCAAATTCTTGAAGATCAACGGATCAAAGCTCTTCATGTGCTGCAGATCCACGTCTTTCGTACGATCTTCGAAGAGCTGAGCAATGAAGAATTCGGCGAATCGAACTTCGTGAAGTTGTCTTTCATAGATTAGTTTTCCAATCATTCGTCCAATGAATTGATAGTGCGTCAGGCAATCAGCACCCAGGAGGTAGATGGCCGTTGGATTCGGATACAGAAGTTTGGACTCTGTGGTTTCAGTGAAAAATCCGCGATTCACGTTGAAGGCGTCTTTGAGAAGTTCTGAGAGGAATTCACGGAAGATGCCACCGCCGTCGACACCCTGCTCGTTGGATCCCGCCCAATTGATCATTTTCACGCGGATGTTCGCTTTGAGTTCTCGCACTGAAAGTTAGGATTTTTGTTATCTAGATTTTCTAGGCCATGAGTTTTCTAGGCCACTTAGTTTTTTGGCTTAGAAATGGTCAGGTATGCATCAGGTACGTTTTCTAGGCCATTTTAACACGGTGGCCTAACTGGCAAAAGTTAGGCCATCATGTGAAAATGACCTGGGAAACACACCTGGGTTATGGTAGGACATTTTTAGGCCATTTTGAAGTTGTGGCCTAGAAAACCAAACTTGTAAAAGTTAGGCCACCATTTCAAAATGATCTAGAAACCATATGAGGTACATTTTAGGAAATTTCTAGGCCATTTTAACATGATGGCCTAGAAAAAGCAATTTGCAAAAGTTAGGTCACCACTCCAAAATGACCTAGAAAACACACCAGAGGCATGTAAGGGCATTTTAAACCATTTTGAAGTGGTGGCCTAGAAAACACAACTTGCAAAAGTTAGGCCACCATATTAAAACGACTTAGACACCACATGAGGTACATTTAAGGTCATTTTAACATGGTGGCCTAAAAAACGCAACTTGCAAAAGTTAGGCCACCATGTTAAAATGACCTAGAAAACAACCAGGTTCATGGCACGTTTAGGCCATTTTGAAGGGGTGGCCTAAAAAACGCAACTTGCAAAAGTTAGGCCACCATGTTAAAATGACCTAGAAAACAACCAGGTTCATGGCACGTTTAGGCCATTTTGAAGGGGTGGCCTAGAAAACCAAATTTGCAAAAGTTAGGCCACCTTTCAAAGTGACCTAACTTGCCCCGGATGTGTGTTCTAGCTCAGTTTTATCTGCTGGTCTAACTTTCTCAACACGAGTTTTCTAGGCCACTTAGCTGTTTGGCTTAAAAATAGTCAGGTATGCATCTGGTACGTTTTCTAGGCCATTTTAACACGGTGGCCTAACTAGCAAAAGTTAGGCCACCATGTCAAAATTGCCTAGAAAACACACCAGGCTCATGTTAGGCCATTTCTAAGTCAATTACCTTGGTGACCTAGAAAGCTAAAATTGCAAAAATTAGGCCATTTTCAGCTAGCTTCCTAGGCCACTCTCTCCACACATACCATCATCTTTCACAGCTTTCGGCTTATACTTTTCGAACGCATCCATATAAATCTGATCTCTTCTCACAGTCAAATTCGTATTGTAATTGTTGAACATCCGTGAAACATCCACATATCGGTCGTGTTCCTGTGACAACAGTCGATTGAATAGCTGCACTCGATCCATGAACGGGACGATGAATGGCAGATTCTTCATGATGCAAATTCCACGTTGAAGAGCCGTCGGAATTTTATCGCGGGCATTTCGTTCCATCAGTTCTTCGTCATCTGAATCGTCGCCTACTTCTTCGTAGAGCTCCGCGAGTCGTTCGACGAATTCCGATCTCATTGGTTGTCTGTAATCTCAGAATCTCTAAATTGCAAAAAAAAATATCTTAAAACTCACTGTCTCCGATTCCTTGGCGTTGTCCTCGCCTGATGTCCAATCCCAACGAAAACCTCCCGTCCATGATTCGTCCAAAATCCCTCTGGGAAGTATTTCAGACGATTATCCTTCTGATAAATCGCTCCCAGAAACGAGAAGACCGCATCGGTGACATCCTTAAACTGATTGCGATTAGTGACGCCTGGCTCGCCACGTTGATAGACCGGAAACATCGAATGAATCAGTTTGATGGAGACGTCACGAACGAATTCAACTGTGGCGTCGAAGTGAGCGAAAATCGAGGTGGGGATGAAATCCGAATCGGCGACTGAGGAGATTCGTTTGTTCAAACAATTACAGAACAGTTCAAGGGCGTTGATTCGTTGTGTACAGCAGTCGTCTGGCTCGAATCGCTCGGAGGAAGTGATGAATGTGTAGAGACTGCAAAAATAGAGATTTAGAGGCAAATTATGTAAAAATGATGATTTCAAGACTGAAATTGCAAATTTCAGGTAAGATTCGGGCCGGACAATCCAGTTTTTCAGACAAAAAATTTCTAGCTCAAAATCCTCGAAATTTTGCTGAAAATGCAACAAAGTAAGTACTCACGCCTCCAAAAAGGTATCAGACGATGCGAGAAGATCCATGCATTCCGTAAAATGTTTTCGCATCGGGATGAGCGAGGTGACGTTGACATTCGGGGTGTTGGCTGAAAAGCAGAATTTTGAAAAAAAGGAATCTTATTCTATTAATCATTCAGAATCCTTCAGAATTCTCCAGAATCGTCTAGGATCCTCCAGAATAGAATCCTTCAGGATCATCCAGAGTTCTTTAGAACTTCCCAGAATCCTCTAGTGCTTTCTAGAATCCTTTAGAATGCTTCAGAATCCTCCAGAATCCTTGAGAATGCCCTAGAACATTTCAGAAGCCTTCGGAACCCTTTGGAACCTTTTGGAATCCTCTAGAAACCTTCAGGAGCCTCCAGAACCATCCACGATCCTGCAGGATCACGTTGAACCCTCTAGGATCTTACAGAGCCCCTTCAGATTCTTCCAGAATCTTCCAGAAATCTTTACTGTTTCAGAATCCTTCAGAACCACCATCAGCTCTCTGGAGGCTTCAGAATCCTTCAGAGTCTTTCACAGTCCTCCAAAATCCTTCGGGACCTTCCAGATTCCTCCAGAATCCTCCAGAATCCTCTAGAATCCTCTAGAATCCTCCTCTAGAAGCATCTAGAATCCTCTAGCATCCTCTAGGATCCTCCAGAATCCTTCAGGATTCCTTTCAACTCTTCACAACTTTCTAGAACCCGCCAAGATCCTCCAAACTCCTTCAGGATCCTTCGGAATCTGTTAGGATCTTTCAGAATGTCCATCAGCTTTCAGGAGACTTCAGAACCTTTCGCAGTCCTCTAGAATCCTCTAGAACCCCCATGACCTCTGATCCCAACAAAAACGCTCACCATAAGCACACGCGGCTCTTCTAAAATTCACTGATGACAGAATTCTATTCGAATACTCCCATAAGTACTGGTTCACTGCTGTTCTCTGTCTTCCGCTCTCCGTCAAATCCTCCTTCACATTCAACGTCTTCATAATCGTCGCATGCTGATCCAGTACGAGAGCCAGTGAGTCGAACAACTGCTTCAGCGATTCTGGATTCGTTTTGTCCACATTCTCCACAAACGACAGGAATACAGCACGGAGGCGAATCGACGCGGTTTCCACTTCTTCTGGGCGGAGCTTCCACTTTTGAATCACATTCACAGATTTCACAGCTTCATAGAGGACTGGCGAGTTTGGATTCACATGTTGTGTGCTGGAAATTATTGATTTTTAAAGATTTTTTGGGGTCGAAAATTCCAGATTTCAAGCTCAAAATCGTATACCGTAAAACCTGTATTAGAAGTGCCCCTGAAATTGAATTGCCCCTCTAATTGAAGTGCCCCCCTAGAGGCCTCACGAAAAATAGAAGTGCTCCCTTTAATTGAAGTGCCCCTCTATTTGAAGGGCCCCCTCTAATTGAAGTGCCCCTTTGCTAAATTGCAGAAAATTTGTGCGTTTCTAGTCCATGTGACCAAAGATGGAAATCTTATGAAGTCGAATTGCGAAAAACCAATCGAAGAAATTGATTTTCTGTTGTTGTTTTATGTTTTCATTAAAATATAGGTGTTTTTGTTTAGTTATAAAAGAATTTTCAAGGATTTTAAGAAGAAAAAAACAAATTTTTCTCCGAAAAACGTTCTTATTTTAATAGAAATTTCCTGCTCAGAGACCTCACGAAAAATACAAGTGCCCCCTTTAATTGAAGGGCCCCTCTAATTGAAGTGCCTCCCTAGGGTCCCCACGAAAAATAGAAGTGCCGGCACTTCTAATACAGGTTTTACGGTAATTTGCAGCTCAAAATTTACCATTTTGCAACCCATATTCTTCAATTTCAGTTCTTTACCCACAAAATACCAGAAATTTCTTTTTAAAAAACCCACCCACTGAGCCGAATATGATCTCGGATATAGTAGAGAATGTAGTTGGCGAAGTTGAGATCACTAATTTTGACACATATCGTTTTGAGCAGGCGATCGGCGACGTGCACAGACACCGGCGTCGTGCGAATGGGATTCTGAAACTTTTGGGAGGCGTTGAGAGAATTTTTCAGAATTTTAAAAATCTTTCCGAGTTTACTAGGCTTCTATAGAACCTTCCAGAATCCTTCAGGAGCTTCTAGAATCCTCCAGAACCTTCTAGATTCCCTCAGATCCTTTTAGAATCAATAAGAACCTCCTAGGATCTTCTAGAATCGTCTAGAATCTCATATTCTTCTAGAATCCTTCAGGACCTTTTTGGATCTTCTAGAAACTCTTCGGGGTCTTCTAGAAATCTTCAAGACCTTCTAGAATCCTTCAAAACCTTATAGAATCCTCCAGGATCCATCAGAATCCTCCAGAAACCTCTAGAATCCTTCAGGACCTTCTAAGCTCTTGTAGGATCTTCTAGACTCTTGTAGGATCTTCTAGGATCTTCAAGGATCTTCTAGGATCTTCTAGGATCTTTCAGAATCTAAAACCTTCTTGAATCCTTCAGAATCTTCCAGAATCTAAGCCAGGATTCTTACCACAAAAACGTCGAAAATCCTAGTGAGCAATTGCAGATGACGTGGCTGCATGGGCTTCTTCTGAATCGAAACGTCATCTGGTTTTCCGATCAGAGCCTCCAGAAGATGGAATTCGGCGTCGAAGAGACCGTGTTGCGAGATCGCTTCGTAGAGATGCGAGTGGCAAGTCACAAAGTCTTCCAGGAATCTGAAAATTTGGAATTTCGAATTTTCTGGTAATTCTAGAAGTTCAAATTTTAGAATATCCTAATTTTATAGTCTAAGGATCCGAGAAAGCCCAAAATTCACAAATTTTTTAAGTAGAAAATTCAGAATTCCAGGTTTTTAAAGCCCTAAAATCTCCAAATTCACAATTCTGGAAATCGGAAATCTGGAATTTTGGGAATTTCAGAATCCCTCCTCACCTGAACACATGGAAGAAAATGGTATTCTCATCAGCGTGATTCAGAAATTTCACACAGCATCTGGCCAACAAGAATCGTTGAGAATCTCGGATTTGCTGTTCGAAAGCCCGGTTGGCGGTTCTCGCTTTCACCAATTCCACCAGAGTCATCACCAGACGTTCCTCGTCTTTATTGGTCTCGTAGAAGTTGACCAATAGTTGGGCCATTTGAACAATTTGCTGGAATTTCGGGGAATTGGAATTCTGGAGTTTTGAAGTTTTGGAAAAGTTATGAATTCAGAATATCCGAATCGGAAAATCTGGAACAGCAAATTTCCCAAAATTCGGAATGGTCGAGCTTTGAAATTTAAGAATTCTGAAATTTCGATTTTTGCAATTTTTCGATTTCTTTGATTTTTTTTGCCAAAAATTTTCAGACCTTTTCAAGGTTTTCAGCTATTTTCAAAGATTTTTTTTCAATTTTTTCGAATTTTTTTTCTGAAATTTGATGGGATGGTGTTCGAGAAGATTACTGTAGATTACTGTAGGTTACTGTAGAACAACTTGTAGTTTGTAGTTTTTCTTGTGCATTTTGACGTGATTGTCTTCACAAGAAAAAAAACTACAAACTACAAGGTTTTAACAGTAACCTACAGTAATCTTCCGTCAAGATGACTCAAATTTCATGCAAAAAAACAGAAAAATCGAAAAAGAATCTTCAAAAATAGCTGAAAAACCCCAAAAAGGTCTAAAAATTTTGCGAAAAATCGAATGAAAAAACAAATTTTTCACTCGAAAAATTGCAAAAAAATCACAAATTTTAGCTTCAAAAAGTCAACATTTAAATTAAAAATGGGCTGTAATTTGCCATTTTACACTGAAAATTCCAAAAATCTCACCTCCAGCCCCCTCTGCCCATCAGAAATCGCATCGAATTGTGCTCTGAACTGTAGCCGCAAAAAATGTCGTGCTCTGAATCCTCTCCATTTCTTCTGAATCTTCCTCACTGCTTTCGTCTGTTCCTCATTCTTTGTTCGTTGCTTTTCCATATCCGCCAGACTTTGCAAAAAGTTTCCGCGCGCGTTCTGAAATTTTTAGTTTTCTAGGGATTCTGAAGGTTTTTAACTGAAATTTTCGTCAGAAATTTCAGTTTTTTTTCGCTAAAAATGTCATTTTTTTTGCTCAAAAGTCTTTTTTTTTTCAACTTTTCTATGATTTTAATAAACTTACCATGCTTTTCAACATTGCCTCTTGTTTCTTGTCCCGCCGGACGTCACCGTTGAAAAATACCAAGTTGAATGACATCTGAAAAATCTAGGTAACTGAAACATTAAAACAGAGAATTCAGGAAAAAATACAAAAAAAAATTGTAAAAAATCCAAAAGTTGAGTTTTCGAATTTTTAAAAAACTTGAATTTATGCAAAAAAGTCATAATCAAAAAGATTTTCTGGTCCAAAACTAACTTTTTAAAACATATTCTGATATTTTTTTGGGGTATTTGGGATTAAATTTTCCCATTTTTCTGGGTTTCTTTTTCCAAAATAAAAACATGAAAAATGAATACAATAACCAATATTTCAGGGCTAGAAAAACCTGTAAAACCTTCAAAAAAAACAAAAAATTCTGATAGAAAATCCATTATTTTTAATAGAAAAATTAGGAGAAAAAATGGGAAAAAATCAACTGGAATTATGGGAGAAAAAGGAAAAATCTGGATATTTTTAATTGAAAATTTAGGAGCAAAAAAGGGCAAAAATCTGGATATGGGGGGGGGGGGGGGTATTTGAAAGCAAAAAACAAGAAGAAAAATTCGTTAAAAAAGAACCCGATAGTAGAAAAAAAAAACGAAACAAAAAAAGGGGGACATTAGTGTGGGACACTCTAATAGAACGGCACCCAAGCCATCAACTTTGAACTCATATATCTCCATTCCTGTTAAAGATATCAGAAAGCGGTCAACTGATAAAATACTTATCATAATATCAGCAACATTTTATCAGTAGACCACTTTTTGATATCTCTTACAGAAAATGAGATACACGGGCTCAAAGTTGACAGTTTGGGTGCTGTTCTATTAGAGTGTTGGTTACGGTAATTTTCAATTAGAAAACAAGAAAAAACAGGAACAGGCGGATATATATGGGGAATTTCTGAGCTAAAATCTCTAGAAAAAAAGTTAATAGGAAGAACAAAAAATTGGAAAAAAGGGCAAAAAAGGAAATTTTCGAGCTAGAATTTTCAGAAAAAAAAAAGGTTTATAGGGAACAAAAAAGGGCAAAAAATGTGAATTTTCAGCTAATTTTTATAGAAAAAAAAAGGAAAAAATCATTATTCTTCATCTGACTCCTCCTCCTCCTCCTCGTCCTCCTCTTCACTCTGATTCAACCAATCCACAATTTTTTGCATCGAACTCTTCAACGTCGCCGTTTCAATAGACTCCGCCCACTCGAGAATGCCCTCCTCGTCCAGAATATCATTGTTATACATGAAATGGACTAGTGCCGGCACGCGTTGTCTGAATCCTTCGACGGCGTTGTAGCGATCCTCGACGGCGAGCAGAAGATGGATTTGGCATCGTTTCGTTTTGTAGTAGTTGCTGAAAATATGGGGTAATTTTAGATTCGCATTTTCAGGAACATTTGGAGATTCCCAAAATTCTGGAAACCTCTGCTTTTTTTTTCGGAATTTTCTAGTTTTTCTAGGCCATTTGAACGTGGTGGCCTAATTTTTTCACATTGATTTTTCTAGGTCACCATGGTCAATGACCTAGAAATGACTTTATTTTCATTTGGTATGTTTTTAGGCCATTATGACATGGTGGACTAACTTTTGCAAGTTGAGTTTCCTAGGCCACCAAATTTTCTGGCCTAAAAATGATCTGGCATACAAAATGTGTGTTTTCAAGTCATTTACCATGGTGACCTAGAAAACCTAACTTGCAAAAGTTAGACCACCGTGTTAAAGTGGCCTAGAAAACCCATTTGGTGCATGTTAGGTCATTTCTAGGCCACATAAACATGGTGGCCTAGAAAATTCGTGTTGCAAAAGTTAGGCCACCACGTTAAAATGGCCTAGAAACCACACAAGATGATTATCATGCAAACATGGTCTAACATTAAAAATTTGTGTTTTTAAGCCAATGACGGTTGTGGCCTGGAAAATTCAAGTTGCGAAAGTTAGGCCACCATGGTAGATGGCCTAGAAAACCCATTCGGTGCATGTTAGGGCATTTATAGGTCATTTAGCATGGTGGCCTAGAAAACTCAACTTGAGAAAGTTAGGCCATCACGTTGAAATGGCCTGGAAACCCACCAGAGGACAATTATGCACTTTTTAGGTCATTTACCACGGTGGCCTAGAAAACCCAACTTGCAAAAGTTAGGCCACCATGATAGATGACCTAAAAAACACATTGTCTGGTCATTTCTAGGCCAAAGAATATGGTGGCCTAGAAAAAGATTCCTATATCTTCAAAACCACTGATTCCAAAAAACAGGATTTTTTAGAATCTCGGATTTCCAATTTTCCAAATTTCCAAAATTTCTGAGAACCAACCCAAACAAATCCCTCCAGGACACAATCAACTCTTGTGTTCCCTTCAGCTCCTCGTTATTCGGCAATTCCAAAAACGCCGCGAACACATTCTTCGCCACATCGTCCATCGTCACATTGCACGCCAATTTCGACGAATTAATCTCCAGAATCAGATTCCGCATCTGCTGATTATTCGACTCCAACGTCTTCTCCATTGATTCGAACACCTCATCGTGGAACTGGCGAGTGCTATCATCGATTCCATCGTCGTCTTCACCCGACGTGCTTCCTACTGAATCCGACGGCTCATCATCCACACCAAATATCGTTTTTCCATTGACCGCCCGTCTCCAGAACGATCCTCCATGCTTGAACCTCGCCACGTGGCATCCTTCTCTAGCCTCTGAGCTCAGCTTTTCGAATTTCTCCTCGTTTAGAGCGGCATTCAGAAGGGTTAGTTCAGGAATTCCAGCCAATTTTTTGGGAAAAACGACGCCATTCCCAATAATCGCCTCTTTTGGAACATGTGTTCCATCTGGAATCGTGACGTCGTCTCCAATGAACGCCCATTCGATTCGACAATTCTCTCCGATTCGGCAATTTTTGCCAATTATCGATTGGTGGATTTGGCTGTTTTTGGAGATTTCGGTGTGCGAGCCAATGCATGAATTTCGAATTTGAGCGAGGTGGGAGATTTTGGTTTTTGTGCCCAGCGAGACGTTGAAACATTGATCGCCCAATCTGGAAATATTAGGAATTACGATGAAACCTGTATTAGAAGGGCCCCTTTAATAGAACATGCAGTGGTGGGCTAACTTTTGCAAGTTTGGTTTTCTAGGCCACCATGGTAAATGGTCTAGAAAACCAAGTTTGCAAAAGTTAGGCCGCCACTTCAAAATTACCAGAAAACAAACCAGGGTCATTTTAGGCCATTTTTAGGTCATTTTGAAGTGGTGGCCTAGAAAACCAAATTTGCAAAAGTTAGGCCACCACTTCAAAATGACCTAGAAACCACACAAGGGTCATGTTAGGGCATTTTTGGGTCATTTTGAAGTGGTGGCCTAGAAAACCAAATTTTGCAAAAGTTAGGCCACTACTGCAAAATGATTTAGAAAACACACCAGGGTCATGTCAGGCCATTTTTAAGCTATTTTAAAGTGGTGGCATAGAAAACCAAAACCTGCAAAAGTTAGGCCACCACTTCAAAATGGCCTAAAAATGACCTAACATGGCCCTGGCGTGTTTTCTAGTCCATTTCGAAGTGGTGGCCTAGAAAACCAAATTTGCAAACGTTAGGCCACCAATTCAAAATGACATAGAAAACCCACCAGGGTCATGTTAGGGCACTTTTTAGACAATTATGAAGTGGTGGCTTAGAAAACCAAAACCTGCAAAAGTTAGGCCACCACCTTAAAATGACCTAGAAAACACTCCAGAGTCATGCTAGGGAATTTTTAGGCCATTTTGAAGTGGTGGCCTAGAAAACCAAATTTTGCAAAAGTTAGGCCACTACTTCAAAATGATTTAGAAAACACACCAGGGTCATGTTAAGGTACTTTTAGGCCATTTTGAAGTGGTGGCCTAACTTTTTCAAATTTGGTTTTCTAGGCCATCACTTCAAAATGACCTAAAAATGCCCTAACATGACTCTGGAGTGTCTTCTAGGCCATTTTGAAGTGGTGGCCTAGAAAACCAAACTTGCAAAAGTTAGGCCATCTCAGTTTTTGAGCCCAAAATGGTTATTTTCGTCGACAAGTTTGGATTTTTCTTAGAATTTCCTTCATTTTCAAGCCAATTTTCCGTTTTTTTCACTAAAAATCCCATATTATTAATCCCTTACATCCATGTATTCGCCTTCAAACAAATCTCTTCTCCGTCCTCTTCCAAATACAAATTCCGTGGATTCGCTGTGAAGAAACGGGTCGGATCCTGGAAATTCTTTCAGCAAAAATCTCAAAAGTTTGTTATGAAAAACTTACGGCTCTTTCTGGAACCAATGGATAGAACCATCTTTCGAGCATTAGGGTGTTGAGGAGGACCAGCGATTCGTAGTCACTGCAAAAATTGGGGGTTTTTAGATAAAAAAGAGCTAAAGCACTGAAATTCGGACGGGTTTTCAGATATTTTTCGATAATTTCAGCCAAATTTCAACTAAAAACGCAAAAAAAGATTCAATTTTCGTTTTTGGTATTTTTTTGAATTCCCGCCAAAACTGAAAAATCAGAAAAGTTGTGATTTTTCTCGATTTTTTGAAGGAGAAATTGTTATTTTCTTCTATTTTCTGCAATAGTTTTAGATCTTTTTTGGTTTTTCAGCTATTTTTGAAGATTCTTTTTCTCGATTTTTCTCGAATTTTTTTGTCTGAATTCGTCAGAAGATTACTGTAGATTACTGTAGAACGCTCATTTCTTTTTGTAGTTTTTTTTGACGTGATTAAGTTTGCAAAAAACTACAAAATCGAAGGTTTTCTACAGTAATCTACAGTAATCTTCCGGCAAATTTCAGAAAAAAAAATTCGGGAAAATCGAAAAAAAATTTTCAAAAGTAGCTGAAAACCCTAAAAAGTCTAAAAATTTCGCGAAAAATCGAATGAAAAAATGAAAATTTCACTCAAAAATCGCAAAAATCACCAATTTTAGCTAGAAAAAAGTCAATATTTTCGTAAAATTTGAATGAAAAATTGCTGTAATTTGCCATTTTTACACTGAAAATTCCGAAAAATTCCGAATTTTCAGTTTTTTCAAGCTAAGCTTCTGTAAAAATTGGCTGAAAATGAGCTGAATTTTAGCTAGAAAAAAGTCAAAATTTTTGTAAAATTTGAACAAAAAATCGCTGAAATTTGCTATTTTTACACTGAAAATTCCAAAAAATTCCGAATTTTTAGTTTTTTTCAAGCTAAATTCTGTGAAAATTGTCTGGAAATCAGTTATTTTAGCTAGAAAAAAGCAAAATTTTTGAAAAATTTGAACTAACAATCGCTGAAATTTGCCATTTTTACAATAAAAATTCCGAAAAATTTACAATAAATTCTCAAAAAGCGTTCAGAATATAAGCGATTTTAGCTATAAAAAGTCAAAAAATCGCCAATTTTCATTTTTTTTTCAAGCTAAATTTTAATAGAATTGGCTGAAAATGAGCTGAATTTTAGCTAGAAAAAAGCGAAATATTTGTGAAATTTGAACTGAAAATTTCTTCGATACTTTTCTAGAGACCCCTCGCCCAGAACCTTCAGTTTCGGCGGGAATTCAAAAAGGTTCCAGAACCTTCTGGAAAGACGAGAACTGAGATTTGTTGGGTTTTTAGAGAGATTTTTCGGGTTTTTTCAACTTTTTTCTTCATTTTGATGCAATTAAGACGGATTTAAAGGCATTTTCGATGAATTTCAGTCTCTTACTATGCATAAAAAGCTCTATCCTTGGTTGGCAACACTTCAATATGAACACTCATCCCCAGAATATCATCCTTGGACAGAATCTCTCTGACGACATCATCAATTCCAGTGAAATCAAAATTATCACTGAATTGTGTAGCAATCAGTCGACTACAGAAAGCGATTCCAGTTGATGTTAAATCCCTTCGAATATCCACGCCTTCATAGAAATGATACTTTTCGGCTTTCAATTGATTTAGGGAATTTGCTGCTGGGAACAGCATCAGCTTATTCGTTTCCCAATTAATTCCCAATAGTGAACGTTCTGGATTCTCTCGATTACTGTAGAGTAGGGTCATCACATTATCCGCATTCTCTCTTCGTCGTTTACGAAATTCTTGGATTTGGGGAACCAGATTTGTGTTGATAACAGCTGTTGGGTTGGAGATCAACATGAAGTCGCCTGGAATTTTTAGGTAATTTTCAAGGTTTTTTCATTAAAATGTGCGGAAAAATATAGAGATTCACATAGAAATAGAGAAAAATTATGAAAAAAAAACCTCAAAAATTAAAGTTCTCGGATCTTTTTTTGAATTTCCGCCGAAACTCCAAAAAAACAAACAATTTTCTGAAAGAAAAATTGATTTTCTCTTCGATTTTCGGCAAAATTTTTAGACCTTTTCGGGTTTTTTCAACAATTTTTGAAGATTATTTTTTCAGTTTTTTCGTGGTTTTGTCTGAAATTGGACGGGATGGTGTTCGTGAAGATTACTGTAGGTTACTGTAGAAGCTACTTTCCTCTTCTTTTTGTAGTTTTTTTTTGCAAACACAATCACGTCAAAATGCAGACAAAAACGTTTTGCAAGAAAACTACAAAATACCAGGTTTTCTACAATAATCTACAGTAATCTTCGCAAATGCCGTTTCGTCAAATTTCAGAAAAAAAACGGAAAAATCGAGAAAGAGTCTTCAAAAATAGCTGAAAAACCTACAAAGGTCTAAAAATTTTGCGAAAAATTCGAGAAAAATCAATTTTTCAGATATTTCAGCTTGGCAAGAATTCAAAAATTCGAGAAGCTTCCAGAAGTTTTCGACTTTTAAGAGCGATTTTTCTCAATTTTTTGCTATTTTCTATGTGAATTTACTTAGTTTTCTACACATTTTGATGCACTTTGGTGCATTTTTGGTCAAAAAACAGAGTTTTTTGGATATTTTTCAAGCATTTTTCTCGTATTTTCTTCTCCAATCACCTGTAATCAATTCCCGATTGACTAGCTCTCTCATACAATCACCAACACTTGTCACAGCGTCACAAGCAACTACAGTAAACTCGGTGAACGCCAATTTCCATTCTCTGAAAATTTAAATGATTTTTTTTCTGGAAATTTCTAGAGGAAAATCTGATTTTTGGCATATTTTTCCAACTTTTCATAGCTGAATTTGGCTAAAAATCCAATTTTCGACATAATTTTTCCAGAATTTTCAGCTCAAAACTCACTTTTTGACATTTTCAGCATGCTCTGCATTGAGCCCGCTCACAACCAACATCACATTCTTCACTTCCGTTCGCATCAACCACGACAAGACGAAATTGATGGCTGGCACATTGCAAATCGGGAATGTTCCCTGGAAAAATGAAAAATTTGTGATCTAAAACAAATTTTATTGAATATGCCGTCTTTTTTAACCTAAATAATGATGATTTTTATGTTTTTCAGTCGGTTTAGGCTTATTTTTCCAAGAAAAAAATTTTGAAAACAAAAAAAATCGCTAAAAATTTTTTTTGGCTTTCCCCTTACAAAGCACGGATAAGATTCTTGAATCGGCGCGAATCTTTGATCAAACGCATCCAGAATAACCACTGCCGTCAATGGAGGCTCCTCTTTTTTGACGCCTTTCTTAAAGGCCGACGATGGTGGTGTCATTGTCGACTTTTCGGTTGTTTTTTGATAGTTTCTGCAAGAAAAAGGTCATTTTTTGGTTTAGAATGCAGAAAAAATGAGAAAAATCGATGAATTTTGAAGGAATTCGGGTTATGAAATAGCTCAAAATCGAAAAAATGGATGATTCCCAGAGTGCGGTGGAGCGCACTTGCACGCGCTCGTTGTAAAAATTGAAGAACAACAAAAAAAAGGATTTCTAGGGATGTTGGCTTGAAAATAAAGATTTCAATTTGTTTAGAGAGCTAGAAATATAATTTTCTTTCCCGAAAAGAAGAAAAAAACCCGGCAATATCTGTTTAAAAAGTTATATTTCTGTCTATAGAGCAAGCAGTATGAAAAATATATCTGGATCTTGACTTCCATTCAACTTAACTAAAATTTCAAAGTGTTTTCAAGCTTTTTTGTAGCTAACCCTCTTCGAAAATGCGAGAAAATCCTCAAAAATCTATGATTACATTCAAATATTAGCTATTCCCTCCAAAATTTTCCACTGTTCAATGGAGCGCGTTTGCTTTTCTTAGTCATTTTCCACGCCTTTTGTACAGTTTTTGGCTGAAAACTGCTGAAAATTCGGGTTTCTCGTATCCCAAAAAGCTTTACAACATCAAATTTTACTAATGGAACACAAAATCGGACCCTATAGTATTGCGTAAGCACATCAAAATCGGAAAAAAAAATTTCAAAAAAAATGTTTCAGATTAGTCTCAGATTTTTTCTGTCCAAATGCGGGAGGAGTAGAGACACATATCTATTTTCTGGCACAATGTTTAATAAATTTGGGACATCGAGTAGTGGTGGTAACTCATGGATATGGGGATCGCAAGGGTGTCAGGTACCTTTCCAATGGTTTGAAGGTTCTAAATCCTTGGAAATTGGCGGGAATTAAAATTTTTTGGAGTTTCAGGTTTACTATCTTCCGTTTATTGTCGCTTATAATGGTGCTACATTGTCATCTATCATTGGGAGTATGCCGTGGCTTCGAAAAGTGTTTTTGAGGGAAAATGTGCAAATTATTCATGGTCATTCGGTAAGATTGGCTTTTAGGTCATTTTTAGACAAATTTAGGTCATTTTTGGACGAATTTAGGTCATTTTTAGATCATATTTAACCTTTTTCGACTATTTTGGGCAATTTTTAGATAAATTTAGGTCATTTTCAGAAAAATTTAGGTTTTTTTTTAGACAAATTTAGGTCATTCTTAGACAATTTTGGGTCATTTGTAGACAAATTTGGGTCATTTTTAAACAAATTTAGATCATTTTTAGCTCAAAATGGGTCATTTTCAGTCGAAATTTTGGGATTGTAACGTCTCGGGCACCGAATTAGGGGTTTTCTAGGCCACTTAGACGTTGCAACCCCAAAATTTCGATTGAAACTTACCCAGTTTGAGCAAAAACTGACCTAAATTTGTCTAAAAATGGCCCAAAATTGCTTAAAAATGACCTAAATTTCTCAAAAAATTTCCTAAATTTGTCTAAAAGTGGCCCAAATATGTCTAAAAATGGCCCGAAATTGTTTTCAAGTGGCCCGAAATTGCCTAAAAATGATCTAAATTTGTCTAAAAATGACCTAAATTTTTCCTAAAATGACCTAAATTTGTCTAAAAATGACCTAAATTTGTCTAAAAATGACCTAAATGTATCTAAAAATGACTTAAATTTATCTAAAAATTGCCTAAAATCGTCTAAAAACGACCTAAATTTGTCTAAAATTGACCTAGATTTGTCTAAAAATGACCTAAATTTGTCTAATTTGTCTTCGAAAACTCCAAAAATCTGGAAATTCCAGACATTCTCCGCACTGGCCCACGAATCCCTGATGATCGGTGGTCTGATGGGTCTCCGAACCGTGTTCACCGATCACTCTCTTTTCGGATTCGCCGACGCGTCTGCAATCCTCACGAACACCCTAGTCCTACAGTACTCCCTTATCAACGTCGATCAAATAATCTGCGTCTCTTATACATCGAAAGAGAATACTGTACTACGTGGAAAGCTGGACCCAAATAAGGTTTCAACGATTCCGAATGCCATTGAGACATCGCTGTTCACTCCGGACACTGAGCAGTTCTTCAAAAATCCAACGACGATTATCTTTTTGGGAAGGCTGGTTTATCGGAAAGGAGCCGATTTGTTGTGTGAAATTGTTCCGAAAGTGAGAAATTTGAAAAATCTCTGAAAATTCTGGAATTTCCTGAATTTTCAGTGAAGCTAGATGAATCCGAAAAATTCAAAAATTTTTGAAAAGTTTTGTTTTTAGGCCATTTTCAAATGGTGGCCTAACTTTTGCAAATTTGGGTTTCTAGGCCATCACTTCAAAATGACCTAAAAAGCACATCAGATCCATGGCAGGCCATTTCTAGGCTATTTTGAAGTGGTGGCCTAGAAAACCAAACGTGCAAAAGTTAGGCCACCACTTCAAAATGACCTAAAAATGCCCTAACATGACCTTGAAGTGTTTTCTAGGTCATTTTGAAGTGGTGGCCTAACTTATGCCAATTTGGTTTTCTAGGCCACCACTTCAAAATTACCTAGAAAGCACACCAGGTGCATGTCAGGCCATTTTCTTGAAATTCCAAAAAAACAGAAATTCGAAAACTCCAGAAATTCAAAAGTTTCGGAAATTCTAAAAATTCAGAATCTTCTGAAAATTTTGAAATTCCAGAAACTCAAAAATTTCAAAATTTGAAAAAATTCTCAAAAAAAAAACTAGAAAACTCTGAAATTTGGGAAATTCGAGAAAATTTTTTGAAAAAGTTCAAAATTTGATTTTTTGAGTATTGGGAAAATTCAAAATTTCGAAATTTGAAACCCCCCAAAAAAATTACTGTGAAACCTGTATTAGAAGGGCCCCTCTAATTGAAGGGCTCTCCGGCGGACCTTGGAACAATAGAAGGGCCGGCCCTTTTAATAGAGGTTCTACGGTATACAATTCTTTTTTCCAGGTATTTCTAAGCTATTTTTTTCGAAATTCCAAAAAACAAAGATTCCAAAAATTCTGAAATTCCAAAAATCTCTCAAATTCAATTCTTCCAGGTATGCGCCCGCCACAAAACGGTCCGTTTCATAATCGGCGGAGATGGTCCAAAACGGATAGAACTCGAGGAAATGCGTGAGAAATACAATCTCCATTCTCGTGTCGTAATGCTCGGAATGCTGCCTCATAATCAAGTGAAACAAGTGCTAAATCAGGGACAAATCTTCATAAATACCTCTCTAACAGAGGCATTTTGTATGAGTATTGTCGAGGCGGCCAGTTGTGGACTTCATGTCGTTTCGACGAGAGTTGGAGGCGTTCCAGAAGTTTTGCCCATCGATGAATTCATTTCTTTGGAGGAACCAGTACCCGATGATTTGGTGGAGGCACTTTTAAAAGTACATTTTATGATTTTTTTTTGGAAAAAAAAGTAAAAATCATTTTTTTTTTTTGATCTGGCAAAAAGCTTTTCGGAAAAAAACAAATTCCAAGAAAACTTTTTGAATATCTGGAATTTCAGATTTTTTCGGATTTTTTGAATTCACAAATTTTCCAATTTTAAAAAAAATTTGAATCTCTGAATTTTTGAATTTTCTGGAAATTCAGAATGTTCAGGAGTTTCTTGATTTGCGGAATTTCGAAGTTTTCCAGATTTTTCAAAAATTTAGAAGTTTTGAATTTTCGAATTTTTGGATTTATGAAATATTATGAATTTTTGGACTTTTCAAAAAATCAGAATTTTCAAATTTTTGGATCAAATTCGACAATTTTCTAATTCTAGACCTTTTTCCCAAAAAAACTGGATGAAAAACCTATATTTTCGGAAAATTTGAAAGTTTCTCGAATGTTGGAATTTTTAGGTTTTTGAAAGTTCAAATTGAAGTTTCTGAATTTTTCGAAATTTGAATTTTATGGATTTCAAGAATCTTTCGAATTTCAGAATTTCTAATTTTCTGAATTTTGTAATTTCTAAACTTCTTAATTTTCGAATTTCATAGTTTTTTTCCGAATTTTCGAAGTATCAGAATTTTTTGAAAGTGGTTTTTTGAAAGTGGAATTTTTAAATTTTCAAGCTTCCCAGATTTTCGAAAATCGTCGAAAATTTGAAAGAAAAATCAGAGAGAAATCTTGAATTTTCATGGAAATTTCCCCTTATTTTCTATTTCCAGGCTGTCGAAAAACGAGAAAAAGGCAAATTGATGGATCCGAATAAGAAGCATGAAGCGGTTTCGAAAATGTACAATTGGCCAGACGTCGCGGAGCGAACACAAGTGATTTATCAGAAGGCCGTGGAAACCGAGTCGCCGGGACGGCTGGCTAGGCTGAAAGGGTGAGGAATTTGGCTGAAAATCCTCTTTTTTGCGAATTTCAGTACTTTCTGACTAAAAAAATGCCGCCGAATTCAAAAAATTCGAGACAAAATATCGATTTTCAGCCCTTAATAACCCAAAATTCGGTAATTTTTCAGCTACTACGACCAGGGCATCGGTTTCGGAATACTGTACATCGTCGTGGCATGCATCATAATCTTTTGGCTGAAAATCCTAGACATTTTCGATCCGCCAGCCAAGAATCGACTGAAAGAGAAGCCCAAATCTCAATAATTTATTGATTTTTACAATTTTAATTAATTAAATAAAAATTAGTGCAACTTCAAAGAATCCGGCAGCCGAAGACCCACTTGTTGTCCATATACGCTGAGCCATCTGGAATTTTTTTTTGAATTTTTGAATTTTCGAAATTTCAGAAAACTTACGAAATCAAATACGAATCATCTGTTTTCAGCTCTTTCATAATCTTTTCCGTATTACAAGGGTGAATATTATAGTACAGTACTCCCAGAATCGGATGCTCGTAGTGGGAAATTCGCTGACGAATCGAATCCGATTCCTCGGATTCTGGAATTTTCAGAATATCCCTGACGACTTCATCGAATGGAATCGGTGTGCCATCTGCAAGGAAAATATCGATTTTTCGAAAAAAACTTATAAAATCTCTCACTATTTTCGAAAAAGTTGAACCAAAGAGTGGGAACTTGATAGGTGAAATTGTAGAGAATATGAATGTCGGCTGAGACTATTTTTCCAGAAGCCAACGTCTCCAGATGCGTCTCACGAGCGTATTTTCCATTCTGAAATTTGAATTTTGCTGGAAAAATCAAAATGCTTTCTTTTACCTCTTTCAACTGCCAATTCCACTTGTTTTCTGACATTTTTTCTACGAATTTTTGCAATTCTTCTCGGAATTTCTCTTCGCTGAGCATTTTTAAGCCTGAAAATGCTTAAAAATGATAGAAGAAACACTTCCAAAATAAAATAATTGGTTGAAAAATGTGTGTCGTCAGTTATGGTGCAAAGTACGCAGGCACTCAAACGCACAATCTGACGCAAGAATGCAGACCAACAGTTCTCGCACGAATTCTACAGAATATCGGAAACTTGTCCAAGTAATTTGATTCTAGCCATCAAAATATGACACGATTTTTGAAAATCGTTTAAAAGTATAGGAGAAAAAGAAATACCCGATTTTATTCAATACCGAAATCCGATGAAAAAAGAAACAAAATTACAAAAACAGATGAATAGAGAAATTTTCTGGCGAATCGATTAATCGGATTCTGGAATTTTCAGAATCTACCTGACGACTTCATCGAATGGAATCGGTGTGCTATCTGCAAGGAAAATATCGAATTTTCGAAGCTCTGCCCACTAAATCTCTCACTATTTTCGAAAAAGTTGAACCAAAGAGTGGGAATTTGATAAGTGGAGTTGTGGAGAGAATATGAATGTCGGCGGATTATTACTACTTTTTAAAATTCAGCTGGAACGCGCGCCCTTCTTTTTGTTTCTTCTCCTTCTCAGCGAGATCGATCTTCTTCTGGGTCGAAGGAGAAACTGAAACGTAATTTTGATCATAAACTTTCCAATTCTCAAGTTTTCTCACCCTTCGACCCTTCGGCTTGGCCGATTTGGAGCGACGATTTTTTTTTCCTCTTTTTTGCACGCATCCTCCTTCTTCTTTTGATTTGGTGATTCTGAAAAAGAAAACGTATTTATTTCAAGCTTTTCTAGTTTGTAGGAAAATTCATTCGGACCGGCTATGCGCCTTGCAAGAAAATTTCGGCCAGAATGTTCATCGGCGCCAGACAACCATGAAGAAAAAATTAAAAAAAAAAAAAAAAGAATTTTTCATCGTAATCAATGCAGTATAAATTAATTAGAGAAAGGAGACAAGATCAATTCTTCGTTTTGAGGCCCATTGAAAGACCTTCGCGTGCTTCACAAATATAAATAGATGCAATCAATCCGTCAATCCGTTTTATATTATATCCTCCTTCTACTAGCTTGTGGTCTGGATCCCTAAAACAATAAAAACTTGTTGGGTTCTATTTTTTTTTAATTGTAAAACGACTTTATGGAAAAAATTGAGAACTTGACTATCCAATTTGAGGAAAAATAACAAAAAAACTTACACAGGAATTATTGGTGTACCTATTTCATAGGGTATATTTTCCAGAACAGTATCCAAAAAGTTCTCTCTATCCGTTAAATTGATTTCGAGTTGCTTTGTGTTTAAGTGGCATTTCATGTCTATCCAGTCCTTCAGAATCATATTCAATTCTTGATTTGTGATGTTTGTCCCCGAAAGAGTTACACATGGATAATTGAAATGCATCGCATGATCTACAGTAATCCATGGTCCATTTGCAATTCGTAATTGTTCAAAAGTCCCTTCAATTTTCAATGGAAGCTTCTCATTGGTTTCCGCGAAAATCCGAAGTCTAAATGTTGGTGTGATATTGTCTAAAACATATTGCACATCTTTTTGTGGAACATTCGGACCATGAATATGAATACGTTCAACTTTGGGAAATCTCTGTTTTGCCCATTCGACACTTTCTTCAATTCCTCCTTCGATTTGATTCAAATAAAAACTGACACATTTGATTTTTTTATTCATTACACTAATTGCATAAGTGTATAGATCGTGGAAATCTTCCATAACGTTTTCGGAATAAACAAAAACTGTCTCGTATCGAACGCCGTCTAAATCACCATTGTCAGTTTCTCGTTTCCCCTCTTTTTCTTTCTCATCCGTAACGAAGAATTCATAGCAATTATCTTCATAATCAATCAATAAGTGAGGATACTTTGCGAGTATAATGACCAAATGATCGCTCGGGAACTTTTTGAGTTTTGCATACGATAGACATCTTTTTGATGCCCGTGACAGGTCGAGTCTGGAAAACAAGAACCAAATGGAAAAATTTTCCAAATCCCTTTATTTCTCTAACTTATAGAAGTCCACCTCCAATAGAATCCCGCCTTGGCGGTGCAGTTTGTTTTATATGTATCACATTTCAGTTAAAAACCGAAAACTCCCTAATTTAAGACTTTTTGGTAATAGAAATGCACCTTAAAAAGGCGGTGGAAATAAGAGTCCGTGGGTATCTATTAGAGAAAGTGCGGTACTCAAAAGTTGATGCCGTACAACCTGTAATAGAAGGGCCCGCACACTGTCATGTTTGAGCGCAATTATCTCGGTTCTTATGAGAGATATCAAAAGTGTCCCAACTGATAAAACGTTTGTGGTATCATGATAAATAATATATCAATTGAGAACTTTTTATATCTTTCACAGAAAATGAGATAAATTGACTCAATATTGGAAGTTAGTAGGTCTTTCTATTACAGCTTTTTCGGACATCTCTATAACATTACCAATTTTTTCGAAACTAGTAAAAACTCACATATCAAATGGATCCATCGTCCTCAGGACTTCGTGGATCACAACGATCGGGAGGTTCATAAATCGGAATTTGTCCTTATTGTTCATTGAACCACTGGAGAAACTGAGAAAGTGTTAGGTGGGAGGCTGTCTGGTAGATGAATATAGAAGGACGGGATGTGTTAGAGGTGGACCATACAGACGTACAGAATTGACCTAATGAGAGAGGGAGAATAGAGAGACAGACATTGGCAGATGTTGATGACGTGGCATTCTGCACTCAAGAAGGTTCACCCTTCTGTCTGTATGGTCCACCTCTAACACACCTCGTCCTTTTTCTATTCCCCTACCTCATCGTCCTACTATCTCAGTTTCTCTAGTCATTCAATGAGCAAACCAGGCAAATTTCGATCCATGGACATCCCGATTGTCTGGAATTGAAGGGACCTTTGAGAAATTACACACTGACAATGGATCATGGATTACTGTAGATCATGCGATGAATTTCAATTATCCATGTGTGACTCTTTCGGGAACGAACATCACAAATCAAGAATTGAATATGATTCTGAAGAATTGGATGGACATGAAATGCCATCTGAACACGAAGCACACTGTATTGATTATGACATACTGTAAACACTCTAATAGAACGTCACCCGGACTGTCCACTTTGAGCCCATATATCTCACTTCTTTTGAAAGATATCAAAAAGCTGTCAACTAATAAAATGTTTATCATGATATCAGCAACATTTTATTAGTTAACCACTTTTTGATATCTCTCACAGAAAATGAGATAATTGAGCTCAAATTTGGCGTTCTATTAGAGTGTGTACAGTATTTTTTTTTGTCAGTATTGTCGATATTCGTCACAGACAAATTAATACTATTCGTGTAGCTCTTTAAAGGAGGCCAGACACGAAAGTCTACGGGGTTTTCTCGGGGCGAGATCATCGCGCCGCGCTTATGTAGGCCATCGGTCGTCGGCCGCGTTTGCGCCCCCGTAGCTCAGCCGGTAGCGGTGCTGTACCCCTGAGCTACCTGTCATGAGTTCAACCCCTCATGGGGGTTCTCTATGCAAAATATCGGGAAAACTTTTTTTTTTGATGTCTGGCCTCCTTTAAATTACAAACAATTTAATACAAATTTCAATTTTCTAGGTAAACAATGAACACAGTTATTTAAAATGTGCAAAATGGTGCATCGATCTGAATCAAAACTTAAAGGCGCATAAGTTCCTTCAAGATTTAGGTTTAGATTTTTCAAGGAGATCATTCTGCAGGAAAGATTCAAAATGATATGCAGGAAACATATGCTGTAAAAATTTGGAAAATTGCAAAAATTCCAAAAAAAATTTTTCGAAAAAATTTTGATTGTAAATTTTAGACATTTTCAGTCTTTATCTTTTTTCTTGTCATATTTTCCTATCATTTTCAGTTTTTAGTTGCTATACCAGAATTAAATAAAATTCAACTATTTTTGGGTAATTTTTCATTGGTTGTGGTCTGTTATAGTCTGGAAATTTTCAGAAATTTCTGCAAAAAAGTCCGAAATTCCCATGGTAATTTTTATTGATGAACCCAAAAATGAAACACGAGCGAAATTGTGTACACGATATTGTGTGAAAACGAATGAAAAAAGTGAAAAAAAGACAACAAAGCATCGAGGAAGTGTGAATAAAAACCGAACAAAAAGAAGGCGATATGGAAATATGAAAATTGCAATATGGACAAACAAAAAGAAAAGAACAATTAAAAAAAAAAGAAATTTAAAGATGTCCTCTTCCAAGAAGCAGCGACAGAATCGACATTCGGACGAACATTCCATTCTTGGCTTGTCTGAAATAGGCGGCACGTTCGTCGTGATCCAACTCTACAGCAATCTCATCGACACGTGGCAGTGGATGCATGACAATCGGAAGGGATCTAGTAGGAACCAGAAGATTTCCCTGCAGCTCTTCATCCATGTCACGGGCGGCCTCGTTGAGCAGCTTCGCGTTGATAATGTAGCTACCCTTGACCTTCTCATAATCCTCGGCACTCGGGAATCGCTCCTTCTGAATGCGTGTCACGTAGACGACGTCAACGTGGGAGATTCCTTCGGCAAGCGTGGAGAACTTCTTCTGGGTGAAGTTGGAGTGAGAGGAGACGTAGTCCAGCACATCCTGTGGCATCTGGAGGTCGTCTGTTGGAGCAATGTAGTGCAGAGTGATGTCCTGAAAAAAAACTCTGTTTAGGTACAGTACCAAAAATGTGTGTGTTTTCAGTTGATTTTCGGCCGTTTCAGTATATCTGTATCATCCATTTTCTGGCCTAATCTGTTTATCCCGATGTCCCACCCACCTTATACAAGCACAAGAGCTTGGCCAACGAATGAACCGTCCGTCCATTCTTCAAGTCTCCAACCAACGCAATCGTCAGTCCGTTAACAGTTCCCATCTCCTGACGAATGGTGTAGACGTCGAGGAGCGCTTGAGTCGGATGTTCTCCAGTTCCATCACCCCCATTGATCACTGGCTGCTCACAAACACGCGCGGCACGCTCCGCTGCTCCGTTCTCCTTCGATCGGAGCACGATAATGTCTCCATAGCTGCCGAGAACCTGGAAAAAGGAAAAATTAGGAATTTAGGAGTTCAGGGACCCCCCCCCCTCCCAGGAGTCCGGCCTACCTGAACAGTGTCCTCCAGAGTTTCTCCCTTCTGAACCGACGATGTTTGCGAGTCGACAGCAATCACAGATCCTCCAAGACGTTGCATGGCTGCTTGGAACGAGCACGACGTTCGTGTCGAGACCTCATAGAACAGCGTCACCAACACTTTTCCTTGAAGAATATGGGTCAATGGATGGCTCTTCTCAACGTCATGCTTGTATCGATCAGCCAGCTCAAAGATTCGATTGATTTGTCCCTTATCCAAATTCTTGACACTGATACAGTTCTTGGCCAATAGTTCTCCAGGGAATGCGATTGGCGAGTGAGCACGTGGTGGTGTGTGAAGTGGACTCTGTTCATCTGATGAGTTTTCCGAGACTGGTTCCAGTGTTGGTGCCAACTCATCGTCATGATCGAGGTGAGCGGAGCTTGTGGAGTGTGGATAGAGACGGAGGTTCTTTCCAAAGCCTGGTGTGGCTACGATCTGGAAAACAAAACATTTTGATTCCCTAGTAGGGGAAGATAGGGGCGTGGTCTTTAATAAAAAAGTGCGCGGGGCTAATGAAATCTAGATTTTTTCGAAAGGAAATAGAGTGGCCTAACTTCCGAAAGTTGAGTTTTCTAGGCCACCATGCTAAATGACCTAGAAACTGAATGATATTCATCTGGTGAGGTTTCTGGGTCATTTTATCATGGTGGCCTAACTTTTGAGTTTTCTAGGCCACCATGCTAAATTACCTAGAAACTGCATGATATTCATTCGGTGTGATTTCTAGGCCATTTAAAACGGTGGCCTAACTTTTGAGTTTTCTAGGCCACCGTGGAAAATGACGTAGAAATGGTCTAAAATGCACCTGACCTGTTTTCTAGGCGATTTTAACATGGTGACCTAACTTCCGAAAGTTGAGTTTTCTAGGCCACTATGGTAATGTACCTAGAAATGATCTGATAATCATCTCCTGTGGTTTCTAGGTCATTTTACTATGGTGGCCTAACTTTTAGTTTTCTAGGCCACCATGGTGAATGGCCTGGAAATGATCTGATATTCATCTGATAGTGTTCCTAGGCAATTTTAACATGTTGGCCTAATTTTTGCAAGTTTAATTTTCTAGGCCACCATAGTCAATGAACTATAAATGAACTGTCATATGGGAACAGCAACAAGGTACCATAGGAATCATAGAACCGAAAAAAAAACTAAAACTAAAACTCACTCTTCCATCAACGAACGCTTCTTCTCCTCTGATCACAACATTGTGTACTTTTCCATAAACCTTTCTTCCAGCGAACGGTGTCCATCCAGCTTTACTCTGTCCTCCATTCTCCGGAATCGTCCACTCCTCACCCATATCCACCTCGATATAAGTGTCATCCTGAGCGGGCAGATTGAAAATTCGTCGTGGATTCACTGATAGCCTATCTGTGACATCCTTCAGAGTCAGTTTTCCCTCATGAACGGCTGTCAGGAGAAGCGGAAGCATATATTCGACGCCAGGGAATCCAGGTGGCACTTTGGCTCCCGATTTTCCCGTCTTCTCATCCCAAGTGTGTGGCGCGTGATCGGTGGCGAAACAATCGATGTATTCCAAGTTGTCCCAGAGGGCTTGACGATCTTCCGGCTTCACAAGACGTGGACGTACCTCTCGAATGCCTTCGGGAAGCGATTCATCGGTTAGGAGCAGGTGATGCGGACACACTTCACAAGTCACTTTCCATCCTTTGAGTTTCGCCTCTTTGATCAGTCCAATCTCATCTGCAGTTGCCACGTGGGCAATGTGAACCGCTCGATTTGCCATCTGAGCAATGCAGAGGACAGCGGCAAGCGTTTGACGTTCAGCATGACAAACGATTGGTCGATTCGCAGGGAACGCTTGGAAGTGGGCGGTCCAGTCGGAGATGTTGTCCATTTTCAGAGTGCTGAACGTCTCGTTCAAATACATTTTGAGAGCGGCAGCCTTATCAGAGAATTCGGCGGCGAACTTTGAGTTTTCCGGGGTGGCACCGATGTAGAGGGCGTAGTCCACGACAGACTTTGCAGATGCCAATTGCTCAGTGAGATGATACGAATCAGAATCCACCAGTGGAGGATTCGTATTGGGCATGGCGAGAATCGTGGTGATTCCTCCGGCGAGGGCAGCCTTGGTGCACGATGTCCAATCTTCTTTATGCGTGGCTCCTGGCTCTCTGACATGCACATGGATGTCTACCATTCCTGGAAGACGTTTGAGACTCTTCGAAGTGACACAATCCACCAAAGAATTCATCGTTGGACGACGTCCAACCATCGCGAGAGCCTGAACGAAGGTCTTGGCACACTTGATGTCTGTGATCAGTGGGATTCCGTTATCAATCGCCATTCGACGAGTTTTGTATCCATGAGTGCGGAATGCGGAGACACGGTATGCACCGGATCCACGAATTGGGAGATTGATGACGAGGTGGAATTCTTTGTTCTCGAGGAATTCGACGACTGAACGAGTACCACTGGCCGTCTTCTCATCAGATGATCCCTCTTCGAATGGCCAATCAACAGGTTTTACGTCGATCTTGTTGGACTGGAAGTAGTCGGCAGTTCCTGGAATGAATAGGATTTTGAGAAGGAGTGACGAGTCTAAGATCCTAGAGTGGCCTAGCTTTTTCAAGTTGAGTTTTCTAGGCCATTATGGTAAACTGGCTAGAAATACCTGATATTTACCTAGTAGGGTTTCTGAGGCATTTTAATATGGTGGCTTAACTTTGAGTTTTCTAGGCCACCATGGTGAATGACCTAGGAAACACACCAAATGAATATCAGACCATTACTAGGCCGAAAAATGTGGTGGCCTAGAAAACCCAACTTGCGAAAGTTAGGCCACCATGTGAACGTGGCCTAAAAATGACCTGATAGTTACCTGGTAGGGTTTCTGAGGCGTTTTACATGGTGGCCTAACTTTTGCAAGTTGCGTTTTTAGGCCTTTACGGTAAATGGGCTAGGAAACACACCAGGTGCGTTATTGACCACTTCTAGGCACAAAAAATGTGGTGACCTAGAAAACTGAACTTGCGAAAGTTAGGCCACAATGTGAACTTGGCCTAGAAATAACCTGATATTCATCTGGTGCGGTTCCTAGGTCATTTTAACACGGTGGCCTAACTTTTGCAAGATGAATTTTCTAGGCCACTTTTCTAATTTTGCTTTTTTTTCTAGAATTTTCAATCGAATTAATAAAACCGTACCCTTGGATCCATACAAATCGAATCCCAACTTTTGCAACGTCTCCACCGACTTCAACATTTCCGCCTTCGCATGATAGCCACCGATCGAGATGAAAATGTTGCGTTTCGGCACGACGAATCCAGTGGATAGCAGAGATTTCAGATACGCGTCACATCTGGAAGTTCCAAAGCACGCCACCTCTCCAGTCGACGCCATCTCAACACCAAGCATCACATCGGCTCCAGCAAGTCTCGAGAAAGAGAATTGGGGTACTTTGACTCCAACTCGCCCCTTTCCTTTGAGCAGTGTCGCCGTTGGTTTGATAGTGGCTCGGATTGCTGGAGAGTCTTCAGCCATCATTGCACGCGTAGCGAGTGCCACGAAATCGTAGTCGAGAGTTTTGGAGACGAATGGGAACGATCTGGAGACTCTCAGGTTGCATTCAATCACTTTCAGCTCGTTGTTCTTGGCAATCAGTTGCATGTTGAATGGCCCGTTGACATTGAAAGCCTCGGCGATTCGATAAGTGATATCTTTGATTCGATCCAATGTGAGCTTGTTCATATCCTGTGCAGGGGTGACCAAAGTGGCGTCGCCCGAATGAACACCAGCGTTCTCAATGTGCTCACTGATGGCCATCACAACCAGTTTTCCGTTCATCGCCACAGCATCCACGTCCAGCTCTTTGGCTTCGTTGATGAATTTGCTGACGACGACTGGATGCTCCTTGGCTACCACGGCCGCTTGTTTCAGGAACACTTCGAGATCTTCGGCATTGTGAGCAACGTTCATGGCGGCACCCGAGAGCACGTAGGATGGACGGATGAGGCAAGGATAGCCGACCTGGAAAAGGTGATTTTTATGTTTTTCTGATTTTTTGATTTTTCGAGAATTTGAATACCGGAAAACCTGTATTAGAAGGGCGGGATGTTCTATTGTTCGGTCATGACCTAACAAAAAAATCTAGGTCATGACCTAAAAAATCTAGGTCATGACCTAAAAAATCTGGGTCATGACCTAAAAAATCTAGGTCATGACCTAAAAAATCTGGGTCATGACCTAAAAAATCTAGGTCATGACCTAAAAAAATCTAGGTTATGACATCAAAAAATCTAGGTCATGACATCAAAAAATCTAGGTCATGACCTAAAAAATTTAGGTCATGACCTAAAAAATCTAGGTCATGACATCAAAAAATCTAGGTCATGACATCAAAAAATCTAGGTCATGACATCAAAAAATCTAGGTCATGACCTAAAAAATCTAGGTCATGACCTAAAAAATCTAGGTCATGACCTAAAAAAATCTGGGTCGTGACCTCGAAAAATCTAGGTCATGACCTAAAAAAAACTTTTTTTTTCTCGGAATTTTTAATCGGAAAAGGGGCCCTTCTAATACAGGTTTTACGGTAATCCAGAAACGTCCAAACTCACCTGTGCCGCGAAGTTCTTGGCATCTTCCATGTTCTCACTCTTCTTCCACTGCGGTTGACTAATCTTCAGCGATTCCAATTTCCTGGAGAACTTGAATCGATCCTCAGCATTGTCGATATCATTTGGAGATGTTCCAAAGATTTTGACTTGTGCTCGACTCAAACTCATCGCGATATTGTTTGGTGCTTGACCTCCGAACGCCAGGATCACTCCTTTTGGTTGTTCGAGATGGTAGACGTCGAGGACAGTTTCGAATGAGATCTCTTCGAAGTAGAGACGATCGCAGATGTCATAATCAGTGGAGACGGTCTCTGGATTGCAGTTCACAGTGATTGTCGAGTAGCCGAGGGCCTGGAAAACAGTTCATAGGTCTGGGTGTCGAATCATAATTACTGTAAATGCTCTGTGCTTTTTGAGCTCAATTATCTCGTTTCCTGTAAGAGATATCAAAAATCTGTCAACTGATAAATTACTAATCATAATGTCAACATTCTTTTATCTGTTAACAGATTTTCGATATCTCTTGAAGGAACCGAGATAATTGAGCTCAAAGTGAACGTATAGTCTATTAGAGCATCACAGTTAGAGTAAGACTACTAGTCAACTACTCAGAAACTCAGACAAACCTTCAATTCGCGAATGCATCCCACACACGATGAATCGAACTCCACCGACGATCCGATTCGATAAACTCCCGATCCCAGAACCATCACAGCGTTCTTCATATTGAATCGAACGTCGTTTTCGACTCCGTTGAATGTCGTATAGAGATAATTGGTCTGTGCTGGCCATTCGCCGGCGACGGTGTCAATTTGTTTCACACACGGAGTGATTCCTTTGGCGAAACGCGCCTCGCGGACCGTGTATTCGTTACTGGAACGAAAAATGAAAATTTGAAAAGAAATAAATGCTTACCTTCCAATCTTCTTAGCAATCTGTCGATCCGAGAATCCCGCTTGCTTCGCTTCCAACAACAACTCTCCAGTCACCGTCGTCACATCCTCCTTCTCCAATCGATGATAAATATCCACGATATTCTGCATTCTAAACAAGAACCAACGATCGATAGCAGTCAGCGCATGAGCTTTCTCTACATCAAAATCTCCATAATACATTCCTCGAGCCAGCGCGAACATTCTCTTATCAGTCGGCTTCTCCAAGTCATCAGCAGTTGGTGGACGGCTGAATGTGTACGGTGAGAAGCCGTCGGCATGATCCGAGACCATTCGCAACGCCTTCTGAAGTGCCTCCTCAAAGCATCTTCCAATTCCCATCACCTCTCCGACCGACTTCATTGAACTTCCGATTTGAGTGGAGACTCTCGCGAACTTTCCGAGATCCCAACGGGGAATTTTGACGACACAGTAGTCCAAACTTGGCTCGAAACAGGCGGTGGTGGTTCCGGTGACACTGTTGCGGATCACTGGAAGATGTTGTCCGAGGGCTAGTTTAGCTGCCACGTACGCCAATGGGTAGCCAGTGGCTTTCGAGGCAAGAGCCGAGGATCGGGAGAGACGAGCATTGACTTCGATGATGTAGTACTGGAAAAATTAAGGGGTTTTTTTTTGAGAATTTGGGAATACAAGACTTCCAGATTTTAGCTCATTTTCAGTCTTTTTTTTTTTGCTTTTTTTCAGTCAATTTCAGCCTCTTTTTGGGCTTATTTCTAGCGTATTCTTATCCATTCTTGGCTAATTCTCGACCTTTCTTCAGTGGTTTTAAAGTCATTTTAGCTCATTTTCAGTCTTTTTTTTCAGTCAGCTCATTTTCAGCCTATTTTTAGCTCGTTTCCAGCTCATTTTCTGCCATTTCTGACCTATTTTCAACCTGTTTCAAACGTTTATTAGGGATTTTTAGTAAATTTAAGCTCATTTTCAGCCTACTTTTAGATAATTTTCGGTCATTTTTACTTCATTTCTGGCTCACTTTCCATTCACTTTTAGTAATTTTTAGCTTATTTTCACCGTTTTTCAGAGATTTTCAGTCAATTTCAGCCTATTCTACCGAGAATTTGGGAATAAAACTTCCAGATTTCAGGCTCATTTTCGATCAGTTTAAGCTCATTTTCAGCCATTTTTAGCCCGTTTTCAGCCCTTCTATCCTACCGTAAGACTATTCGGATCCAATGCATACTGAATATTGCACTCTCCAATGATTCCCAAATGGCGAATCACTTTGATCGCACACGTTCTCAACGCGTTGTACTCCTTATCCGACAGTGTCTGCGACGGCGCGACGACCACACTCTCTCCAGTGTGAATGCCAAGCGGATCCACATTTTCCATATTACACACAGTGATACAGTTGTCATAGGCGTCTCGCACCACCTCATACTCCACTTCTTTCCATCCCTTCAAACTCTTATCAACCAGCACTTGATTCGAATGAGCCAACGCTTGCTGAGCAATAGCTATCAACTCCTCTCGATTGTCAGCGAATCCAGATCCCAGACCTCCTAGTGCATAAGCCGCACGGACCAGCACCGGATAGCCGAGCTCCTCAGCCGCCTCGATAGCACCCTCCATTGTTGTAGCTGCTTTGCTTGGCGCCACCTTCTCTCCAACCGCCGAAATCTCTTGATTGAACAAATCTCGATCCTCTGTCTTCATGATCGTAGTGATCTGAGTTCCTAGAACCTGCACATCATATTGTTCGAAAATTCCATCCTTGTACAAGTCGATGGCACAGTTTAAGGCTGTCTGGCCACCGAACCCACAGAGGATTCCTGTCGGCCGCTCCTTCTTAATCACATCGGTCACATATTCCTTAGTAATTGGCAGGAAATATGTGAAATCTGCGAACCCTTTGGATGTCTGCACTGTAGCAATATTGGGATTGATGAGAACAGTTCGGATGCCTTCTTCTCTCAACGCCTTCAACGCCTGTGCTCCAGAATAGTCAAATTCGCCAGCCTGGCCGATGGTAAGACCTCCGGAGCCCAAAACGAGCACCTTCCGTTGTTGCTTAGCGTGATAGATCGGGTTGAAGGTCATCAGACGAGTCAGCTCCTGGTCGACGTTCATGAAAACTCCATTCTTCGCCTGCCTCACAGCATCCGCGAAAACGTCGAACAAAAACTCGCAATCCGTTGGTCCGGCAGTGTGTTCTGGATGGAATTGAACACTGAAGAATGGTTTCGAAGCGTGTACGATTCCCTCGTTCGTCTTGTCGTTTTCATTGGTGAAGAGCGGTTTCCAATCGGTTGGAAGGGATTCGGTGTCCACTGCGTATCCATGATTTTGGGATGTGATGTAGCAGCGACCGGTGGCGTAATGCGTGCATGGCTGGTTGTGACCACGGTTACCGTATCTGGAAAAGTGTTTTCGGATGAAATTTAAGATCGTTAGAATTATTGGAGTTGGGGGCCTAGATAACTCAATTTGCAAAAATTAGGCCACCATGTTAAAATCGCCTAGAAAACATACAGGATGAATGTGAGGTCATTTCTAGGCCTTCTACCATGGTGGCCTAGAAATTTTCATTTGCGAAAATTAGGCCACCATGTCGAAATGGCCTAAAAACACGCCAGGTAAATTGGAGGTCATTTCTAGACCATTTACCATGGTGGCCGAGAAAATTCACTTTGAAAACTTTAGGCCATCGTGTTAAATTCTATTAGAAAACACACTTGGTGAATATCAAGCCATTTTTCAGGCCTTCTACCATGATGGCCTAGAAAACCCAACTTGCAAAAGTTAGGTCACCATGCTGAAATGACCGAGAAAGTATCCCAGGGCAATATTAGGTCATTTCGATATCATGTACCATAGTGGCCTAGAAAATTCACTTTGCAAAAGTTAGGCCACTATACTCCAACAGTCTAGAAAACACACAGGGTGAATGTGAGGTCATATCTAGGCCTTCTACAACGGTGGCCTAGAAAATTCAAGTCGCAAAAGTTAGACCACTATGTTAAATAGCCTAGGAAACGCACCAGGTGAATATCAGGTAATTTCTAGGCCAGTTACTATGGTGGCCTAGAAAATTCACTTTACAAAAGTTAGTCTGCTATGGGAAATGGCCTAGGAAACTCAAAAATTTGGCCACATTTTTGATTTCCACTCAATTCACTCACTTCAACTTATAAGTCTTTGCTCCAATGGCTCTGCTCAACACCTGATGTCCTAAACAGATTCCAAAAATTGGCTTATCCCCTCGAGCGATGACTTTGGCCAGCCGATCAACGAGCTGTCCACAAACTTCTGGATCTCCTGGACCGTTAGACAGGAAGAGACCATCATAGTCTCTCTCCACATCGATCGGATGATTCCAAGGGACCACTTTGACTTTGAATCCACGTTTCGCCAGACAACGAATCTGATTATTTTTGAGTCCACAGTCGACGGCGAGGATTGTTTGATTGCCTGTTCCATAGGTGATTGGCTCTTTTCTAGACACAAAGTCCACCAGATTTTCAGCATTCACGTCGACGAAATCGAAGGTTTTTGCGCAATCCGATTCGATGACTAGTTTTGCCTGGAAATTGAAAAATTGTGTTTTTTGGGGGCGGGGCTTGATTATTTTTTGTTTTGAGTGACCGCATTTTTCATGGCTAAAAGCGAAGGTCCCACAACGAAAACTATCGTAACCTAGAGATAATTATATTTTTCTCGAATTTCAGAGAACTCCGGAATTTCTAAAAATTCCCCAAGCTCGGAAAATTTTCGAAAATTTCAGGATTTTGAAATTTTTTTTCGAAAATTCCGCGAATTCAGAAATTTTCAAAAATTTCAGAAAAATGTGAAATTCCGAAAATCTCGAAATTTCTATAATTCGGACACTTTTCCCGAAACTTCCTGAAATTCCAAAAAAAAATTGCCAATTTTCGGAAAATTTTCGAAAATTCGAAACTTTAAGAATTTCGAACATTCAGAAAATTCCAAATTAAAAGAAAATATCAAAAAAGTATCGAAAAGAGAGCGAACTCCGAAAAATCGAAAATTTTCGAAAATCCCAAAAATTGCAATTTTCGAAAATTGCAAAAAATTCGAAAATTCCTCAGTTCTCTTAAAATTCAAGAAAAGTTCCGAAAATCGGAAAATTTCAGCAAATTCGGAAAATTCGATAAAATCCGAAAAAAATCGCGAAATTTCCAAATTCGTAATAATCCGAAATTCCCCGAAATATCTAACAAAAATGGAAAATTTTCACGAAAATCGCAACGAATTCGGGTTTTCGAAATTTCAAAAATGTCCGAATCACAGGAATTCTCGGATTTTTTTGAAAAAAAATTGTCGTTGTGGGACCATCGGCCACGGCCACCTTTGCACCAAAACTTCAGCGAAAAGACACACCTTCATACTTCCAGTCTCTCGAATCTTCTTCACCAACTGTCTCACATCAATTCCGGACAAACACGGAACATCAGCCTTTCTCAGCCATTCAGATAGCGATTGAACCGCTTGCCAATGACTATGCTCTCCATCAACACACAGTTTCTCCACAATCAACGCCGCCGGCCACACACGATCAGATTCGAATTCGGCGGGAAGTCCGAATTTGTCCAAAATCTCTGTGTCCGGAACTCCATAGTTTCCGATAAGCGGATAGGTGAGTGTTAGAAGCTGCTTCGCATATGATGGATCCGTCAACGACTCCACATAACCCACCATTCCCGTTTGGAAGACTGAAAATTGGAAAAAAAAAGTTTTTTTATTCAAAAATTCAAAGTTCCGCCGAAAATCTCGGGAATTTTCTCTTACCAATTTCTCCGACGACACTCTTCGTGGCTCCATAAATCGAACCGACGAACGAAGACCCGTCTTCGAGGTGCAACGTCGCTTTCATGCTTTCCCAATGCATTCGTTCGCGACTGAAAATTTCATATTTTAGGGGAAAATTTTCGGAAAATCGATAGAAAAAGACAGAGAAAAAAGCGAAAACTACTGGAAATCTGTGCATATTTATAGTGTTTTTCTAGATAAGATTGCCAAGAAAAATCCGTATTTTGCTATCTTATCGATAAAAATGGATTATCTTATCACCGAAAAATCCTTCTTTGGTCGAAAAAGGCAGATTTGACAGTGCAAAAGCAGTGAAAAACAAGCGAAAACATTCGAATTTCCCGGCGAAACCTCTCAAATTCTACCGTAACCCTTCAAAGGCGCATGCTTCGAAAGTGAAATGGGTCTCGACACGATTTCCGAAAAATAGTGGGAAAATAGAGTTTTTTCCAACAAAAAAAAAAGCCAAATTCACATGTTAAAACCCGAAAAAAACAGATTTGACAGCGCAAAAATGGCAAAAGTGGAAATTTTAAACGAGAAAACAGTGCAAACCAAGCGAAAACATTCGAATTTCCCGGCGAAACCGCTCAAATTCTACCGTAATACTTTAAAGGCGCATGCTTCGAAAGGGAAATGGGTTTCGGCACGATTTCCGAAAAAATGGCGGGAAATTGGATTTTTTTTCGAAAAATAACAAATTTGTATGCTAAAAAAGCCGGAAAAAAACTTGCAGCTCATCCTCGACGCTCGGCATTTTCTGGAAAACACTTTTAAAATTTCGGCGACTCGAAAACATCGCAAAAACCTAAAATTTCGGTGCTCAATTAGTCGAAAATTCGCTTTTTTGGGTTTCATAGATTAATAGAAAGAAAAAGAGACTCAAAGAAAAATAGGGATATAGCCAGAGTGGGGAAAAAAAGAAGGAAAAAAAAACATAAAAAGAACGGAGGAATTTGAGAAAAACATGTGATGTTTACTTTGCTAGTGTCTCTGTGTGTTACTTTTGAATTTTCTAACCAGAGATTGTGTGTGTGAAAATATAAAAATATTTATTTGACAGCCTAATTTTATAAATTAGCGGGAAAAATAACGAAAAACAAGCAAAAATTTTTGAAATTCCCGGCTAAATCTACCGTACCACTTTAAAGGAACATGCTTTGTGAGAGAAGGGTATCGACACGATTTGCGATAAAATTCGAATTTTGCTTCAAAAACCAACAGCTCGCTGAGCTAAAATTGCTTGCAAGAAACAGGAAAATTAGAAAATTCTTGAATAAATTGAGTTTCTCTGCTATCACTGGTCACTTTAAGCTTAAATTTAAGCAGTCAGAGAGAGGAGAAGGGTCAGTTTTTGATAAGCATTGATAAGAAAACTTTAATTCCGTCTCAAATTTGAAATTCTGATCTTTGAAATTAGGCAAAAAAATTTCGAAATTCAAAACAAAGTAGTTTTCGAAGCTAACTCTAATGAGCTCTAATAACCCCAAGAGACCTGCTTATCACTAGAAAAGTTGCCAATGTTCGAAAATTTTCGAAAAACGCAACAAATCCTCGGAGAGTGACCACTCTCCTCCTGCAAACCCGACACACATTATCAAGTTTTTTGACGAAATGAACGAAAAATTGATGATAAGAGAAGAGAAAACGAGAGAAACTGAATGGAGGAGGCGGAGTGACCGCGCTGAAGCCATCGCTGGCGCCAGAAAGTGCAAATGTCACAGAGGGAGAGAACAACATGTGTTGTCCTTTTGGTTTTGGAAGAGAAGAAGACAAAGAGCACGGGGTACTTTGTATGTTGACTGACTATGAGAATAAAGTAGAAATCGCGCTCTATTGGTAAAATTGTAATTTTGAGTTCTGGGAAAAGAGATTTCGAGCTGAAACTTAATTTTTTGAAATTCTGAGATTCTGAGATTTTGAGATTTTGAGAGTTTGAGATTCTGAGATTCTGAGATTTTGAAATTCTGAAATTCTGAAATTCCGAGATTCTGAGATTCTGAGATTCTGAGATTCTGAGATTCTGAAATTCTGAGATTCTGAGATTCTGAGATTCTGAGATTCTGAGATTCTGAGATTCTGAGATTCTGAGATTCTGAGATTCTGAAATTCTGAGATTCTGAGATTCTGAGATTCTGAGATTCTGAGATTCTGAGATTCTGAGATTCTGAAATTCTGAGATTCTGAGATTCTGAGATTCTGAGATTCTGAGATTCTGAGATTCTGAGATTCTGAAATTCTGAGATTCTGAGATTCTGAAATTCTGAGATTCTGAATTTCTGAATTTCTGAATTTCTGAATTCCTGAATTTCTGAATTTCTGAACTTCTGAATTTCTGAATTTCTGAAGTTCGGAATTTCAAAAATCCTGAATTTCGTCCCTGGGTCCCTGAATCACTGGACCGCTGGATCCCTGGATCCCTGGATCCCTGAATCCCTGGATCACTGGGTTCCTCCCTGGGTCCAGGAGTACTGTAGTTAGCTGAGCTCAAAAAGGAAAAATGATTTTAAATGAATATGTGGATTCATATGAAAATAAAGGAAAAAGTCCTCGATTTTCAGATTTCTAGATTCCAGCATTCTCTTTTATCTTTGTCTAGAAATGGGCGGAGCTTGTAGTTTTTTGAGCTTCTAGATCCTAGAAAAACCTTTCATTTTGATTAAAAACACTTTAGCGGTCCTTTTGATCTGAAAACTTTGATGGAAAACAGACAAACAAAAACAAAAACACATTTTCTTTTTCAAAAAAAAAGAAGAAGAGACCGAAAAAACCACTCCAGAGTACAAATATTTGTGTTATCATCACCTTTTTGTTTCGTTTTTTTGTGGAGAAAAAACGCGTTTTTCGATGAAAACCGACACATTTTCTAAGGAGTCTAGACTTGGAAAATTGTCATAAAAAGATTTTTTTTAGAAATGTCGAATTTTGAGAATTGGAATTCTCATTTTAATAAAATGTATTCTAGTTACTCGAACTTTTAGAATTCTGAATTTCAGAATTTCCCGTAACTTCAGGACCTCAGTTTTTCAAAGTTTCAGAATTTCCGAATCTCAGAATCTAGGAATCTCAGAATCTCAGAATCACAGAATCACAGAATCTCAGAATCTCAGAATCACAGAATCTCAGAATCTCAGAATCTCAGATTCTCAGAATTTCAGAATCTCAGATTCTCAGAATCTCATAATCTCAGAATCTCAGAATCTCAGAATCTAAGAATCTCAGAATCTCAGAATCTCAGAATCTCAGAGACTCAGAATCTCAGAATCTCAGAACCACAGAATCTCAGAATCTCAGAATCTCAGAATTTCAGAATCTCAGAATTTCGGAATCTCAGAATCTCAGAATCTCAGAATCTCAGAATCTCAGAATCTCAGAATCTCAGAATCTCAGAATTTCAGAATCTCAGAATTTCGGAATCTCTTGGATATTTCAAATTTTAAAGATCAGAAACATATGAAATTCTAAAAATTATAAAAATTTCTAAAAATTGAAACTTCTTAGGAATTTTCAAATTTCGAAAAAATTAAATTTCAAAATTCGAGATTTTTCTTATTTTAAGGTTTTTTTTTGGAATCCAGAATCTTATGAACGCCTCAAAATCAGAATCTGAACTTCTGGAAATTTGAATTTTCGAAAGTTCAACGCTTTTTAAAATCTTAATTTTTTCAAAAAGACCCACCTCAAAATTTTTAAAAACTGCCAAAAATTCTAGAATGCTCTGGTCATTTTGTCAAAAACCGGACGGGTCATTTCTCTGATAAGAAACTCAACATTTTACGATTCTCCGAAATTTTTTGAAAATTTGAAAATTTGTATCACTTACCTAATGGTCTTTTAATCAAAACGAAGTCATTATCAAAAAAAATTCTGATGTTTGCTTTTTATTTTTGGAGAGCAAAGTATCTTTTTTAGTGTCTGAAAAGAAAGGAACGATAGAACAAAACAAAAGTACAAATTTTATGATTTTATTATCAAAATGAAAAAAATTGAAAACCCGTTCTTAACAGTATATTTTCAAGGCTATTATTGCTGGGGAAACATGGGAAGATAAAGGAAAAAATGAACAAAATAACTTTTCTTTAACGAAAAATTTGAATTTCGTGCCTAGGAATCTTCGGTACTGGTTGTGGATTGGTTGCACGACGAATTGCATTCTGAATAGGTTGACACTTTTTGGAGGTTTTGGACGAGACCTGCTTCGGCTCCGAAGGCTGTAATCCATCTGGAAGAAAATAATTTTACGATTCTGAGATTGTGAGATTCCGAAAATTTTAAATTCTGAAATCCTGAGATTCCGAAATTCTGAGAATCCGAGATTCTGAGATTCTGAGATTCCGAAATTCTGAGAATCCGAAATTCTGAGTTACTGAGATTCTGAGATTCTGAGATTCTGAGATTCTGAGATTCTGAGATTCTGAGATTCTGAGATTCTGTAGTTCAGGAGCTCCAAATTTCTTAAAAAGTTTTTAATCGAAATTTCAATGTTTCAAAATTTTCAGTTTTTACGGCGACAATAGATAAGAAAAGCTGGAAATCTGTCAAAATTTTGGAGAATCGTAAAAATGTTGAGTTTCTTATCAGACAAATGACCCGTCCGATTTTCGACAGAGTGACCACATCATTCTAGAACTTTCCGCAGTTTTCAAAAATTTCGATATTGAATTTTGTGGTTTCTGGATAAACAGTTTGAATATCCAAGCTTTAAAAACACGAAAAAAAAAGAAAATCTGAAAATTTGAAAATTTCAAATTTCAAAATGCAAAGTTTTGGGATCTAGGAATTTCTGAATTTCAGAACCTCAGATTTTCCGAATTTCAGAATCTCAGAATCTCAGAATCACAGAATCCCAGAAAACCAACTTTTCGGAAATCACGCAATTCTTTTCAATGATTCCAAGAATCCAGATTCCCTGCACAGCCAAAATTCAAGTGATTCCCAAAATTCCAAATCCCAAAAAATAGCTTTACCTCTCCACATAATTCTCTTCATCGGGCACTTTTCCACCCATTGGATCTCCCGAATCTTCTGGATTTTTGTACAGTTTGTAGTACGGTATTCCCAATGTTGGATGCGTCGATAATTCGATCACAATCGCATCGTTGTCTTCTGGCTTTGTGCCAAGAATCTCGGCGATTTCTCGAACTCTCATTGGCCGGCCATCTGGAAACAAGTGGGTTAGTTTTGATGGCCGAAGTTTTGCAGGTCATAAAAATGTGACTTAGGTTATTTGAAAACAGCTTACAGTACCTCCAGGTACAGTAATCTTTCAGTACACACAGTCCTAGGTTTAAAATGTTTGCGCGCTCCATCGAATGAGGATTTCTACATATACGTGGAAAAACAGTAGTAGTCTCACCAAGGCTGTGCAAAGTGGCGGCCGGCCGCGGCTTCTCACTCAAAAACCGAGAAAGCCGCGGCCGGCCGAGGCCGGCCGCGGCTGGCCTGATGAAATATCGTGAAGTGAAACCGAGTTTTTTTTGAAGAATTAGGAACGTATAATCTACTCATCCCTATACAAACTCATCAATGTGTGTTCGACAATTGTCTTTTGGTGTTTCGTACGAAAAAAAAAATTGAAAAAAAAATCCTGAAAACGAAATATTTTTTTTGGATTTTTTTTTCCGGAAAGTGTTCAAATTTTATGTTAGTATCGGAAAAATGTCTATATTGATGAAAATTATCACAATCCTAGTAATTAGAGGCGACGGAACGAAGAATCCGTATTTCGCATTCCGGAATCCTTGAAAAATATTTTATCCTGATCATTTTTTAATATATTCCAGACTGTGTACCTCCAAACCATTCCTCTGGTAATTGTTTTTTTTTTCGAAAATAAAAAAATTTAGGAAGAAATATATTTTCAAAATTCTTCTAAAAAGCCGCGCGGCTGGCCTGGGCCGGCCGCGGCTTTTTGCATTCAGGCTTCTGAAGCCGCGGCTTTTTCAGGCCTTGTCAAAGCCGGCCGCGGCCAGTCGCGGCCGGCCGTGGCACAGCCTTGAGTCTCACTGTAATCCACTGGAGGTGCTATCTATGGTCTCAATTGACTTGGAGGGTATCTACAGTAGTACAGTAATTCTACAGTACCCTTTCGAAATCATTAAAAAAAAACTCACTTCGGCAATAGAACATGAACCATAACTCGAGCCTAACCAACTTTCGATTGTACTGAAATTGAGATTGTCTATTG
Source organism: Caenorhabditis nigoni (assembly GCA_027920645.1). Taxonomy (NCBI): domain Eukaryota; kingdom Metazoa; phylum Nematoda; class Chromadorea; order Rhabditida; family Rhabditidae; genus Caenorhabditis; species Caenorhabditis nigoni. Next base: position 5,003,716 of record CP115865.1, on the reverse strand, counting down.
ATAATATGATCATCGAAACGACAGATTGCAGATTGTTTGGCGGTGATTCCGAAGGGTGTCTGAAAAAATGAAATATTGAGTTTAAGGAAAAAAAATATTATAAGATTTTTTAAATTTCAAATGTTCAAACTTTAGATTACGAATCTCAAAACTTTAGAGCCTCAAAATCTTCAGATTTGAAAAACTTAGAGTTTTGAAACAGATTTTCAGAATCTCAGAATCTCAGAATCTCAGAATTTCAGAATCTCAGAATCTCAGAATCTCAAAATCTTAGAATCTCAGAATCTCAGAATCTCAGAATCTCAGAATCTCAGAATCTCAGAATCTCAGAATTCCAGAATTTCAAAATTTCAGAATTCCAGAATATCAGAATCTCAAAATCTCAGAATCTCAGAATCTCAGAATCTCAGAATCTCAGAATCTCAGAATCTCAGAATCACAGAATCTCAGAATCTCAGAATCTCAGAATCTCAGAATCTCAGAATCTCAGAATCTCAGAATCTCAGAATCTCAGAATCTCAGAATTCCAGAATTTCAAAATTTCAGTATTCCAGAATATCAGAATCTCAGAATCTCAGAATCTCAGAATCTCAGAATCTCAGAATCTCAGAATCTCAGAATCTCAGAATCTCAGAATCTCAGAATCTCAGAATCTCAGAATCTCAGAATCTCAGAATCTCAGAATCTCAGAATCTCAGAATCTCAGAATCTCAGAATCTCAGAATCTCAGAATCTCAGAATCTCAGAATATCAGAATCTCAGAATCTCAGAATTTCAAAACATTCGGAATTTCAGGTTTTCAAAACTTCCACGGTTTCAGAAACGCAATTTTCAGCTTTTCTAAAGTTCTAAATTTCAGAATCTCAGAATCTCAAAATCTCAGAATCTCAGAATCTCAGAATCTCAGAATCTCAGAATCTCAGAATCTCAGAATCTCAGAATCTCAGAATCTCAGAATCTCAGAATCTCAGAATCTCAAAATCTCAGAATCTCAGAATCTCAGAATTTCAGAATCTCAGAATTTCAGAATCTCAGAATATCAGAATCTCAGAATCTCAGAATTTCAAAACATTCGGAATTTCAGGTTTTCAAAACTTCCACGGTTTCAGAAACGCAATTTTCAGCTTTTCTAAAGTTCTAAATTTCAGAATCTCAGAATCTCAAAATCTCAGAATCTCAGAATCTCAGAATCTCAGAATCTCAGAATCTCAGAATATCAGAATCTCAGAATCTCAAAATCTCAGAATCTCAGAATCTCAGAATCTCAGAATCTCAGAATCTCAGAATCTCAGAATCTCAGAATCTCAGAATCTCAGAATCTCAGAATCTCAGAATTTCAAAACATTCGGAATTTCAGCTTTTCAAAACTTCCACGGTTTCAGAAACGCAATTTTCAGCTTTTCTAAAGTTCTAAATTTCAGAATCTCAGAATTTTAGAATCTCAGAATCTCAGAATCTCACTTTATTCAACGTCCAAACATCTCCTCTGGAGCTATTGGCAAACCTAGTGATATCCCGGATGTATCGTTCTTCCGTCAGAATATTTTCTGTCATTTTTCTAGAGCAATCTGAAAATCGAAAAATTATCACAAGAATCTGTCGAAAAAGGTTTTTCGGTGGCTAAAAACGCCATAAATCAAGCCAAATCACTATAGATCAAGCAAAAAAAATTAGAAGAACTAGAGAAAATACGTTTTTTCGAGAGAAAATAAATGTAAAAGATTTCTCTCTCTCAGAATGTCTGGAAAGCAGAAAAAACAACAAGAAGATGTCGTTTTTTTTCTCTCAAGAAAGAATTGACCAAAAAGAAGGAAAAAGGCAAAAGAAAACATCAATTGGAGGGACGAATGAAGGAGTAAATGATGAAAAAAAAACGGATGGAAAAAGAAGAAAAAGAAGAAGAAGAAACTCATTTCACACACTTTTCTTGAGAAGTTTAGCACCGGGAGAATAAAACAGAACCAAGAAAAAAGTATCCGATTACTGGAAAATATTGGGGGATTTTTTTCAAGTTACGTCAATGAACCTTTTTGAAGGGGTTTTTGAAAATTGGAGCTATTTTGGAATTTTCCGGAAATCAAAGTTGGAAATTGGAAAAGTTGATCCCTGGGTCCCTGGGTCCCTGGATCCCTGGATCCTTGGATCCCTTGGTCCATGGGTCCCGGGGTCCTAGGTCCCAATGAACTTTTTGAAGGATTTTTGAAAATTAGAGCTATTTTGGAATTTTCCAGAAATCGAAATCAAAAAATGGATAAGTTCAAACTTGCAAAGTTTCGAAAATCCGAAACCTCGGAACTTCAAAATACCGTAAACACTCTGATAGAACGCCACCCGGACCGTCCATTTTGAACCCGTATATCTCACTTCTTTTGAAAGATATCAAAACGTTGTCAACTAGTAAAATGTTTATCATAATATTGGCCATATTTTATCAGTAATCCCCTTTTTGATATGTCTCATAGGAAATGAGATACATAGACTCAAAATTGACGATTCGGGTGGCGTTCTAATAGAGTTTTGTTTACAGTACCCCTACAAAAGTTTCAATTCCGAAAATGTTTGGAAAATTTAGAATCCTGAATTTCCCATTCTATTTTCAAAGAAACAGTTGGATAGATTCTCAAAACAATACAAGAAAAAGTATATTGAAAACGAAATGATGTGATGTTTTTGGAGATTTAGACATGGGAAAATGGAGAAAAATTCCTTGGGGTTTGCTAGAAAATTTCGATTATTTGCGATAGAATCATCCAAGAGTATTGCAATAAAAACTTTGGAAAATGTTTGATAGAATTTTCGGAAATTCAGAATTGAAGAAAAAACAAGAACTTTATCATATTTCGATTTTCGAAGATTCGAATTTCTAAATTGCAAAATCGGGTCCAAAATCGGTAAATTTCAAATATTTCAAAAGAAATTCCAATTTTTTCTTCAATTTGGAAAATTCACAAACGTTGGTTTTCAAAATTCGAAACTTCGTTTTTTCTGCGATAACGGAAATTTGAAAATCGAAAAATGGGAGTCTTAGATACCGTAAACACTCTAATAGAACGCCATCTGAGTCGTCAAAATTGAACCTATGTTCTCATTCCCTGTGAGAGATATCAAAAAGTTGTCAACTAATAAAATGTTGCTGTTATCATATGATAAACATTTTATTAGTTGACAACTTTTTGATATCTTTTAAGAGAAGTGAGATATTTAGGCTCAAAGTAAACGGTCCGGGTGGCGTTCCATTAGAGTATTTACGGTATCTGAAATGTTAAAATTTCAAGAATTAAAGCGCTCCAAATTTATAATTTTTGGATTCGAAAAGTATATATGAAAATCGAATGTTTCGATTTGCTGAATATTTGGGTTTCCGAATGATTGAAATGCAAAAAAAATCACAAAAGAACGAATTTAAATATGCAAATGAATAGGAAATTCAGGGCGAAAAAAAAGGGAAATGTGGGTGTCAAAAAAAGAGAGGGTAGGATTTATTTTCCCATAGGTCCTTTCCGGCATTCTTAATAGAATTAGAGTGAATGATTTGGGGATTCTGACCTTCCGAGTTTCTGAGATTCTGAGATTCTAAGACTCTGAGATTTTGAGATTCTGAGATTCTGAGATTCTGAGATTCTGAGATTCTGAGATTCTGAGATTCTGAGATTCTGAGATTCTGAGATTCTGAGACTCTGAGATTCTGAGATTCTGAGATTCTGAGATTCTGAGATTCTGAGATTTTGAAATTCTGGAATTCTGTGATTCTGAGATTCTGAGATTCTGAGACTCTGAGATTCTGAGATTCTGAGATTCTGAGATTCTGAGATTCTGAGATTTTGAAATTCTGGAATTCTGTGATTCTGAGATTCTGAGATTTTCAAAGGGCAAGAGAATGTATAAAAAAGCAAAATCCTACTGACTTAGACCTAAGAAAAAAGAAGGCGATTCATTGTGAAATGATGCGAGAACTAATTTCTTTCGGTTTCCTTCAGAATCCAAAAATCATCGGAAACTTTTTTAAAACTTCCGGAATCTTCAGGAAAAAAGAGCAAAAAATTAGCTTCTTTCGAGCAAAAGAGAGAAAAATGTTGTGTTACACACAAAATAAAAACTACGCCTCAACGCGTTTTTTTTCGATTATCTCAGGTTTCGAAATAAATGTTCAGAGTTCAGAAAGTTTTGAACAATGGAAATTTCGAAACTGACTTTCTGGAATCAGGAAATTTTAGAGATGTCTGTTGTAGAACTTTTTATTCAAATTTTGAAACTATTTCCCATTGAATTACTGTATTTATGGTCTATTTCAGATAGGCTGTATTAAGGAAACAATGCGATTCATTTGAGAAATTTGACCCAAGGACCCAGGGACCCTAAGTCCATTTTCTGAATTTCTAAGTTTTGAAGCTCCAGACTTTTAGGTATTCTAAGGACCAACAACTTTGGAAATGTTTCAATTTCAGATGTTCAGAATTTCCAAATTTCTAAATCCCAAATATCCTGAAACTGTTTTGTTCTAAACCCACACTCAAAAAAAGAAAACAAAGAAAAAAAGAAGAAGAGAAATCCAAATATTGTCATGGTGATGGGAAAATAATGAGCAACAAAAAAAGAAAGACAGGAGAAAAGAAACAAAAAAAAAAGAAGAAAAAGAAATTGGAACCTATTGGGAAATCTATGGGATTCGGAAGAAAATATTCTAGAAAGAAAGGGTGATTTTGCCAATAAGGAAGTCGAGAAATATGCATCTATAAATGAAAAAAAACAGATAAAAAATTTTTAAAAAGTCGGATGAAAAATCCGGAAAAATCTGAATTTTCAATGATGTATAATAGTTTTGAAAATGGAGGAAAAGTTGTGAAATATACTAGAAAAAATCAAATTACCGTAAAACCTGTATTAGAAGAGCCCTCCGAGAGGAGCTTGGAAAAGTAGAAGGGCCCCCTGTAATAGAAGGGTCCCTCCAATAGAAGGGCCCGAGAGGAGCTTAGAGAAGTAGAATGTGTTTCGAAATCAGAAAACTTCCGTACTTTTTTAGTGGAAAATATTCCAGGAATTCCACAGTTTAGTAGAAATTTGTTGAAACTTTGTTTTTCGATGAAAATCTTTCTAAATTTCGGTGAAGTTGGCTGATTTTCATGAATTTTGAACGGAACTCAGTCTACTTTTTTGCTGAAAAATTTCGGAAAAAAAACTGTCCCTATAAATAGAAGGGCCGGCCCTTCTAATACAGGTTTTACGGTAATAAGGAAAATAAACGAAAAATTCGTTCAAAAAAAGTTTAAAAAAAGAAGAGAATTCTGAAAAAAAAGGAAAGCGAGAGAAAGAGAGTGGGAGAGAAAATTCCCACTAAACCCTCATTGTGAATTCTGAATTTCTCTATTCAATTTCTATAGAAAATTCAGAATTTGAAATTTAGAAAAAACGAAATTCGAAACTGAAAATTATCAGATCCTGAGTTTTTGAACATTTGAGATATTGAAATTTTGAAAATTTCAGTATTTGAACCTTTTCTCAAAAGAGTGAAAACCTCCTCTTGAACCAGAATTTCAGCTCAAAAATATTTTTTATCTCCGAGTTTCTCAATGGAATTTCAAAACTCATGTACCGAAAGAATAAGAAATCCGATATTTCCTAACATTTTATTACACTAATATCAATGAGTGCAGAGTTCAAGAGCAGATTTTATCTTACAGAGAGAAAGAGACAAGAAGAGGAAACAGAGAAAACAGAGAAGAAGATATGAAGAATTTTAGAGAGAGAAAGATGTGAAAGAGAGAGAGAGAGAGAGAGAGCAGAGAAAAAACGGAAATGCTCTAGAAGCAAAAAGAGAGAAAAATAGAAAAAAGTACTTGCTACTTGTATATAACATCATGTTAGGAGGAGGAGATAGAGGCATTTGAAAGTGCATTTTTTAATAAAAAAAGATAGATAAAAAAGAAAAGAAAGATATTCAGAGAAAGTATGAGAAGTGGAGACATGAGATTTTTCTAAGAGAAAACATTCATAATTGGAGTTCATCAAACTTTTGAATTCCAACTTTTGAATTCCGAAGTCCCCTGTAAAATTCAAACCCAATGGGTCCCTGGGTCCCTGGGTCCCTGGGTCCCTGGGTCCCTGGGTCCCTGGGTCCCTGGGTCCCTGGGTCCCTGGGTCCCTGGGTCCCTGGGTCCCTGGGTCCCTGGGTCCCTGGGTCCCTGGGTCCCTGGGTCCCTGGGTCCCTGGGTCCCTGGGTCCCTGGGTCCCTGGGTCCCTGGGTCCCTGGGTCCCTGGGTCCCTGGGTCCCTGGGTCCCTGGGTCCCTGGGTCCCTGGGTCCCTGGGTCCCTGGGTCCCTGGGTCCCTGGGTCCCTGGGTCCCTGGGTCCCTGGGTCCCTGGGTCCCTGGGTCCCTGGGTCCCTGGGTCCCTGGGTCCCTGGGTCCCCGGGTCCCTGGGTCCCTGGGTCACTGGGTCCCTGGGTCCCTGGGTCCCTGGGTCCCTGGGTCCCTGGGTCCCTGGGTCCCTGGGTCCCTGGGTCCCTGGGTCCCTGGGTCCCTGGGTCCCTGGGTCCCTGGGTCCCTGGGTCCCTGGGTCCCTGGGTCCCTGGGTCCCTGGGTCCCTGGGTCCCTGGGTCCCTGGGTCCCTGGGTCCCTGGGTCCCTGGGTCCCTGGGTCCCTGATTCCCTGGGTCCCTGGGTCCCTGGGTCCCTGGGTCCCTGGGTCCCTGGGTCCCTGGGTCCCTGGGACCCTGGGTCCCTGGGTCCCTGGGTCCCTGGGTTCCTGGGTCTCTGGGTTCCTGGGTTCCTGGGTTTTCCTGGGTTCCTGGGTTCCTGGGTTCCTGGGTTCCTGGGTTTTCCTGGGTTCCTGGGTCCTTGTGTTTTAAAGTAAAAGTTTCATAGAGCTTCAAAACTTTCTGAACATTTCAGATGATCATCAAAAGTTCAAAAAAATTTCGAAAATCTTAAATTCTAATTCTAGGCACCTGTCAGAGAGAAATAAGCAAGCCTCCTGATGCTCGAAGCTGAAGCTAAAAAAAAATTCGAAAATTAAAGCAATTTCCTTTCTTTTACGTCACTAGGCATCTGGGTAAGAAAAAAAAAAGAAAGAAGGAAATAGAAGACGACAATTGTCTATTCGAGAATAAAAATTGCTGATGAGCAGAAAACGGAAAAAAGGGACACGAAAAGGTTTTTTGAGAAGAACGAAAAACCTCTCAACACCTTTTTCTGTGGGTGTCCCTTTTTCTTGTTTTTCAATTTTCGTTTCTGCGTTTCAAAAGTTGACAAAAAGGGTTCTGAAGGATCTCTTTTGGTTGGACATCTGGATATACAGAAATCAGGATTGAACCAGGGCTGAGGTTTCACTACTATTTTCAACAAGCCGAAAACTTTGTAAAAGGCTCCGCTTCACTTCGAAACCGCGACACTTCGAAACCAGTCATTTCGAAACTATGTGACACTTCGGAACCAATCACTTCGAAACCGGTCACTTCGAAACCGGCCATTTCGAAACCGAAAAAAACGCGGTCAAGTAAAAATGAAATTGAAAATTAGAAATTTTAAGTCTTAAATTAAAGAAAAAATATTGCAGCGCGTAAATTTCGCAGTTTCGAAATGACTGGTTTCGAAGTGTCGCGGTTTCGAAACGACCGTAAAGTCCGTAAAACAGTGAAATTCGCCAATTGACAAAAATGTGTTTTATTACAGAAAAAATTGAATAAAATTAAAACATTTGGATAGAGAATGGAAATTAGGGAATTATCTTGAACATTATTAATAGTCGTATCAATTATTAATCTCAATTATCAATTATTTTGTTTCTCGTACTTCTGCATAGCCTCCTTGTACTCCGCTTCCAGAAGAGAATTCTCCAATGCAGCCACGTGTCTTTTAATAGAATGACAGTGAAGAATCGAAGCGTTGAGCATCTCGGAAGCACTTTTGACGCTTTCTGGACCGCTCAGCAACTGGTTCAAAAAATCGCCGGAACCATCGTACTCCAATAACTTTTCTCGCAGGGCCTTGAAAGCCGCTGATTGGTTTGGTAGCATTCCCAACCAGTCGTGCACATCTTGAGCCTGAAAAGTTCAATGTTTGTTATTTGAAATTCTAGTTACTCCTTTAAAAACTTACATTCCAAGTGCGGAAATCATTGGGTCTGCCTGACAATCTGATAAGAGCAGCTCTCTCGGTCTGGAAAAAAATTATAGGGGTAATTTTTTTTTGAACATTTTGCTTACGTTCAAATATTCTGGGCACTGTGGCCGATCCAGACGAACGACTGGCGTGACGGCTACTTGGTCCACTGGTGTTGGTGCAGCTGGTGCGCTCGCCTGATCCTGTTGCGCAGAAAACACTAGAGGTACTGATCGTTGTGGTCGAGCAGCTGCTGCTTCCGAAGCGAGTGGTGGAATGGCGACGTCGATAGCTGCACGTGGGACCATAACTTTTGATGCTGTGGCAGCTGCGATATCCGCTGCGGATGGTGTTGGTGGTGCAACTGGTTGCTGAGATTGTGGCGGTACCACATTTCGATTATCCGATTCTGGATCAGGTTGTTCTTGATTCGAACCTTGATGAATCGCAATGTCCATGTTGACATATTCAAATTCAGCGTCCATCTGCTCCGGATCAAGGTTTTCTGGTTCTTTTTTGATTGGTTTTTTTGGTTTAACACTTTTTTTAGGAGTGGAATTATCAATTTGCACAAGCTGTTGGGTCACAATTCCTGGAGGGTTGTTGTTCTGCGCTTGACGATCCCTTGGTCCGTTGGGAGCTGTTCCTGATGTTGATGGTTGCGACGACGGATTGGCAACGACTTCAGAATCAGTATTATTGGCTCGAACAGCGGACGCCTTTGCCTTGCGTTTGGGCCGCCAGTTAAATGGTCGTCTCCGAACTGCAGAGATTCGTCGTTTCCTTGAGTTATTCGAAGTAGACGGATGGCTGAAAAAAAGATCTTGTTTAAATTTGGCAGTTCTGATTGATTGCGCGATTGATTCTTAAAGACATTTTGGGAAATCTTACAATCAGTGTGTCCACCCTAACCCTTTTTCGACTTAAAAATGACCTAACGTGCCCCTGGAGCGTTTTCAGGTCAGTTTGAACTAGTGGCTTAGCTTTCGCAAGTTGGCTTTTCTAGGCCACCACCTTTTTTGACCCAGAAATGACTTGATTTTCATCTGGCTTGTTTTCTACGCTATAAAAAGCTGGTGGCCTAGAAAACTCAACTTGCAAAAGTTAGGCCACCATGTCAAATTGACCTAGAAAACACACCGGGGTCATATGAGACCATTTTTCGGCGAAAAAAGCCGGTGGCATAGAAACCCCAACTTGCAAAAGTTAGGCCGATATCTCAAACTGACATAGAAAACACACCAGGGTCATGTTAGGCTATTCTTACGCAAAAAAAACTGGTGGCCTAGAAAACCTAACTTGCAAAAGTTAGGCCACCATGTCAAAATGACCTAGAAAACACAACAGTGCCATGTCAGACGATTCTTACTATTAGGCGAAAAAAGCTGGTATTTTCCATAAATCAATCTATTCCTCATCATAATCTTACCTCGCAGTGTTGGAGTTTTGACCCGGTGGGGTTGCGGCACTGTCTAGAGGAGCTAATGTGTTTAGAAGGTTTCTGATTCGATCATGCTGAGCCTGATCTTCAGCAGATGCCTCTGATTTGCGAATCGCGTTGCGTTGACGGTTGTTGACCATGATTTAGGTTCTCTGTAATATTACGGTTTAACAAAATTGAAAGAAACAAGGTAGAGCACGATTTGCAAGCCGAGAAACATATCAAGAAATATGACAAAATGAAAAAAAAATCAATATTTAGAGAAATAAAGTACCACCACATCCGAGAATGACGAATGAGGAAGGACTAATGAACACATTGAGACTTATTGACTTCCTCTACCTACTAAACGTCTGGACTGTGTCACTCAAATACTGCACAAGTCTTCTAGGTCAGTCAATAGTGTTTTATTAGATCACACCTGTTCTCATGGATCTGTTCTTATGGGAAACATTATCGAAGTGTGAATTTCGAAAACCGATTCGGGATGGGAAACATGATCGATGATTTTAGAAATCGTAGCCTTTGCGAGACCTCTCATAGTTTCTTTTAGAATCAAAATTTTTGTACCAAGTAAATTAGATATGATAGCACTCGACCAGTACTACAAAATGGTACTATTTGGAAAACTACATCTTGCCTATGAACAAAGTTACATATAACACGAAACGAAAGAAGAAGGCCCAGCTCGACACGCCAAGGCCAAGCCACATAATTCCCTGTAACTTTGTTCATAGACAAGATACAATTTCCAAATATCATTATTTTGTGGTACTCGTTCCATCATACTTCAATTCGTCTGAAAATATTAATTCTGAAACGAACTACATATGACAGGGCCCGGCAAAGGTCCGTATTACAAGTATGAAGCTGAGAAATATATAAAGCAAAATGGCGAAATGAAAAAAACATACCAATATTTGAAGGAAATAAAGCAAGTATGGACCACCATATGTAGCGTAAATAGTTGGAGAATTGTTGTACCCACCACACAAGATTGCTAGGGCAGTCAATATATAGATTGCTAGGGCGGTCGATAACCTTAAGACCCCCCCCCCTTGCTTTTGGGCGCGCAGAAACGCGATATCGAAAACCGATGAACTATTAGATTCACAATCAAAAGTAACTCCAGGAAACAAAGTTTAAAGAATTTAACACCTTCCCTGACTATGTAAAGATCGTCAAGACCTCTGAATTTTTGATTTTCCAGTGTTAATTTTCATGAAAACGCTTTCCGAGTGCTCCGCTACCCATTATTCCTCTCCCAATTGAAACAACGTGTTTCATCTTCTTTTCTTGAGAAATGAAAACTCATAAAACCGAAATGCCATGAGGGAAATGCAAGTGAGAAGGACCCCATCAATCTTTGTGAGTTGCCGAGTCAGTTGTAACAAAAACAAGAATTGAAGACAGAGGATGGACAAGAAACATACACTTTTAATTTTCCAATTTTCACACATTAGATGAGAATTTTTGGGCTCAAAGTCCTCAACAGCAGAGTGTTTTGTACGATACTAGTCTTTTGAATAGTATAAAACCTGTAAAAACTTTCCCGAGATCCCTACTAGATCTGGGATTTAATGGATTTCACGGAATCTTACGGATTCTTCGTAAGTTGTAAGTTCTACTGCATCCGTAAGCATAACATTTTACACCCAACTTTGGTCCCTACATAACTTTTGATATTTTAGGACCTAGTTCTTTTAGAGTCCTATTCCTTCGTTGTTCTTGGCTCAGCTGGTGTGTTCTATTCATAATCCCTATCTCTCAAAATTATATTAAACTTTTTCACTCATTATAAGACAGACAAATATAATTAGAACCGAATAATGAAAATTATTCTTAGACAAAGTTTTTTATATTTATTTTACGATTCAGATATTCAGATCTTCGTTTTGAAAATTTCAAGAAATTCAAATCTCAAAAGCTTCGGAATTTCCCAACTTATCTTAAATTCACTAAATCCCAGAGATTCATATAATCATTATCATTACTAATAACAAACACCAAATTCTGTATGTGAGGATGTGGGTCGCGTAGCTGTTTACCCACTCAACGTTAACCGATTGAGCTGGAATTTAGATGGATGAATCGGAAATGTTTATGAGATGCTGCCCGACCTATTCTATTTTCAAAATTTTGTTTGTGACGTCTTCTGGAGACGTTTTTCTTCTTTTTCAGTACAAAATTTTGAGAGAATAATTGAAGCAATATTCACGCCATTCCCGTCTAACCGCCCAATTTTTTTGGCTTTGAAAAAAAGGAAAAGTTTGGACAAATAGTTTTCAGTATGGGTTTTGAAGTTTGAAGGGAAAGGACTGGAAAAGCTGGAAAAATAAAATTCATGAAGAAAACGTGCTTTCAGGATTCTCTGAATTTTCTAGACATACAATTTGAACTTTAATTTCTCTGAATTTACGAATTCGGCAAAATATATATTCGCAAATAAAGATTATGAACTTAAATAATTTGGGTTTCAAAACATTTCGGTTTTTTTAAATCCGGTCTTCGAATTCCAAAAAATATGAGTGTTTTCGAATTTTTGAATTTCTGAACATTTAACCTGAAATCTCCGAATTTCTGATTTTGAAAACGCAAAAAAATTTGAAACTTCAGAAATTCTCAAACCTTAAATTTTGGAAAAACTGAAATTTCAGAATTTACCAGTTATAGAAATATGGGTTTAATTGTAAGAATATTCGAATTCTGAAAATCGATATCCTTCAGTTTCTGGATTTCCGACTTTCCGAATTCCTAATTTCGAATTTCTTGCATTTCTAATTATCCGAATTTCTCTGTTGCTATGATTTTTTTTACAATGCTTTTCAATGCAAATTTTAGAATTTCCTAATTTCGATAACTTTGAATTTTGTTAAATATCGAAATTCCGAATTCCGTAGTTCGAGACTATTAGGGAAATACTTTTCACACCAAGCGCGCTCTCCCGCACCGCCAGATGGCCGAGTTGGAGGGCCGAGTTTCCGTTGACTGGCGGCCAGGGGCCGGCGGCGATATTTGAATTTTGAACAATTTTTGATCTATTTTCGATCTATTTCCACAGTTTTTCTCCGGAAATGAAGTTTTATTAAAGAAAATAGATCAAAAATAGTTCAAAATTCAAATATCGCCGCCGGCCCCCGGCCGCCAGTCAACGGAAACTCGGCCCTCCAACTCGGCCATCGGGCGGTGCGGGAGAGCGCGCTTGGTGTGAAAAGTATTTCCCTAATATAAATTTCGGATTCTTCACAATTCCGAAGTTCTGAGTTTCCTGGCTTCAGATTTTTTGGTTTGTAGAAAATCCAGAATTATTGAACCTTCAAATGAATATCTACATTTCCGAAATGAAGAATATGAGGATATCAGTTTGAAACTTGAGAAAATAAGAGTGAGAATTGGTAATTCTAGAATTTTTCTTTCTGATGTTGTTTTAGTTTCATCGCAGTTCCGCTCATATTTCAAAAAAGTCGAGATCTTTTCTATTTGATTCGTATGGTATTGTAAGCGGGAGCCAGACGGTTTAGCCCCGGAGGGGCGTAAACCGTCTGGTATCAATCATATTTCCAACTTTCTGAAATTCTAAGTTTCACTTTTCAAGAATCCGAAAATCCAATATCTAAAATTCAGTAATACGAAATTCTCATTGTTTAAGAATAAATAGTGTCATGCATTCAAATTTCAAAAATCTTAAAATTAGAAGTTTCGATATTCAAGTTCCAGAAATCCGATATTCCAAAACATAAAATTTCTAAATGAATATTTAAGTTTATGAAATTTCGAAATTTCATTTGACATTGTATTTTAAATTATTCCGAATTTTTAAGATTCGGAAGCTCCAAAATTTTTATATTCTCAGATTCCAAAATCCCATCTCCTAAAGTGTAAACTTTCTCAAAAAAGATTTATTTCTATTTCCCGCACTTCTTATCCCCCTTGACACCGATTTAGATGCTTATCTCTCTCACCATTGCACTTCTACTTTTTTTTTTCTAAAATACACAGAGAAAAAATAAAAATATACACAGCTGTCACCCAATTTTTTTGTTATGTTTTTCTGCAAAAATAAAAGTTTCCTCATTTTCTATCTCATATTTCTTCTTCTCCTTCTTCCTCGACATTTTACTTTTGGGTCAAAAAAAAGTGGGCGGGGCTTAAAGAAGCTATTGAAAGTGTCAAGTTTCATACACGTCCGAAAGTCATTTGTCTGTGCGATTGATGGATTTTTATACGTGGTTTATAGGTCAATTGGAGTGGGTGTGGCTATCCCAAGAAATTGAAAAAAGTGGAAAATTTGGATTTTGGAGATTCTGAGATTCTGATATTCTGAGCTTCTGAGATTCTGAGATTCTGAGATTCTGAGATTCTGAGATTCTGATATTCTGAGATTCTGAGATTCTGAGATTCTGAGATTCTGAAATTCTGAGATTCTGAGATTCGGAGATTCTGAAATTCTGAGATTCTGAGACTCTGCGATTCTTACACTTCTCGTCAAACTACCTATCTAGTAGGTTCCTTGATTTTCCAAACATGACAAGATAATTGAGGGTTTCCTCGTTTTCTTGACCTCCTTCTGACCTCATGAAACCTTCGTATAGTTTTGTGTACTTTTTATGAGTCAGAATCTCAAAACATCTCTGAAATTTCTAGATTCCGAAATCTCAAAATTCTGAAATTTTGAAATTCTGAAATTCTAGAATTTTATGAAATCTGAAATTCAGAAACCAAAAACTTGAGTAACGCTGAAACTCTGCAATTTGAAATATCGAAAATATGAAACTTTAGAATTCCAAGACTCCCAGATTCTGAAATTTTGAAATTTTGAGAGTTTTTGAAAACAAGAAGCCAAATTTTATTATTTTTTTTTCGGGGTACTGTACTTCTGTGCTATTCCATACAGCTAGTGAACATTCTACCAGTATGTCCTTCACGCCTTGTGTAATTTTTAATCCAATTAGTCTTCACAAAAAGGTGATAAACTATTCATATAAAGGGATAATCTTCTTCTTCGTTTCTCGGGAACACCTAGATTTTTATCTCAGGAATCTCATAAAAGGGAATGAAGAAGATGGCCATTACCGGTCAATGGGTAATGTTAAAAGGAACACAATTCCTCTTCTTCTTTTCTAAAAATTGACCTTGTTCTTTTCTTTTCTATTCTTTCCCTGGCGGAAAGGTAAGAGGCGGCGATTCACCCCGAAATTCCCCTCATTTTATTATTCTCTCTTCATTTGACTTTTTCATGTTCCTCTTCTTCTTTTCTTTTCTAATTTCTAATTTCTTCGCGCATTTCTCTCCGTTTTCCACTTTAAATTTCGGGTTCCTTCGGAAGATTATTCCCAATTAATTTAGCTATATGAAAATTTTCACTTTCTTTTTGAATTTTTGGAAACGATTTCTGGAATCCAGTTTTGGAATTTTAGGATTCAAGAGAATAAAAAAATTTAGCTTGAATCCCAGGAATTTGATTCGGAGAAGGATTTTTGGATTTTTTAAAAATGTTTTCTGGAATTTCTGGAATTCGGGTTTGGGAACTTTAGAACTTTTGGGATTTCTGAATTTTCAGAATCTTATAATCTTAGAATCTTAAAATCTTAGAAACTTAGAATCTCAGAGTCTCAGAGTCTCAGAATCTCAGAATCTCAGAATCTCAGAATCTCAGAATCTCAGAATCTCAGAATCTCAGAATCTCAGAATCTCAGAATCTCAGAATCTCAGGATCTCAGAATCTCAGAATCTCAGAATCTCAGGATCTCAGAATCTCAGAATCTCAGAATCTCAGAATCTCGGCATCTCAGAATCTCAGAGTCTCAGAATCTCAGAATCTCAGAATCTCAGAGTCTCAGAATCTTAAAATCTTAGAAACTTAGAATCTCAGAGTCTCAGAATCTCAGAATCTCAGAATCTCAGAATCTCAGAATCTCAGAATCTCAGAATCTCAGAATCTCAGAATCTCAGAATCTCAGGATCTCAGAATCTCAGAATCTCAGAATCTCAGAATCTCAGGATCTCAGAATCTCAGAATCTCAGAATCTCAGAATCTCAGAATCTTAGAATATTAGAATCTTAGAATCTTAGAATCTTAGAATCTTAGAATCTTAGAATCTTAGAATCTTAGAATCTTAGAATCTTAGAATCTTAGAATCTTAGAATCTTAGAATCTTAGAATCTTAGAATCTTAGAATCTTAGAATCTTAAAATCTCAGAATCTTAGAATCTTAAAATCTTAGAATCTTAAAATCTCAGAATCTCAGAATCTCAGAATCTCAGAATCCCTTTCCTTCAAATTCGTCACTTCCAAAAACTTTGAAAACCCAAAAAACCATTTTTTCCCCATAATCCATGTCCATAAAAAACGATTTTTTTTCTCCAAATCCGTTTCTTTGGCATTTTTTTCGTCTTCATTCGATTCTAATCCGAAAATTGGTTACTGTTTCTTAGTCTTCTTTTTCTTCATTTTCCTTCTTTTCGTTCGATTACTAAGCCAACAGAAATGAGTGTGTGCGTTAATCTACGTGGATTGGTTAGATGGGTCTAAACTTGTTTTCTTCTCCTTCTTTTTTCATTCAAATCGTTTTGTTCATTCATTCAGATGATGATTGGAGGAGGAGAAAGAGTAGAAGATGAGGAAAAGGAGGAGGATTTTTTTTGGATTAATTTTTTTCGGAATTTCAAAACTTCAAAATTTTTGACTTTCCGAGATTCTCGGATTCTGAGATTCTGAAATTCTGACTTTCCGAGATTCAGAGATTCAGAGATTCTGAAATTCTAAGATTCAGAGATTCAGAGATTCTGAAATTCTAAGATTCAGAGATTCAGAGATTCAGAGATTCTGAAATTCTGAGATTTTGAGATTCTGAGATTCTGAGATTTTGAGATTCTGAGATTCTGAGATTCTGAGATTCTGAGATTCTGAGATTCTGAGATTCTGAGATTTTGAGATTCTGAGATTCTGAGATTCTGAGATTCTGAGATTCTGAGATTCTGAGATTCTGAGATTCTGAGATTCTGAGATTCTGAAATTCTAAGATTCAGAGATTCAGAGATTCTGAAATTCTAAGATTCAGAGATTCAGAGATTCAGAGATTCTGAAATTCTGAGATTTTGAGATTCTGAGATTCTGAGATTCTGAGATTCTGAGATTCTGAGATTCTGAGATTCTGAGATTCTGAGATTCTATTTCTTGTTTTTCGGAGTTTTTCAAGTATTCGTGGTGCTTCGTTTCCTTATTTTGGCTCTATTCTGGGCTCTATTTTTTCAAAAAGTTTCTGGAAAAATAGTTCGGAATTTCTATATTTCTCTGATTTTTGAAACTTAAAAAAAAGAATATCGAATTATCTAAAAAGCTAGAAAAATACAAAAATAACGCATTCTATTTATGTGAAAAAAAAACTTTTTTTTTCTTTTTCCCCAATAAATTGAATAAATTAGTGAGTTGCTGAGAGCTTCTTCTTGTTGCTCACTTTTTTGTGCTCTTTTTTTGGCTGATTGTGAGTTCTTCTTCTTTTTTCTTTTTCTCGAACTTTCTAAAAAACTTTATGAAAATTCGCTTTCAAATTTTTGAGAAAAATTATCAAAAATTCAGAAATTCCAAAATCGTTGATTTCAGAAAGTTGCGAATTTTTCAGATTGGATAATCTGAATTTCTGAATTTCTCGAAAATATTCGAAATTTGAAAGATTCTGATTGTTGAACATTCTCAAAAATCTGAATTCTCAGATACTGATGTTCTGAAACCTTGAAATTCATTCTTCTACTTTTGCTCTTCCTCCAATCATCATCCGAACGAATTAAAAAAACTTATAAATTTTTGAAATTCAGAGATTCAGAGATTCTGAGATTCTGAGATTCTGAGATTCTGAGATTCAGAGATTCTGAGATTCTGAGATTCTGAGATTCTGAGATTCTGAGATTCTGAGATTCTGAGATTCTGAGATTCTGAGATTCTGAGATTCTGAGATTCTGAGATTCTGAGATTCTGAGATTCTGAGATTCTGAGATTCTGAGATTCTGACTTTCCGAGATTCAGAGATTCTGAAATGCTGAAATTCTAAGATTCAGAGATTCAGAGATTCTGAGATTCTGAGATTCTGAGATTCTGAGATTCTGAGATTCTGAGATTCTGAGATTTTGAGATTCTGAGATTCTGAGATTCTGAGATTCTGAGATTCTGAGATTCTGAGATTCTGAAATTCTGAGATTCAGAGTTTCTGAGATTCTGAGATTCTGAGATTCTGAGATTCTGAGATTCTGGGATTCTGAGATTTTGAGATTCTGAGATTCTGAGATTCTGAGATCCTGAATTTTAAAATTTCTGAATTTCTGAATTTCTAAATTTCTTATTCTGAGAATTTAGGGCTTTCAATATTTTTTGAAAAAATTATATACCGTAAAACCTGAATTAGAAGAGTACAGAGCGGACCCTCAAATAGAAGGGCCCTAAAATAGGAGATCTGAACCTTTTCTTCTAATACAGGTTTTACAGTATTTGAAATCTTAAACTTGTACTACACAAGTTTTAAATGTTCCAGGATTCCCCAGAAGTACATTTCCAATTAAACCCTTTCCTTCCCTCCATTAGTGTCTATTCGTTTATTAGCTGTGGTTACATAATTTGAAAACCAAAACGAGAATACATTCAACAAACAATTATTCGGTGAGAAAATTCCCCCGCTTTTCCTTCTTCTTCTCCGATTCTTGTTCATATTTCGAATCGGAGGAGAAGAAATGAGTGCTCGAACAATAAATAAACAAAACGAACCTCTCTCCCTTGCCTGTCATTCCTTCAGACAGAAAGCGCCAAACAAGGCGAGAAGCCTAGAGAGTGTGTGATCGGAAGAGACGCAGAGGCAAAAGTTCTTCTTCTTCTTCTTGTTCCATCTCTCTTTCTCCTAAAATCGAAGAATATATAGTGAGGGAATTGTTGAGTGACCTGCTTTGCCCCCCCCCCCTCTCTTTTCCTTTTCCGATCGTTCTTTTCTTCGATTTTATCGAGAAAAGTCATTTCTTCTCATTTTCTCATTTTCTTGTATGTCTTGTTTTGGGTTTTGAGTTATTGATTTTGCTTTGGAAAAACTTTCAATAAAAAAAGTTGGACTCATGAAATTAGTCCCGAAAAATTTGAAACGCAACCTAATTCTTATTTGACTGTTTGGTTTTTTTTTAAATTATAAACTTTTTTGATAACTTTTCGAAGTTTAACTTAATTTCTTGAAGTCTTAAGCATGAAACTTCTAGAAATCTGTTTTTATATTCCTTTTTGAATTTTATGATTTTGAGATATTTTTTCACACAAACGTTGAGTATCTTTTTTTCAGAAAAATTAAGATTTTCCTCGAATTTCATGAAAGTAGTATTTGGATTATACTCGAATTTCCTTGAATCTAAGACTCTCAGATTCCGGAATTCCAATTTCAAACTATTCAAAATTCAAAATTTCTTCACTACTGGTTCTCATAAGTTAGTTTTTATTTTATTTTACAGACTTCAAGTCTGCTTTACTGTAAATCCTCTTATAGAACGCCACCCTTTAATTGGACTTCAAACTCAATTGCCGTAAAATCTCTTATAGTAGGGCACCCTTGACTTTCAACTTTGAGCCAATTTATCTCAATTTCTATGAAAGATACTAAAAATCTGTAAACTACAAAAATGTTGGTGATATTATGTCAAACATTTTATCAGTTGACATTTTTTCCATATCTTTTATAGGAAACGAGACAATTGAACTCCAAATTGACCATACAAGGCTGGGAGTCCGCCTTACAAATCTACGTCTTCGCCGTGGCATGTTGTCTATTTCGAGCTCAATTATCTCAGTTTCTGTAAGAGTTATCAAAAATCTAAAAACTACAAAAATGTTGGTGACATTATGATCATCATTTTTTTGAGATAATTGAGCTCAAAATGCATATTCTTATTTTCCCATTTCGATATCAATATGGTGATGAATAATTGTTGTTCCCAAGTTCTTCCCCCTGCTGTGATAATACCTGTCTCCCTGTCACCTCTCCTCCCCACGCAAATTTTACCATTTATGATTAATTTTTCTCTGCGTCTCACCACTCTCTGTATACCCTTTCTCGTTTCTCTCGTCTTCTCATTGGTATGCATCATTTCACACTATTTTGCCATCATTTCAAATGCAAATATTGAAAAGGTGTATTGAAGAGATTGAATAGGTTAGAAGATGGGTTAGTATTCAAATTACGAGACTAATTTAGATTCTTTGATTAATTAGAACATTTAGAAGTATTGGGATTTCTAATATCTGTTATATTCTATATTGT
Organism: Caenorhabditis nigoni; assembly: GCA_027920645.1. Lineage (NCBI taxonomy): Eukaryota > Metazoa > Nematoda > Chromadorea > Rhabditida > Rhabditidae > Caenorhabditis > Caenorhabditis nigoni. The sequence continues at coordinate 4,983,898 of CP115865.1, read as the reverse complement.
GTAATCTCAAATTTTCTAAACATTATGGGTTCTTGGATTTTTGAAATTTCGAAATTTTGGAAATTTTGAAAATTTTGGATTCTCAGGCTTTCCGGATTTTTGAGATGCTTAAGTTTTTAGGAGTTTTCAGGGTTTTAATGTTTTGGGATTTTTTCAACAAATTCTGGTTTTTCTGGATTCAGTTAATCTGAAAATTTACAGATTTTCGAGTTTTCAAAACCGTCTAAATTCCAAAAACTCCGCCTATTTCCCACCCAAAAAACAATAACGAAATCCCAAAAACCAGGCGTCACAAATCCTAGTTATCCCTCAAATTTATCGCTTTTTCCCACCCTTCAATTTGAATTGCGCATTTACGGATTTCGGTATTTTCGAAAATGTAATGCAACCTTTCTGAAGAGACACGCAAATGTATGAGAGAGTACAATGTGTCACCTATTGTCCCTCTCTCTCTCTCTCTCTCTCTCTCTCTCTCTCTCTCTCTCTCTCTCTCTCTCTCTCTCTCTCTCTCTCTCATTATGTGTCTACTTCTACTTTATGACACATCACTCTTCCAAATACTCCCAAGTTCAAAATGTTTTATACAGTGAGAGGAGGTATTTTTTGGTTGGTGCTATGTTTAAAGCTATGGAAAGTTAGCTCAAAATGTTTCGATTTGCCTGAAATTTTCAGATCTTATTAAGCAAAAATCGAGCTTCATTTTTGTGATTGACAACTTTTTTGTAAGATGAGTTTGAAGATAGTTATGGCTTCTTGAAGTGAACCATCAAATTTCCTAGCATTCTTCGCTTCTAGGCTTCATATTTCTTCTAGCTGGAACTCTGGAAAAAAGTGATCAACTACAAAAATGATGCTTGATTTTTGTTTAGTATTCTCTTAAATTTTCAGACAAATCTAACTATTTTAAGTTACTTTTTTTTTTTAATTAGTGAAGTTCACTCTTTTCAAATCCCATTAAATGATTTACGAACCCCTCTAAAACGCTCATAAATCATCCAATTGACACTCGAACTCTTCTTTCCCCTGACCCACACACACATTTTATCACACTATTTGTATAGAATGGGATCTTTTTTCGTTTTTCCCTCTGTTCAAAAAATTTCGATGATTCTTCCACTAAAAATATCTTTCCCTCTTCTTCTTTTTCTTCTTTTTTCCAATTTTACACTAATCCCCTGGTCCCTCGAGTCCTCCCACGAACACTTTTTGTCCTCTCTCTCGTGATTCATTTTTGTCCTATTTTCAATTTTGACACTCATTGACTCAAGAATTTTCAGATCTCCCCCCTGACAGCAGCTCTTTCACTCACCTTCTTGTATGGCAATACCACCTTACCTAGCTGTTGCACCTGTGGCGCAGGCGGGAGCAATGCGGACCCCCACGCCACTGGGCACTGGCGACTCGTGGGTTCGACCCTCGCCTGGGACTATTTGGTTTTTTCTTGAGTTTTTCTCGTGTTTTCTCTCCTTCAAAGGAAAACTACCGTCGTTTGTTGAAGCGGCATTTTGTTTGATGATTGTTCGCGGTTCCAAGCCTCCTCCTCCTTTCAAAATTTGAAGAGCACACACACTTTTTCATGTGTATGAGCACACAGACACAAGCAATGTGCAGTCTAAAGGAATGCCTTCGAAAAAGGAGTGTTTTTTCTCACTCTCTCCGTCTCTCTATTTCTTGTTATCTCTAATTTTTTTTCTCTCCATCAACCTGTTCGTCCAGCCAGCTGTTCGTCGTTTTGAACATCTCAAATTTTTATGTAACAAAATACATTTGTTTTGAACGAGAAGGAGGTGACACTCAAAAGATATTTCATTTTTCGGAGGAGATCGAAAATCTTTAGGTTGTCACTGTCTCGGAGTTTCAACCTCAAAATCTGAAATTCTGAAATTCTGCAGTTTGGATAACTAAGATCCTCAAATAGGGGAGTATCTGAAACTTTGGAGCTGTCAAATCTGGAAATTCTGAATTTATGATATTTGAAAGCGCTGAAAAATCTGGAATTTCGATTTTCCAAAGCCAAATTCAAAATTTAATTTGTCGCAAACATTTGAAAGAATCCTAAAATCCAATATTCCGAGGTTCTGAAGTTCCCCATTCTCCTCCTCCTCTTCTTCTTCTTCTTCTTCTTCTAATTATCATTCTTTTGTTGACTTCTGCTCTTTTCTATTCTTTTCATTTTGTGGTTTCTTCTCCCTCAATATCCCATCTGTTCTTCTTCTTCTAACGACTCTTTTTCTCTTCTCACCGCATCTTGTAATAATAACTCAGACTTTTGACATTGCTTTATTTTTCAAATTTATTTTTTGAATTCCCGCCAACCTCTAACAAAATGACTACCGTTCCCCCCTCCCTCCCTAACCTTCATCTTTGAGTTAAGTTATTTAGGTTTCTGTAAAAGATATCAAAAAGTGGTCAACCAACAAAATATTTTTGATAATGTGATAAACATTTTGTCAGTTGACAAATTTTTAATGTCTTCCAAATGAAATGAGATAAAAGAGATCAAAGTTGACAGTATCCGGCTCGGTTGCCGCCCAGCTTTGCCCATTCGACGCGGAATAAGGTCCACTTTGAGTCAAATTATCTCGGTTCCTGTAAGAGATATCAAGAAGTAGTCAACTGATAAAATGTTCATTAAAATATCAAAAACATGTTGTCAGTTGAGCACTTTTTGATATCTTTTACAGGGATCAAAATAAATTTGATCAAAGTTCAGAGGCTCTTTTCGAAAAGTTCATGATTTTTTTTAGCCATTCAAAAACCCCTTTAACCCGACTTGATTTGACTTTTTGGTTTTTTAAAAATTTAAATTTATAAATCTCAATTTCCTCTTTTTGGTGCATTTCTCCTCATGGCCTAACTTCTGTTCGAGTATGGTTTTCTAGGCCACCTTTTCCAAAAGTTAGGCCACCAGCTGGCTATACAACCACTGAACAACACAAAACTGGTGTGGTGGAATGCGCGCACTACTGAAATTCAATACCTCCTTCATTCTTCCTCTTCTTCTTCTTTTTCTTTTTCTTCCTCCAACTATTTCTTGTTTTTCGGAGTTTTTCAAGTGTTCTTGGTGCTTCGTTTCCTTATTTTTGCTCTATTTTTGGCTTACTATTAGTTCAATTTTGAAAATTCTGGAAAAAAAATACAATATTACTGTTTTCCCTGATATCCGGATCTCAAAAAAAAAAGAATATCGATGATCTAAAAAGGTAGAAAAATACAGATATATTCTTTTTCATTTATGTGAGAAAAAAATAGAGTCTTACTCTTTTTCTTCTTTTTTCCCCAATAAATTGAATAAATTAGTGAGTGGGTGAGAGCTTCTTCTTGTTGCTCACTTTTTTTGCGCTCTTTTTTCGGCTGATTGTGAGTTCTTCTTTTTTCTTTTCGAACATTCTAGACTACTTTTTGAAAATTCGTTTTTAAGTTTTCGAGAAAAAGGATCGGAATCTTTAAAAATCCCAAAATCTTTAACTTCTGAAATTTGTGGATTTGAGAATCTGAAATTCTGGATTTTTTGAAATTTCGAAACTCTGAAATTTTGAGGTTTTAAGATAATGGAATTCTGGGATTCTAAGATTCTGTGGTTCCCATGTTTTGGGATTCTGAGATTCCGAAACTCTGAAAATCTGAAATCCTGAAATTCAGCAATTCTGAGATTCTGAGATTCTGAGATTCTGAGATTCTGAAAAACTAAAATTCGGAGATTCTGAAATTCTAAAATTCTAAGATTCTGAAATTCTGAGATTCTGAGATTCTGAGAATCTGAGAATCTCAGAATCTCAGAATCTCAGAATCTCAGAATCTCAGAATCTCAGAATCGCAGAATCGCAGAATCGCAGAATCGCAGAATTGCAGAATTGCAGAATCTCAGAATCTCAGAATTCTCTTCTACTTTTCCTTTTCCTCCAATCATCATCTGAATGAATGAACAAAAATTCTGAAATTCTGAATATTTTAGGTTCTGAGATTCTGAAACTCTGAAATTCTGAAGTTTTGAGATTCTGGAGATACTGGAAATACTGGAAATTCTGGAAATTCTGAGATGCTGAGATTCTAAAAATTCTAAATTCTGGATAATCTGAAAACCTGATTTTCAAACAAAGTTCCTGAAACAAATCTAATCAATTTTTTCTCCAATCATCAAAAAAGTGTGTATAAGTGTTTGGTAGGGAAAAAGGAAGAAGAAACTAGTTAGACGCGATTATATCCGAGCTTCTTCTTCTTCTTCTTTCACTCCTCTCTTCTACATTTTCTCTGCGTCTCTCTCCGTTGAACACTCTCTCGCTTTTCGTTCCCACTGAGCCTCTTTTGCCCCCCTTTGCTTTTCCATTTTTACAACAACTATTACTCAACAACTACTAACTTTTTAAAATTCTTGTTTAGTACTATTTTTATATCTTTGGACTTTTTGAAAATTTTTTGGGACTTTCGAGGTGTTTTATTTTTAAATTGAGTCCGGATTTCAAACTTCCCAATCTCAAATCTTTTATCTTTTCAAAGTATTTTTTCCAGTTTTTCAGATACTTATTTTTGAAAAATCTTTTTTTTGTTGTTTATCTCAAATTTTTCCACTTCCCTCAAAAATATCATTTTTTCAAATTCAAATTTTTAGAATTCCGGATATCGAGAGAACGTCGTCGAGAGACAGAATGGTAGCTGTACAACGAACTACCATTGAGGCCGTCTCGGCGGTGAGGCCTCTCAAAGTGAGTCTTCTGAAATTTGTCTGAAAAATTGAAATCGGAAAAATTCGAAAAATAAAAAAATGATTTTTTAAAGCTGTGTTCAGAGTTTCTTTAAAATTTCGAAAATTCGATTTTGTTAAATTAAAGAATCTGAGAACGTCATCAAAGATTCTGGAGCTTCAAAATTTACGAAAAAAATTATAAAAGATCAGGCTTTTCATATTCCTACAAATTCAAGAACCTAAATTCAAAAGTTATGAAAAAATTTGACTCAAAAGGTATTTTTTTATTTGAGTTGTAAAGTTCCGAATTTCTGAATATCTGAAATTCTGAATAGTAGAAAAAATTTAGCTCTAACTTTTTGAACCCAAAAAATCCCAAACCCAAAAAAATTCCAGATAATCTCCTTGATATCCCTAGTCATCGCCATGGGTTTTCTGATTCTGGCCCTCTGCTCAACATCTTGGCTCAAAACAGGATCATTCCGAACGGGACTCTTCAAAGAATGCACATCATCAAACGAACCAACACACGCTGCTCCATTCCCTGGTGCTCCGGCACCAGGTCATTGTCATGGTCCTTCTAGAAATCAAGGTGAGCATTTGGCGAAACTTGAAATTTGAGCCAATTTATCTCACTTCCTGGAAAAGATAGCAAGAATCGGTCAACTGAAAAATACTTTTTATTATGTGATAAACATTTTATCAGTTGATTACTTTTTGATATCATTCACAGAAATCTAGATAAATTGGCTTAAAGGAGGCGAGACAGCAAAAATTTCGGGGAAAAGTTCGGGGAATGAAATCGCGCCGCGCTTATGTAGACCATCGGTCGTCGGTCGCCTTCGCGCCCCCGTAGCTCAGCCGGTAGCTGCGCTGTACCCCTGAGCTGCCTGTCATGAGTTCAACCCCTCATGGGGGTTCTCTATGCAAAATATCAGGAAAACTTTTTTTTGATGTCTTGCCTCCTTTAATGTTGAAAGTTAGGATTTCATTATATTGAATTTTATGACACTTAAACGTTGAGCTCAGTTATCTCGATCCCTGTAAAAAATATCAAAAAACTGTCAACTGTCAAAATATTTATCATAATGTCTCCAATATTTCATCAGTTGACAGATTTTTGATATCTCTTCTAGAAATGATTGAAGTGAAAAAAGTTTGGGCAATCCGAGATTCAAAGAATTATGACTAATTCAATCTCAATAATGATATATTTTTGAGGATTCCTGATCGCCGCCGCTGTTCTTCTTTTCGTTGCTCTCGCATGCACACTTTTCGCCTCAATTTTCAATATTGTCGGACTCAGTAAATCGGATGTTCGTGGAAAATATCGATGGTACAAATTGGCAACTGTTTTGTCTGGTTTCGCAGGTAAGCATATTTTTTAGACTTTTGAAATATCAAATTTTAAGATTCTGAGATTCTGAAATTCTGAGATTCTGAGATTCTGAGATATTGAGATATTGAGATTCTGAGATTCTGAGATTCTGAGATTCTGAGATTCTGAGATTCTGAGATTCTGAGATTCTGAGATTCTGAGATTCTGAGATTCTGAGATTCTGAGATTCTGAGATTCTGAGATTCTGAGATTCTGAGATTCTGAGATTCTGAGATTCTGAGATTCTGAGATTCTGAGATTCTGAGATTCTGAGATTCTGAGATTCTGAGATTCTGAGATTCTGAGATTCTGAGATTCTGAGATTCTGAGATTCTGAGATTCTGAGATTCTGAGATTCTGAGATTCTGAGATTCTGAGATTCTGGGATTCTGGGATTCTGAGATTCTGAGATTCTGAGATTCTGAGATTCTGAGATCCTCGGATTCTGAGATTCTGAGATTCTGAGATTCTGAGATTCTAAAAAAATTCAAATATAGTAAGATTCTAAAATTCTAAAATTTTCAAATTCTAAATGTTCAAAAACTATTTTTTTTTCAAAATCGTAGATTGTCAAATCCTCAAAAATATTTGAATGATTCCGGATTTCCAAAATTTTGGATTCTGAAAATCAAAAAAACTTCAAAATTTGCAGCTCTCTGTGAACTGGCGGCACTGATCGAGTTCCCAGCCGCCTTCTACGTTAATATGAATGAGTACGGTAGCCGTCGAAATTGGGAAGTCGATTGGTCTTATGGTATCGCTTGGGGAGCAGCATTTTTCACTCTCGGATCAGTGGTGATGCTGGTTTGTGATAAGGACCACGAGCAAGTTTATTATAAGGAGAAGACTACTTTCAATCCACCTCCAGAGCTTTTGGAGAGATAAAAAACTTTGAAATCTTTTTCTAAATTTTTCTCTTTAGACCATATTTTACTACCCTTCTCCTAAACTCTTGAAAATCTTATTTCCCCAAATTTTAAAATTTCTTCCCTCCCCAGACTTGCAAAATTCAAGTCACCACACCTCAATCACCTCCAAAACGTGTATGATTGTTTTTTTTTAATTCTCCGAAATTCAAACTTTTTCTGTACATAATTTCTATATTTGTTACACAATGCCGTGCATTTTCTATCGGTGATTTTTGTCCTGTTTTTTTTTCACAATAAAATGTTCTATTTAAATTAGTTTTAGTAATTCTGGTTCAGGGACAAAACACTACAGAAAAACCAAGCATGGTTTCCAAACAACATGTTTTTGAGATGATGACCCAATGTGTAGATAACAATAAAAACAAAAAATACAATATTTTTCAATCAATCTTTATCTTTATTCAGTTATCTTATTGATCAAAGAGAGTGTCAATGTTCTTTGGTGCTTCAACTTTATAACAGAATCCACTTTGACATTCATGATCCTTTCCACAGTCAGCAGTGATTTTGCACTGTTTGCGTTTTTGACAGCCAGGGTATCCCACGGAACATAAAGCCTGTGTACACTCATCAGTTAATATACACGGGCCCTTGGGATCCATCCATGCGTTGGAGAGGCAAGCCATCATGGCCAGAGCAAGGAAGACGATCTGAAAATTGAGAATATTTTAGGTTCTCCAAGGAAACTTTTTAGTTCTGAATCATGGTCTAGATCCTTTCAAAAGGCATAGATTCGTTGTAGCTTCTAGAATCTCCTAGAACCTTCTAGAAACTCTCAAACCAAACTTACGAGAGTGAACTTCATTTCTCAGGAGAGAGAGGAGGTAGTTTCCTGTCGGAGAGCAGGAAGATTAGTCAACTAGGGACTGATGTCTATATTTGTTTTTCAACTGATCTATACCTAAAACGATGAGCTGGAAACATGTGGATGACTTACTTTCGAATTTAGCACATTTCACGATTTTTCGGAAAATGGGTCACGAAATTATTGAGAATTTTGAGACCTGAATGTTTTTGAAAAGAAAATAGATCGTCGACATAAAATATTTTGAAATCAACTTGAGAAATTAAGCTTTTGACCTACCGCAAAACCTGTATTAGAAGGGCAGGCTCGTCTATTGTTTCGAGGGAAGGCACTTCCGAAGGGCACTTCTATTAAACTTGAGCAAATTTTTGAGAAAAAAAGAGATTTTCGGCAACTTTCTGTGAAATCGCTTTTGTTTTTCAAATGGGAAGCTAGGAAGACATTTGGTGTCATCTTTATTAAAAAATTGAAAAACTTGACAGAAATCGTTTACAAGAGAAAAAAAAAGAGAAACAATTAAAATGACACCAATTTCTTTCGGCCGAGCTGTGCTCGATTCAGGTTTTTCTACCACGATGGAAGGGTGAATTTCTCTGAAGATCTGCAATGCGGCATACAGCAGACTACATCATTTCCGAGACCACTGAAATGAGGGAATAAAGAACTGAAACATGTGGAAACGTACCTCAACCAAGTTCCATGAGTACTACGGAACGACCATGTTCCATCCGAATTCTGATATGGTTGCCACCACATCGCAGGACATTGTTGAGGATCCGTTGCTACTAGATCGTCTCCAGAAGACAAAGATCGCAGAAAACGTCCTGGCGAGTTGGACGTGTTGAAGACGACCTGAAAGAGATTTTGAGATTTGAACAAGAAAGGGAGACTACCTTTCCTCCCCAATCCTCGACGAACCAACGTTCGGAAGCACATGCACAACCACGCTTCAAGTCAACCGACTGATTGTAGGCTCTAAAAATTTAGGATTAGGAGCAGGATTATGATGTAAGTAACCTCAAATAGGTTCCATGCTCCGATTTGAGCATACGCTTTCCACTGACTTCAGCCGAGAGTCCCATTTTCGAAAAAATAGAAGAAGTAAAGAGTGACATGATTCGGAACACCGACTCGGGTCAATTTATAGGTCTAACTTCCTAATATTTGTACATTTTCTAAGATATTTCCTCATGGTGACACTCGTGGCCCATACCGTATAGCCACGCCCCTTTTGCTTTGTTCGCTGCCATACGTCTTGTTTCTTTTGTTTGAACTTTCCCTCAGTTTTCAAAAAAAAAAAATTTGCACTCGCGACTCTTGTTTCCGTTGTTTTTTGAGAACCATTGGATAAAAAACCATTTCTTGTTTATTCAATATAGGTATCTTCCTTAGAACGATTATCTTCAGTTATTTTTTGTTAGTTTGTTCAATGATTGATTTGTAAAAAAAGTTCTTAGAAAATGTACAAATATTAGGAAGAGAGAACTATAAATTGACCCGAGTCGGTGTTCCGAATCATATCACTCTTTACTTCTTCTATTTTTTCGAAAATGGGGCTTTCGGCTGAAGTCAGTGGAAAGCGAATGCTCAAATCGGAGCATGGAACCTATCTAAGGTTAGTTACATCATAATCCTGCTCCTAATCCTAAATTTTCAGAGCCTACAAGCAGTCGGTTGACTTGAAGCGTGGTTGTGCATGTGCTTCCGAACGTTGGTTCGTCGAGGATTTGGGAGGAAAGGTAGTCTCCCTTTCTTGTTCAAATCTCAAAATCTCTTTCAGGTCGTTTTCGAAACGTCCAACTCGCCAGGACGTTTTCTGCGATCTTTGTCTTCTGGATAGGTGGATCTAGTAGCAACGGATCCTCATCAATGTCCTGCGATGTGGTGGCAACCATATCAGAATTCGGATGGAACATGGTCGTTCCGTAGTACTCATGGAACTTGGTTGAGGTAGGTTTTCATATGTTTCACTTTCTTATTCTTCAATTTCAGCGGTCTCGGAAATGATGTGGTCTGTTGTATGCCGCATTGCAGATCTTCAGAGAAATTCACCCTTCCATCTTGGTAATTAACCTGAATTGAGCACAGCTCGGTCGAACGAAATTGGTGTCATTTTAATTTTTTATTTTTTTTTCTCTTGTAAACGCTTTTTGTCAAGTTTTTAAATCTTTTAATAAAGGAGACACCTCATGTATTCCTAGCTTCTCATCGGAAAATCAGTCACTGCTTTGTTTTGATGCTATCCTTTCTAAAGGTGATTTTTCAAGAAAGTTATCAAAAAAGTTCGAAAGTGAAGCGCTATTTTCGTATTATGTTCTAATAATTTCAGCATTAAGCTGTAATGTGTTTATTCAGAGGTGAAATTTTGCTAAAATCTCAGTTTTCGCCCATCTCTAGAAACTCTAGAAGTTAAATTTACACTCTCTCATTCAGTAATTTATACAAGTTAATAAATATGTTTCTAAATCGCATCTCCGAGAGTATTGATAACACATATCACCGAATATTGAACAATCGAAATCTGGTTTATGACTTCTCGCAAATTTTCTATAGACGGGGATGTCTCGTAACTGTCCATCTGAAATCAGTTAGTATAAGTTTATGAAAATGTAAATATACACTCACCGCATTCTGAACTCCAGCCATCAAGGAATTCGAGTAAGCGTCCGAGTCACTGACCGAGAACAAAACATGTCTTGCTGAAGGATTGTGCTTGGATACACCTCGTGGGTTTATAAAACATCTCTCGCTGCTAAAAATAACAAAATCAATAAGAATGTTAATTAATAAAATTTAGGATTCACCTGATCAGTCTCTCGTTCACAGCTTGAACGTGGTTTGTATCATCATACTGTCTAGTATTTTGAAATCTTATTGCCGCTGTGAGCAAGTCCTGAGCACTTTCAGACAAAAGCGTGTATTGTTCGAGGATACTGTCCAAATCGCTTCTCGAAACGTTCATTCCTAATATGGACTCCTTCAATTGTGGAAGATAGCTGTTGATCATGACAGATGCCAAATTTGTTGTATTTATTGGTAGAACAGTCTCATCCGCAAACGTTCTAAAACAACAAATTAGTGACCTGATAACTTTTGAACAATTTTACACTGCTAATTCTGCCCAATACTGCCCAATTGCTCTATGTACTGCAAGATCGTCGGTATCCATTAGATGGATATTAAGGAAAGGTGTCTCGTACATAGTATGATACAATGGGTAAGTACTATACGCCGTGTAATTTTTGTATTTGAAATTTATGACAGGGACACCTGCAAAGTTCAGAAAGGGTGCATGGTCGGATCCACCTCCGGGGACACGGATCTTCGGGTGACCCACTTCCTTGTCTGGGAAAACATTAATCCAAGTATCATATACTGTATTTCTTCCTCTCGATTTTTCTTCCTGTGAAGGGTTCGGAACTCGTTTTGATGCTTCAATGGCGACGTGCTCCAAAGTGGGTACTGTTTCGACATGTCTGTAGCTTTGACTCAAAACAGCAATTTAACAAACACTTACAAACTCGAGTTCCCTTGGATACAATCCATGTTAATATAAACCACGGCTCTCTTTTGTAGAATATCCACAAATTCTTCAACGAATTCAGTGGAGCCTATCAAACCGAATTCTTCCGCATCCCATGCATTAAACACAATAGTACGAGCTAAAAGATTCAGAAATTTCATGCGAGCATTCTCAACCAACCAGGCCTCCAATGAGTTTCATTAATCGTCTGCATCATGGCTCTTGCCACTTCCGCCAAAGCAGCTGTTCCAGAATTGGGATCCACTGATCCATACACCCACGCATCGAAATGATTCCCAAGCATAACATAGCGATCGGGCTCTTCTGAACCTCGGATGTACCCAATCACATTCTGAATCCGTCTATAAAACCCAAGTTGTTCACGACGTTTCTAAATTATCCGAAAAGCATACTGTAACCCGGGCCTTTTCCGGGCCTTCGCGAGCCCGGCTATAGTTCCCTTTAGATTCAATATTTTTGGACCAGCTGGATTTAATACAATAGTACTCTTTATGTTTCATCATATCTGTTTTAGTTGGTCCAAAAATATCAATTTTAAAAGAAAATATGGCAGAGCCCGCGATGGCCCGGCAAATGCTCGGTTTACTAGTATGCCCAAAAGGTAACTAACTTGGTCTTCAGCTCACTGTGCACATTTATTGTCAATTTCTCGCCATTCACAAAACCCGGACCAACTTTATATGTTAGGTTTCCTCCGACGGTTCCTGAAAATTTTTTTAGAAATTGTGGCTACAAATCTAGAAAACCTTGCCAATCAGAAGGAGCTTCCCGACCCGAAATTCTTTTCATCAACTGGAAGGCAGTAGTATACGATACAGGAAGTACTGGAATCGAAGGGAGCGTTCCATCGTCATAAGCCTCCTTTATAGTTGTTCCCTTATAAAGTTCTTTCTTCGAAGGATAGTAAGGAGTGAGTGGATCTCCATGTCCGTGCATTAATGATCCTCGTTGAACACTTTCGTTTGGCATCCAGATCGTTTTTGGATAAACATGATCTGAGTTTATAAAAAGTTCTAAAGCTCAACATGAAACGTTCCCTTACCAGCATCAACACCATCTTGAGCAACATCCCAAGGATCAGAAAACAGAATCGCTCCAACTGCTCCAGCTTGTTGTGCTTTATACACTTTGTCTCCTCGGAAACCATAACCATATCTCATCAATGCAATTTTACCTTTTACATCGACCCCCATCAATTTTAAGTTTTTGAAATCGTCTGCGGTTCCATGATTGATGTACACTATTTCGGCAGAAACAGTACCGTTACCCGCATAAGCTAGCCATTGATGCCCGGCATCTGAAAAATTATATTTTTTTGGTTATACCAAACATCAACAACTAACATTTTCCTGATTGCTCATCAGGGATAATAACTGGACTGACCCCTTTACTCCGGAATGTTTCTTCACCCGCCGAGTTTTGAATAACAACTGAATTCGGATTCTCAAAGTCTGGATAAGACAACAAAACTTCGTAGGGCAACATGTGTACATCTTCAAGACCAGCTTCCATCCATGCACTTGCAATAGCATACGCTACATTTTTATTAGCATCGGTTCCAGAAAGGTGGGGTTCTTTTGAAAAGATGCGGAGGTAGTTCTTGATGTTCTCGGATTTAATGTTGTCTTGGATAGTTCTGGCATCGGTTTGATTGACATCTGAAATTAAATTTCGCAGCTCAAAAACCTTATGTTAGAGTTAGGCCACCATGTTAAATGGCCTAGAAAACACATCAGATGTTTATCAAATAATTTGTAGGGAATTTATCGTGATGGCCTAGGAAGTACAAGAGTTAGGCCACCATTTTAAATAGCCTATGAAACACACCAGATGAGTCTTAGGCCGTTTCTAGGTCATTTACCATGATGGACTTATAAGCTAAATATGCAAAAAGTGGCTCTTTATGAAAAGGGGGGGCCCATGAGAAAAGGGGGGCCCATGGGAAAAGGGGGGCCCAAGTCAAAAGGGGGGGGGGGCCCAAGACAGAAGGGGGGGGCCTAAGGGTAAAAATGTGTACTAAGTTAAGATTTACTTATTTTTCCAAGTTCTGTGACTGTTTCCATTAAAATTTCGAACTTTGAACACTTTTCATAATTTTTTGAAATTTTCAGTTTCAGTCATTTTTTGCACATTTTTCGTTCATTTTTTTTTGTTACTAAGCCTGAAAAAAGTCTAGACTAGCTGAATGACTTCAAATTTCACAGTTAAAATGCAAAAAATACTGTTGTTCATGCAAAAAACCGACCTAAACAGAAATTTTTTAAAGTTATGAATTTTTGTGGAAACAACGAAATTTTCATAGAAACATCCGAAAAACTTCGAAAATTGGTAAATCTTAACTTAGTCCACATTTTTCAACTTGGGCCCCCCCTTTTCACTTGCCCCCCCCCCTATTCTCATGGCCCCCCCCCCTTTTGACTTGGGCCCCCCTTTTCCCATGGGCCCCCTCCTTTCTCATGGCCCCCCCCCTTGTCATAAAGAGCCCAAAAAGTTAGGCCACTATGTAAAAATGACCTAGAAAACACCCCAAATTAACATCAGGTCATGTTTAGGTCATTTCCCATGTTGACCTAGGAAACTTAACTAGCGAAAATAGGCCACCTTGGTAAACGGACTAGAAAACACACCAAATGAACATCAAGTCAATTCTAGGTCATTTACGATGATGGCCTAGAAAGCTCAATTTGCAAAAAAGTTAGCCCCCCAAGTTAAACGACCTAAAAACACCAGGTGCGTATTATACCTTTTTGGACGATCAACTACGATGACCTAGAAAAATTATGTAGAAAAGATTAGGTCACTTTATTAAGGTGAAAGCGGAGTATCTGATTTTCGACATCGATCGAAAAAAATTAAAATTCTCGCTTGACCTGATTCTCGAAAAAAATTCTGAATCGAATATGTTTCGAAAAATTTCTAGGAGAAAATTCGAACGAAACGAAAATCACAGACTGAAACTCACCATTAATGACTTTTCGTTTTGAGTGATGCGTCGCAAGAACAGTTATGCATACCGCGATGACCAATAAAACGGCAATCGAAATATATGAAATTATCATCGGAGTTCCCGTCCACTTCATGGAATCTGCAACCGATTTCAACAGTATCGACTACTTTCAAAGGCCAAACAACTTTGCCCCAAACAAAAAAGAAGAAAAATACAATAACAAAAAAAGGAATGCAGACAGTGAGACTGTTCACACTTCTTTATCATTTCCACAATCACTCTTGTTTTTGCAATTTTCGAAATGTTCTTCTAACACTTTTGCATTCTTCATGTCTTGGAAAACCGATGCGTTGCATGCAATTTCTAAAGATAAGAGTTAAAAACGAAGGTTTATTACACTTTTAAGGCTTAAAGATGGGGGATTATCGTCAATACAGTGTATTAAAAGTGGGGGGGGGGTTGAAAGTTGTGATACAGAACTGTTGGGACAACTGATACATTTTATCTGTAATCTTCTTTTAATTGTCGATCCTTTCAATTTCATATAAAACTGCTTCTGCTGACTTTCGTGTAGACTCAGCCATGTTCGGATTATTTCGAATACCATCCAATGTTGTTCTCATATAATTTAAACATCCAGTAGATTCATAACCTTCTGCGTAGATGAAATTGGACATCAGTATCAAACACAAACAAATTGAATCATCCGTAGAGTCTTTAGAAGTGATTACAGCATTCATTACCTGGCCACTCATTTTTTGATAATCTGAAAGCCTCCACCGACGCCAAGTATTGCAAAATGCTTTAAGTTTGATTTTCATGTCCTCTCGATCGTCGACGAGATTCTTGGCGAGAAGTAGGGAAAGGATTGAACATAACATAAGAGCTCTTGTCTTCTCAAACGGGTTTCGAAATCCATATATGTTTATGGCATCGCTGAAATACATACATAGTTTGTGAATAGTACAGTTTCATAATGAGAGGATCCCCTCTCCAATGAGTGCTCTGAGAAAACCAAAAAATATATGTGAAACCTGCAAACGCAGATCGATTCGGCATGTGGAAAAGCCTCTGTCTACAAATTTTCAGATCAATTGAGCCATTTTTGAGCTCACAGGGCTAAAAATTCACATTTTAAGCCCGGTCAAAATGACAGGACCCCCTTGGAAAATGAAAAGTCAGAAGTTTTCCATTGAAAAAATCGCTATTTTATTTGTTGAAAACTGTTTAACTTCAGCCTTATCATATTCCAAGGGGGCGGACCCGCGGGGTCCTACTATTATTATGACGTGGCTTTAAAGGCAAGCTCAAAGGGCTCAATTGATCTGAAAATTTGTAGACATAGGTTTTTCCACATGCTGAATCAATCTGCGTTCACAGATTATAGTTATAGTTTTTGGTTTCCTCAGAACACTCATTGGAGAGGGGTCGTATCTTATGACCTGTAAAAAGTGTCTTTGGAAAATCTAAAGATATCAGTATTTTCTACATAAAGTTTTGATAACCGTTTAACAATCACAGCTCTCGTTTCTGAAAAGAATAACTTACAGTAATGAAAACACCGTTTCCCCTCCATAACACTTTTTCAATTGCTCATCACTCATGACAGAAGAAAAAACCAAGAGTAAATGTAGAAGATGGTTTTGTGAATCCTTTGTCGGGAATTGAGAAATCATCATGATTTGCTCAATACAATTCTCCACTATTTGGCCATTGGATACCAAGAACTTCAAGGTATCTTCCGATGCTTGGTTCATATAGCTGACGATGAGTTTCATGATTTGTTGATGTGAAGAAAGATTCCATTGAATCAAATTATGACTGAGTTTAAAAAGTCCTTCGATCACAGTTGTGTTATTACACATTGCTGCATACTGATCCACGCTCATGAATCGATTTGCTCTCATCAAAATATCTTTGTACAAATCACCATAAGGTGTAAAAGTCTCCGTAATGTACATCGATGATGTTTTATCCATGATAAAACTCAGAAGTCCATTCTGTAATATTCTCCCAAATCTCAAAAAATTGACTATCCGTTGGAAAAGTGACACAACACAGCGGTGTGCGACAAATTTCCTATTTGGGCGTTTCAAATTATCCCATGTTTTGAAAACAAGTTCTACAATTCCAGGAATTTCAAGCGAACATGATGAGAAGAAACGTTCCGTTCTAAAAATAAACAATACATTATTCTCAAAGAACTTTTACAACTCACCCGAAGAAATCCGAGCTGGCGAAGCACGAAATGGCTTCATGTTTGGTTTCTTCGTCTTTGGCTTCTCTTAAGACATAACACAGTATTTTTAGAAATTCGCTAATTTCAGACTCATTCAGTTGTTCGTAATTTGTGTTTAGGGTTGCTGAAATTCCCTTCATACACTTTACAGCCAAATTATCTCTCTCGTTTGTAATCGCGTATTTCAGGCATTTCCCAAATGAGGTAGGTGAGACAAAGTTGAGAAGGTCGATGGTTGGAATTGATAAATTGTCACAGGCAGTGGCTGAAAAAAGGAAACAATCCAGTAATAGTCAGAATTCCATTATCAAACTCACATATAGCCACAACCGTCTTTAGTGCTTTATGATGCTCGACAAACTCTCTCAACTCGTGCTCCTGGACATATGTCATCGAACAATCCAGAAACTCCAAATTTTCAATTCTGACCTTAGATTCCAATAGGCTTCTAAACCCTACAATCGGATTGCGACGGCTGGAAGAAAATGATTGTGGGAGGAGCCGATAGTTTTTGATTTCTCACAGGAAGTCTCTCAAATGTTACCTGGGGATTCGGATGAAACCTATGCTAATTAGTAGTACACAGGCTATCTGGAAACATCCCAAAATTATAGTGGCCCTCGTAAAGGTCTATTCAAAAAGGGAGACATTTTATGATTTTTCGTGCGTTTGGGGTCGGGACCGCTTGAGCGACCATAACTTTGTTCATGTTCATGGTTGACGTTCAAACTTTTTTATTCAAAAGGTGATAAGCTGATAAGCATTATTGTCCTCTGCACTTATGCTTAGGTTTCTTTTTTTCATTTTCACTTTAACCTTATATTTTAAAATTAATGAACTCACCGTCCGCTCGAAACATCCAAAACTCTTAAATTCTTCAATTCGGACAACTCTTTGTATCCATCCCTGTCATCGAGTCTGACGTCACGCATCACCAGTTTTTGTAGACTTTTGATATTTTTGATTCCTTTCAGAGTTGATAGACCATTCGCGTAAGAAATGTCCAAGATTCGAAGATTTGGAAACGAATTGCAGAGTTTTGAGAAGTGACACTGCTCGTTGAATTCCTTATACTGGATTTTAATGCTTTGAAGGGACGGAAAAAGTTTGGAGATCTGTAATACGCGTATAATTTTGTGGAACACCTTCCGATCTGAATTTGAAATTCAAAAACTTGATTTCTCTGAATTTGAAAAAAAGACAGTTTGGGCTTTCAATTTGTCAAAAGTTTGGGTTTGTTATTGAAAGTTAATAATTTTTTTTAAAGTTCACATTTCTCACATTTTCCTCCCAACCATTCATACACTCCTCCATGTCATGAAATCCCAAATGTACTATCATTTTTTGTGAATTTATATTTAACACTGTTTCCAATAAACACACAATATCGATTCGATTGGGATCTGAATAATTGAAATTTGGAGATATTATCAAAAACTTTTCTTACTCATTGCATGTGGAAATTTCGTTTTCAAACGGTACAAGATTCCGAATTCCAGAGAATGCAATTTGAAGTTTTTCAAATTCAAAACTCCTTCTTTGTCAATTTCGCATTTTCTCAAATCCAATTCTGTCAATTTTGATAGCTGATTTCTATGGGTTTTTAACTTTTCAAAATGTTTCGGATCCCATTTTAAAAGCTCTCTGAATACTGCATTGCTGGACTTTGTATCCAGATTGAAGTCAAACGGAATTTTCCCTGAAATCAAAAATAGTTAGGATAATTAGTTAATTAAGTGGAATTACCTTCATGTATCCCTTGAGCCAATGACTTGACAGCTAGTTGGAATAAGGTTGGGGGCGACATATTTCGGGAGAATTATTCTGAAAAAAAAACAGAGGATTTCTTTCGGGATCACTAAAAAAGATAACGAAAAAAGAAAATTGTTTCGAAGTAAGAATGTGTAGTCCAAAGTTTTGGGGTCGCAAGCATTTTTTCAAAAGATTCGGAATTCTAAACTTTCTAATTTCAAATTTTTCAAAAATCGTTTGAAACTTAAAAAATATAACCGCTTGAAGAAAGCTGAAACTGTTTTTTTTTTCAAGAATCACGGGATAAGAATATTAGTGTTTGGAAGAGGGTGCAAGTTGGTATGTCGTGGGGGCTACATTGGGAGATTTCCCACCACCGGATTATTGGGGTACAATGGAATTTTCCCAAAACGACTTGTTAGAAGACGTGACCAGGTGGAACCAGGCAGACGGCGATGAGAACCTAACGATTTGAAAATCAATAGAAATGGATGAATAATTAAAAGACTTGTGATTAAAAAATTATGACAGACTCTTTGAATTATGTATTTTGTCAGCTTTCAATTTTTGTTTTCTGAGAATTTGATTTTGACAGAAAAAATGTTATTTTTTTCAAAACGCTGGGAATCCTGAACTTTCAAAGGCTGGCGCTTTATTCTTCGAAGATTTCCAATTGCAGAAAGCTGAACCTATTTCTGTTCAGGCATCGCTGTGTGGATGGGAATTTTCAGAAAGTTCGAATTTCCGATAATTTCTAAAGTAGATCAATAACAGAAAAAAACAAAGCTCTTTCTAACAAAATCAATACAAAACCAATATATGGAAACCTGAGAAACAAAAAGTGGATAGCGAGAAGAGGACGAACGTTTTGAGGACGACGAAGTAGATGATGTGACAAGATGGAGGCAACTAGGTGGGAGGGATAGAATCTATTGATTTTAAAAACGATAGAATTTATTGGTTTTTCCCAGAAGAACACAGACCCAGGTGAACCGTGATTTCTTGTGAATTGCTATTAAAGTCTGTTCATTTAGTTATAATGAATTATCTTCAAGATTGAAGTTTGTTTTCTATTAGAAGATTAGCAGGAAGGATAGTGATCGTTTGAAGAAACACCTGGTTTCCTGCCTAAAATATGGTCCTTTCAGAATAAAAGGGTAGAATACGGTGGATTTTGTTCAAAATTATGTGTGCAGTATGAAACGCCTTGCTATTTCAATGAGAAATTCGAAAAATGAAACCAAAATCAAATGTTGACCTCTCTTTATAATACAGAAAACCCCGGAAATGGGAAGGAGTTTTTGGTGGGATCTTTCGGAATTAACAATTTCCAGTAATGTGGATGGAAGTCGCTTGAATATAAACTTTGGTCTTTTTTTGAAAAAAAAATTTCAATCAAGGATCTCAAAATTCATTAAAAATACGGGATATAAAAAGAGGAAGAGGGGAAAGGGGGGAGGGTGGGGAATTTATGAAAATTGTGATACAAGGAGAAAATTATTGAGATATTGGGATAACGGATACAATTTTTGAATCATTTAAATCTTATATTTTTTCTCGATTCTTCCCATTTCATATAAAACTGCTTCAGCTGCATTTCGTGCATACTCTGCCATGTTCTGATTATCTCGAATACCTTCCGATGTTGTTTTCATAAAATTCCAAAGTCCATCAGCTTCATAACCTTCGGTATAGATGAAATTGGACATTAATATCAAACAACAACAAATCGAGTCATCTGTGGAGTGTATTGAATTGACTAAAGCCTTCAATAGCTTGCCACTCATCTCATGGCAACCTGGAATGTTCAATTGACCCCAACTATTTCCGAATTCTTTGATTTTCATTGTTATGCACTCTCGATGATTGGTCAGATTCTTTGCGAGAAGAAGGGAAAGGATTGAACATAACAAAAGAGCTCTCGTCTCCTCGAACGGGTTGCGGAATTCTTTTGTGTTTATGACACCCCTGAAAATTTGAAATGATAAGCGAATAATTCAGAACAATCATTTGGAAGAGGGGGAGGCCCTACTCGAATGAAGTACCAGAGTCGAAAAAACTTGAATTTCTATGAGTAATTTTCTGTGAGAAACGTTAGCTCCCCCCCTTTAACATGAAAAGTGGAACACTTACATCAATCGAATCACCGTTTCTCCACCATAAGACTTTTCTAATTGCTCGTCACTCATGACAGGAGCGGAAACCAAAAGAAAATGAAGTAGATGCTTTTGTGTGTCCTTTGTCGGTAAATCAGAAATTATCATAATTTGCTCAATACAATTCTCCACGATTTGACCTTTCGATACCAACGATTTCAAGGTTTCTTCAGATGCTTCTTTCATTAAACTGACGATGAGTTCCATAATCCGTTGATAGAAAGTTGACTCCCATCTAGCCAATTTACGAGCAAATGCAAAAAGCCATTCCATAACTTTTGTGTTATTACACATTGCTTTATATAGATCCACACCTATGAATCGACCTGCTGTCTCCAAAATCTGAGTTCCTCCACCATCATTTCGAGGACGTTGACACAAAAGTTCCAATGTTTTCTCCACGGTTAAATTAAAGAGTCTATCCTGTAATGTACTTCCGAATCTAAAAAATCCGAGTATCCGATTGAAAATGGACCAAAGACAGTGGCGTGCGTGTCTACAAAATTGCTTCAGATTATCATATGAAATGGAAATACTTTCCACAATTCTGGGAATCTCCAGCGAAAATGATGAGAAGAAACGTTCAGTTCTGAAAATAAATGCTACAAAATTTTCGAAGAATTTTTTCAACTTACTCAAAGAATCTCGATTCGTGAAAGCATTTAATCGCCCAATACTTGGTCTTCTGGTCTTTGGATTCTCTTGAAGCATAGCACAGTGCATTTATAAATTCGATGATTTCAGAATCATTCAACTGTCTGTGAATTGTGTTCAATTTTTCAGAAATACCCTTTATGCACATTTGAGCCGAATTGTTTCTTTCATTTGTAATTGCGTATTTTAGGCATTTCGCAAAAGAGGTAGGTGAGATAAAGTTGAGGAGGTCGATGGTTGGAATTGATAAATTGTCACAGGCAGTGGCTGAAAGAAGGAAAGTAAATCAGTAATAGCCAGAATCCAATTTTGATCATGTACTCCCGTCAACACAATGTAAAATTTCAATAAGCTGTGAAACCGTACTCTTCGAAGAAGTTTTTTCTTTCGAAAAAAAGTCTCCGCGCAAGCCTGGTCTCAACCGATATGACATCCTTTTTAGAAATAAAATTAGACCTACATATAGCCACAACAGTCTTCAATTTTGGATGATGCTCAACAAATCTTCTCAATTCGAGCTCCTGGACAATTGTCATCGAACAATCCAACAACTCCAAACTTTCCATTCGGACCTGGGAAGTCAATAGCTGTCTAATCACAGGAATAGTAACCAAAGGATCGCTGAAAAAAAAAACATTTGATTGTGAGAAGAACGGATAATTTTGCATTCGTAGTCAGTGAAGTTTGGATTCTTCACGATGAAGACAGCAACGTTTTTGGGAATCGCGTCTTATACGGAAAACAAGAAAACAGGCGTTTCGTTCCGGGAAATTCCGGATCATTTTAGAAATAATAAAACTCACTATTCATAAGAAACATAGTTTTTTTAAGTTTCTCAATTCAATTTAAAAATGGTGCTAAATTCAAAAGAGTTGAATGCAAAAAATCTATACTTTACTGAGAACCCGAACCAAGTTTATTCTCAAGCAAACCCCTCCCGTTATTTTGTCCAAAATTTTTTTTCAAAATCCAATATTTTTTTTTTAAATCTGAAATTTTTTTTAAATCCAAAAATCGCTTTAAATCGAAGCTCAAAAACAACCCTGCTAAAAAGCAAGAAACTTTCTTACCAACCTAATATAAAAACGCCCTTCACCCGAAACATCCAAAACTTTCAAATTCTTCAATTCGGACAACTCTTTGTATCCATCAATATCTCTGATTTTTACATCACTCATCACCAATTTTTGTAAATTTTTAAAATTTTTGATTCCGTTCAGAGTTGATAGACCTTTCGCGGAAGAAATATCCAAATAACAAAGATTTGGAAAAAAATTACAGAGGTGTGAGAGCTGGAACCGTTCGTTGAATTCCTTGTGCTTAATTTGCATGCTTTGGAGAGATGGAAAAAGTTTGGAAACCTGTAAAACATATACATTTTTGTAGAACTCATTACGATCTAATTTTTAAGATTAGAAATTCAAGTCTTCGATTTTGAAAAACAAAATTTTTCAATGCTTTTTCTAAGGAACCCCTAATTTCATTATTAGGGCTTCCAATGAGTCAATTTTTTTGTTTGAAATTAAATGTTACAATTTTTTGAACTTTCAATCAGTCAAACAATTTCGATTCGGAGACGTTGCTCACCTTTTCCTCCCAACCACTCATAAACTGATCATTGCCGGAAAATCCCAAATGAACCATCATTTTTTGTGAATTCGTATTCAATGCTTTATCCAATAAACACATAATATCGATTCCATTGGGATCTGAAAAATTGAAATTTTCAGATATTTTCCGAAAATTTTCTTACTTGATGGATCTGGAAATTTCTTTATCAAGTGCGACCAGTGTCCAAACTCCAGAGAATTCAATTTGAAATTTTTCAAATTCAAAACTCCTTCTTCATCAATTTGGCATTTTCTCAAATCCAATTCTGTTAACTTTGATAACTGATTTTTATGGGTTTTTAATTTTTTAATATTATTTGTACTCAGTTCTAAAAGTTCTCTGACTACTGCATTGCTGGATTTTGCATCCAAATTGAAGTCAAATGGAATTTTCTCTGAAATCAGAAAATATATTAGCATAGTTACTTAATTAGGGAAATTCACTTTTATGAATTCCTTGAGCCAATGACTTGGCAGCTAGTTGAAACAAGGTTGGGGGCGACATTTTTTTTGTGAAAATTGTCCTGAAAACAGAGTTTTGGTCAAATTTCTCAGAATTTTAGAATTAACGAAGAAGATTTTAGAACATGAATTAACGACACATAAAATATAATGATTCGAAATAAAATCATTCCATTATGGTGACCAGGTAGAGTCCTAAATATGGAAGAGAGCCTATTGATTTTAAAATTAGAATCAATCGAAATTAAAATTAAGCGGTGTTTTTTTTCAGGGGAGGACACGAACCTCCTTGATGCCTTGTTTTGGTAGTTCTTAGATGTCTCATGGCTGTAGGAAACAGAATTTTGAAAAACTCCAAGAAAAGGTTTTGTAAAAATTCTGTTAAATTTTACGAATGTTAGAATTCAAGAATTTGGTTATCCCAATCTAGACAAATCAAGAATAGACAAAATAAGAACATTTACAACTTTGTTTAAAATTCACAAGACATGGAATCAAATGATTTTCAAGAATATGAAAATTGAATAAAATTCATTTCTGTAAGTTTTAAAAAGCGCCTAATTTTTTGAAAAGTTTGAACAAACATCGATGCGTTTACTTGAATTTTCAGAAAGTTATTTTTCCAGAAATTTTGGACATGGATTAACAACACCAAAAATATAAAGATTTGTGAAAAATCAATACACAAGAGATATTTGAAAATTGAAAGAACAAAAAAAGATAACGAGAGGAGGAAGAACGTTTTGAGGACGACGAAGTAGAAGATGTGATAAGAGGACCTATTGATTTTAAAATCGATAGCATTTATTGACTTTTTTATCAATATGTCAAATTTGTCTATCAGCTACTGTCGAACGAGCCTGTTCTTGACCCGTTTTTCTTTTCTGTTTTGGTGGTACAAAGGTTGAGAACTTTTTACGTGAGAACTGCTACAAATGAGAACTCGTACGTCTAAGAACTCGTAAAATACAGGTCAAAACATGGATTTTGTTGGAAAATCTCGAAGTATTGCGAATAACGAGACCACTTCGAAACTATTTTTCTGAAAACGTTGGATCCTGAGCCGGAAATTAGAGCCGAAAAACTGAGTTCTAATTTTATAATTCTCATTTGTAGCAGTTCTCACGTAAAAAGTTCTCAACCTTTGTACCACCAAAACAGAAAAGAAAAACGGGTCAAGAACAGGCTCGTTCGACAGTAGCTGATAGACAAATTTGACATATTGATAAAAAAGTCAATAAATGCTATCGATTTTAAAATCAATAGGTCCTCTTATCACATCGTCTACTTTGTCGTCCTTAAAACATTCTTCCTCCTCTCGTTATCTTTTTTTTGTTCCTCCAATTTTCAAATATCTCTTGTGTATTGATTTCTCACAAAGATCTCATTATATTTCCGGTGTTGTTAATCCCTTTCTCAAATTTTCCAGAAAATCGAACTTTCTGAAAATTCAAGTAAACGCAGCGATGTTTGTTCAAACTCTTCAAAAAATTAGGCGCTTTTTAAAACTTACAGAAATGAAGTTTTTTTCAATTTTCATATTCTTGAAAATCATTTGATTCAATGTCTTGTGTATTTTAAACAAACTTTTAACTTTTGTACCACCTCTGTTTTTGAAAGTAAATAAAAAATGTCAAAATTTTCGTATATTTTCTCGCATCAATGTTGAATTTTGTTTGGAAAACTAGCAGACAGATTAAGGTCTTTCGAAGTAACAATAGGTTTTTAGCTTAAATACGAAAATTGAGCCAAATTCAAAGCTCTCTTTATATTTCAGACAACCTCCGGGAATCGGAAGGAGCTTTAGGTGGCATTTCCCGGATCCAACAATTTCCAGCAATGTGGATGGACTTCGCTTCAATATAAAACATTTGATCTTTTTTGGAAAAATCAAATGTTCAAACAAGGATCTCAAAATTCATTACAAATGCAGAATATCAAAAGAGTAAGAGGGGAAAGGGGGAGGTCTGTGAATTTATCAAAGTTGTGATACAAGGAGAAAATTATTGGGACAACTGATAAAATTTTTGAAATTATCATTAGTTCTCGATCCTTTCCATTTCATATAAAACTGCATTTGCTGCCTCTCGTTTATTCTCCGCCATTTTTGGATTACTTCGAATACCTTCCGATGTAGTTCTCATATAATTCCAACATCCATTTGCTTCATACCCTTTGGTATAGATGAAAGTTGACATTAAGGTCAAACACAAACAAATGGATTCATCCGTAGAGTGTCTAGAAGTGATTATAGCACGAAATACCCTGGCACTCATTTTTTGACCATCTGGAATGTTCCATAGAACCCAACCATAATAGAATTCTTCAATTGTTTTTTTAATGGGCTTTCGATGTTCGGTTAGATTCTTAGCAAGAAGGAGAGAAAGGATTGAACAAATCATAATAGCTCTTGTCCTCTCAAACGGGCTATGCATTTCTTTTGTGTTTATGACACCCCTGAAAATTGAAATGGTTTAGGAATAATTGGAATTTCATAGACTACAGTACCCGAAACAGAAATGCTAGTCCCCAAACTCACAAATGGCCGCTAGGCCACCGGTTACATCGAATTTTTTTGAAGTTTTTCTTTATATTCATGGGAATCTCCATAGATTTCTGCACAAATAAAAGAAATAAACAAGTTCACCGCACTCCACCTTTAAGTCACAAATTGTCTATTTAGAGCCCTTCCTTTTTAAAATAAAAAGAGTCAAAAACTTAAATTAATTTAAACACCGCTTCTCCTCCATAGCACTTTTTCAACTGCTTATCACTCATGACAGAAGAAAAAACCATTAAAAAATGTAGTAGATGCCTTTGTGAATCCCTTGTCGAGAATTGAGAAACCATTCTAATTTGATCAACGCAATCCTCCACTATTCGACCATTTGATACCAAGAACTTCAAGGTATCTTCCGATGCTCCTTTCATATAAATGACGATGAGTTCAATGATTTGTTGATATGACGCCTCCCATGTAAACATCTCATTCGCAATTTTGAAAAGTCCCTTGATCACTTTCGTATTATATCGCATTGCTGTATACTGATCAGCACTAATTAAACGACTTGCTCTCAGCAAAATTTCTGTGTAAGCACTGTTCATACAGGATAGCTCCACTGCTTTCTCAATGATTACATTGAATCTTTTCTGTGACGTTTGTCCAAATCTCAAAAAATTGACTTTCCGATTGAGAAGTGACGAAATCAAGGTGTGTGAGACGAATGGGAAATTAACGAATTCCAAACTTTCATTTGATTCGAAGATGAGTTCTACAATTCCGGGAATCTCCAATGAAAATGATGAGGAGAAGCGTTCAGTTCTGAAAGTAATTGCTACAACATTTTATAAGAATCTTACTCAAAAAAGCTGGATTCGGCAAAACATTTAATCGCAGCGGACTTGGTCCTTTCCTCTTTGGCTTCTCTTAGAACAAAACGCAGTGAATTCAAAAATTTGCTGATTTCCGAATCATTCAATTGTTCGTGATTGGTGTTTAGTTCTCGAAAAATGACACGAATGCAATTTTCAGCCAATCTAACTCTATCATTTGAAACAGCGTATTTTAGAGATTTTAGAATTGAATCAGTTGAGTTAAAGTTGAGTAGGTCGATGGTTGGAAGCGATATATGGTCACAAGCGGTGGCTGAAAAAAAGGAAGGTTTAACATCTAGGTAATTCTTTCACCAGGGAGGTGTTTTCAGACGTCGCTTTAGAATTTTCTGAAACTTTGGTCATTGTTACTTCCGAACATGCTGATTACAGTGCCGTTTTCATTTTTTGCCCCTTGCCTTTCACAAAAAAGTTATTGGCTTTTTAAGTGATTTCAGTGCTAATTCCTCACTTTTGGAGTTAGTTTTTGAAAGGTTTAATGACTCAGACGAGATGAAAACTCCTGCCGGCGAAGAAAACTCAAAAAAAGTCCTGCGGCGCACACGCCGCAGGAAATTTTCTAATTTTCGTCAACTGATTTTTTCTCGCCGGCAGGACTTTTTTAGCTTGTTCTCGCCGGCGAGAGTTTTCAACTCGTCTGAGGAGAGTTTCCCGGCATTTTTTTTAGTGTGAATCGTAATTTTAGGAGTTTCTCTACAAACTGACAAAGTTTCCTCATTTTTCAAAAAAAAAACAACTTTTCTTGAAAAAAAAAGTTGACATTATCTGCCCGCTTGAGATGGAAAGCTTAATTGTCCTGTTTTTCATCGAAATAAGAGGACTACATATGTCTTGAGGTTACCTACACATTAGACTGAAAACACTAACTAAAATACGATGAAAGTTAGCAAAATTCCAGCGATGTACTCCCTGACAACAGAATGTATTCTTGATTTAACCGTCAGCAATGAAAACTGAACTTACATATAGCCACCACAGTCTTCAGTTTTGGATGATTCTCGACAAACTTTCTCAATTCCTGCTCCTCGACAGATGTCACCGAACAATCCAGAAACTCCAGATTCTCCATTCGGACCTCAGTAGCCAATAGGCTTCCAATCGCCCGAATTGGATTGATTAAACGGAAGGGACTGCTGGAAAAAAAATCATTGATTGTGAGAAGAGCAGATATCTGTTGTATTCAGTACTGTTTGAAATTTTCCCGATAACGACAACTGATAGGTTGGGGAATGGGGCATGGTAGGCCATCGGACGATAGTTCATTAGTCGAAAAGGTTTTAAATGTAGTCGCTTTACGGGCGTCTCGTCAACTCACATATCAACCGAAACATCCAACAATCTCAAATTCTTCAATTCGGACAACTCTTTGTATCCATCAAAATCTCTGATTTCTACATTACGCATCACTAATTTTTGAAGATTTTCAAGATTCTTGATTCCGTTCAGAGTTGATAGGCCCTTCGCGGAAGAAATATCCAAGACAATAAGATTTGGAAATGAATTGCAGAGATTTGAGAGTTGGAATCGTTGGCTGAACTCCTTCGAGATGATCTTTATGCTTTGAAGGGATGGAAGAAGTTTTGAAATCTGTAAAATGTTTATAATTTTGAAGAACTTACTGGAATTTAAACTTTCAGTTAGTCAGAAAAATTCAGGTTCGGAGAAAGTTACCATTGGTAAGAAATTTACATTGCTCACCTTTTCCTCCCAACTACTCATGAACTCCTCCTTGCCAGAAAATCCCAAATGAAACATCAATTTTTGTGAATTCATGTTCAACGCTCTCTCCAATAAACACACAACATCGATTCGATTGCGATCTAAAAAATCGAAAATTTCGAGATATTTTCAAAAGCTTTTCTTACTCGTTGGATCTGGAAATTTCTTCATCAAATGTAACAATCCTCCGAATTCCAGAGAGATCAAATTAAAATTTTTCAAATTC
Organism: Caenorhabditis nigoni; assembly: GCA_027920645.1. Classification (NCBI taxonomy): domain Eukaryota; kingdom Metazoa; phylum Nematoda; class Chromadorea; order Rhabditida; family Rhabditidae; genus Caenorhabditis; species Caenorhabditis nigoni. Next base: position 4,955,400 of record CP115865.1, on the reverse strand, counting down.
GAAACTCCTTCTTTATCAATTCTACACTTTCTCAAATCCAATTCGGTCAGTTTTGATAGCTGTTTTGAATGTGTTTCTAACAGTTCAATATTGTTCGGATCCAATTCTAAAAGCTCTCTGAATACTGCATTGCTGGATTTCGCATCCAAATTGAAGCCAAATGGAATTTTCTCTGGAATCGGAAGTGAATTAGGGTAATTACATAATTAGGTATAATTACCTTCATGAATCTCTTGAGCCAATGACTTGACAGCTAGTTGGAACAAGGTTGGAGGCGACATTTTGTTTTGTGAGAATTGTCCTGAAAACAGAGTTTTAGCTAAATTTCCCCGAATTTTAGAATTAACGAAAAAGATTTTAGAACATGAACCAACGACAGATACAATGAAGATTCGTGAATAAAATCATTAAAACACTTTTTTTTTGAAAATTAAAGGAACACAAAAATTATTTTAAGAAATACGACTTTTTCGAAAACGACATAGTAGAAGTCCCCCACCACCTGATCATTTCGTTATGGGACCCCTTTTTTAAGACCTCCACCCCAAGGAGGTCTTGTAACTCGGTGTGGGAGGGTATAGTAGATCTTTCCCACAATGACGAGGCAGAATACGTAACCAGGTGGAGAGCTACATATGGATTAGAGAACCTATTGAATTTAGAATCAATAGAATCTAAAATTAAAATTTCTTTTTTTCCAGGGAAGAGCACGAACGTCCTTTATGTTTCGTTTTAGTAGTTGTTACTATCAGGCTGTGGAAACAGAATTTCGGAAATTCCAAGAAAATGTTTTGTAAGAATTCTGTTAGAATTTACGAATGTTAGGATTCTTCAAACATCGTTGTGGATTACTAGAAAATTTGAATTTCCGATATTTTCGAAAGTAAATCAACGACCCAAAAAATGAAACAGTGTAAAAAATCAATACACAATCAATATTTGAAAAAGGAGGATGACGAGAAGAAGACGAGGTAGAAAATGTGACAAGATGAAGGCAACCAGATGAAGAGGATGGGATCTATTGACTTTAAAATCGATAGAATCGATTGGTTTTTCCCAGAAGAACACATTATGGTGACTGTTTCAGAAATCAGTGGATTTTGTTCAAAGTTATAGGCTTCTTAAAATTCATTACAAATTTTAAAATTCATTACAAATGCAGGATATCAAAAGAGAAAGAAGGGAGAGGGGAGGGGGGGGATTCAATTCATAAAAATTGTGATACGAGAAGGATATCATTGGGATAACATATACAATTTTTCAAATCGATTAAATCCTATATGTATTCTCGATATTTTCCACTTCATATAAAACTAATTCCGCTGCCTCTCGTGTATACTCCGGCATATTCAGATTATCTCGAATACCTTTCGACGTTGTTTTCATATAGTTCAAACATCCATTTGCTTCATATCCTTCCGCATAGATAAAAGTGGACATTGATATCAAACACAAACAAATGGATTCATCCGTAGAGTGTTGAGAAGTGATTATAGCATTCAATACTCTGGCACTCATTTTTTGACAATTTGGGATGTTCCATTGACACCAACTATCATTGAATTTGTTAATTGTTGTTTTTATGTGCTCTCGGTGCTCGGTTAGATTTTTGGCAAGGAGGAGAGAAAGGATTGAACAGAACATAATAGCTCTTGTCCTCTCAAACGGATTACGTAGTCCAGTTGTGTTTATGACACTCCTGAAAAGTTGAATGATTAATTAACCATGAACAGCCAAAAACTTACATTAATCTAAACACCGTTTCCCCTCCATAGCACGTTTTCAATTGCTCATCGCTCATGACAGAAGAAAAAATCATGAGAAAGTGTAGTAAGTGTTTTTGCATGTCCTTTGTCGAAAATCGAGAAAGCATCATAATTTGCTCAATACATTTCTCTACTGCTTGACAATTTGATACCAAGAACTTTAAGGTATCTTCTGATGCTTGTTTCATATAGCTGACGATGAGTTCCATGATTTGTTGATATGCCGATAGCTCTCTATTAATCAATTTATGAGCAATTTCGAAAAGCCCTTTAATAAATGTTGTGTTATTACACATTGCTCTATGTTGATCCGAATTCATGAATCCAATTGCTCTCATCAAAGTTCCTAGGTAATCATGTCCACGGTTCGTACAAGATAGCTCCACAGTTTTCTCCATGATTAAACTCAGGCATCTATCCTGTAATGTTCGTCCACGTTCCAAAAATTTGACTAAACGATTCAGAAGTGAGAAAATAAAAGACTGTCCGACGAATGGGTAACTAACGAGTTCCAAATTTCCACTTGATTCGAAGATGATTTCTATAATTCCGGGTATCTCCGATGAAAATGATGAAAAGAAGCGTTCAGTTCTAAAAGAAAATTATACAAAATTTTCAAAAAATATTTACAACTTACTCAAAGAAATTCGATTTGGCAAAACATTCAAATGCCCAATATTTCACAATTTTGCTTTTTGATTCTCTTAAAACACATCGTAGCGCATTCAAAAGCTCTCTGATTTCGAAATCATTCAATTGCTCGTGATTGGTGTTTAGTTTTCGAGAAATGGCATTCACACAATTATCAGCCAACTTATCTCGATCATTTGAAAGAGCGCATTTCAGGGATTTCATAAGAGATGTAGTGGAGTTAAAGTTTAGTAGGTCGATGGTTGGAATCGATACATGGTCACACGCGGTGGCTGAAAAAAAGAAGGTTCAACATTTAGGTCACTTTTTGAGGGAGAAAATCAACAGAAAAAATATTTCCGACTGCATCTTTTCAATCAAGTCAGTGAAACCCGTGTACGTCAACCGAGTCAACAAAGGTCTGGATCATTCAAATATTTTCTCACAATCAGATAAACAACTCGGTTTAAATTAGCGACTGTTTTAACATTCCCAAGAGTGTATAAATAGGCGGTCGTTGACCTATTAGAGAAATTTCGGCGATCTGGCAACACAATGTGATCTCAATTTAACCGACAACAATAAAAACTGAACTTACATATAGCCACCACAGTCTTCAGTGTTGGATGATGCTCGACGAATTCTCTCAATTCCTGCTCATTCAGAACTGTCATCGAACAATCCAGAAACTCCAAGCTTTCAATTCGGACTTTAGCAGCCAATAGGGTTCCAATCAACCGAATCGGATTTCTTGAACGAAAAGGATCTCTGGAAAAATATTGATTGTAAGATGATCAGATAACTATCGCATTTAATTCAGTTTGGAGCTTTCCCTAAAGGAATCTAAAAATATGAGAAATGGTGCCTCGTAGGTTATCTGCCAGTAGGTCAATAGACGACAAGGTATCTCAGCCGGTAGTAGCACGACACCTCTAATTATTTAATTGCGAGCTCTACGGGACCCATGCTAAATGTAGTCGAATTGGGGTGTCCCGTCAACTCACCTGTCAACCGAAATATCCAAAACTTTCAGTTTCTTCAACTCGGACAACTCTTTGTATCCATCAACATTTCTGATTTCTACATTACTCATCAACAATCTTTGTAGGTGTTTGAGATTTTTGATTCCTTCTAGAGTTGATATGCCTTTTGTGGAAGAAATATCCAAGAAACGAAGATTTGGAAACGAATTGCAGAGATTTGAAAATTGGAATCTTTGACTGAACTCCTTGGATATGATCTTTAAGCTTTGAAGGGATGGAAGAAGTTTGGAAACCTGTAATATGTATTAAATTTTGTAAAACTCTGTTCGATCTGAATTTGGAAATTTAAAAATTAACGATTCGAACTTGAAAAATGTTTCATTTATTTTTGGAAAGCATCCATAGTTATACAAATTGTTTTTCAATTAACCAAGAGTTTTGAGTTTGAAATTAGAAGTAACAACTTTTGAATTAACCATTGCTCACCTTTTCCTCCCAACCAATTATAAACTGCTCCATGCCAGAAAATCCCAAATGTACCATCATTTTTTGTGAATTTGTATTCAATGCTCTCTCCAATAAACGCACAATATCGATCCCATAGCAATCTGAAAATTGAAATTTCGACCTATTTTCAGAAACTTTTCTAACTCGTTGGATCTGGGAATTTCGTTATCAAGTGCCATAAGTGCCCGAACTCCAGAGAGATCAAATTGAATTTTTTCAAATTTGAAACTCCTTCTTCATCAATTCTACACTTCCCCAAATCCAATTCTGTCAATTTTGATAGCTGATTTTTATATTTTTTCAAAAATTCAATATTGTCCGGATCCAATTCTAAAAGTTCTCTGAATACTGCATTGCCGGATTTTGTATCCAAAGGGAAGTCGAGTGGAATGTTTTCTAAAATGAAAAAATGGATTAGGATAATTAGTAGTAGAGAGGTAATTAGACCTTCATGGATCCCTTGAGCCAATGACTTGGCAGCAAGTTGGAATAAGGTTGGGGGCGACATTTTTGGGAGAAACATTCTGAAAAAAACGAAAGATACCAAAGGAATATTAAATTAATTGGAGGAACACAAAAGAGGATAACGAAAAGAAGACGAGTGTTTGGAAAAGGGTGCATGTTGGTGTCGCTGTGTGGATGAGAATCTTTAGAAAGTCCGAATTTCCAATATTCTTCGAAAGTAGATCAACAACACAAAAGTATAACGATTTTGTGATAAAATCAATAGACAAGAGAGAATTGGAAAATTCAGGAACACAAGAAAGGATAACGAAGAAATAAGAGTGTTTCGAAGGCGACGGGGTAGAAGACGTGACAAGATGGAACCAACCAGTTGGAGTGGATAGGACCTATTGATTTAAAAGTCAATAGAATTGATTGATTTTCCCCCAGAAGAACACAACTCCAGCACGATCGTTCAAAGAGCAGGTCAGAAAGCGCGCCCCAGCAATCTTCGCAACAATTCTTAATTTGTTTTTTTTCCAAATGTCATCCGAAAACTGGAAATAGCTTTATTCTGTGACAGACTTACGATTTTCTCTGGGATCTCCAGAATTCAACAATTTCCCATATCATTGATGGACTTCTTGAATATAAAACTTCAGGTGTTTTATGGAAAAAAAGATTAATCTTCGATTGGATATTTTGATTTCAAAATTTATTACGAATGCGGTATATGAAAGGGGGAGACAAAGATCTTCAGATTTTTTACGAATTAAAAGGGGTTACATTTAAGAAAATAGTGATACAACGACAACATTATAGGGGCAATAGATAGAATTTTAAAATTGATTAAACCATCTATTCATTTTCGATCCATCTCGGTTCATACAAAACTGACTTCCGTGCATACTTCGCCATGTTCTGACCAATTCGAATACCTGCTGAATCGGAAAATCTTCAAAATAAACTTCGGACGGTGTTTCCATAAAATTCCAACATCCATTTGTTTCATAACCTTCACAATAGATAAAAGCGGATATAAATATCAGAAAACTACAAATCGATTCATCTGTTGAGTCTTTACAAGTGATTAAAGCATTCAATATCTTGGCACTCATTTTGTGATAATCTAGAAGGCTCGATTGATTCCAACTTTTACTGGCTTCCTTGATTTTCATTTTTATGAGCTCTCGCTGGTTGGTTAGATTCTTGGCGAGAATGAGAGCAAGAATTGCATATAACATAAGAGCGCTTGTCTTCTCAAACGGGTTACGTAATCCTACAGTCTTTATTACATCTCTGAAAATTTAAAGTGGTTAGTTCAAATAGTCAATTTTGTCCACCAAAAAACTTACACTAATCTGATTACGGTTTCCCCTCCATAACACTTTCTCAATTGCTCATCACTCATTACAGAAGAAAAAACCATGAGAAAATGTAGTAGATGTTTTTGTGAGTCCTTTGCCGGAAGTTCAGAAAGCATCATAAATTGCTCAATGCATTTTTCCACTGCTTGACAATTTGATACCAAGAATTTCAAGGTACTTTCAGATGCTTGGTTCATATAACTGACGATAAACTCAATGATTTGTTGATATGCAGGTGAGTTTTGTTTAATCAATTTATGAGCAATTGCGAAAAGCCCTTTCATAACTTTCGTGTTACCACACATTGATTCATACTGGTCCACACTCATGAACCGACTTGCTTTTGTCAGAATTTCCATGAAAACATGTTCTCTATTTGCATAGGATAGCTCAACTGTTTTCTCCATGATTAAATTCAAGAGTCCATCTTGTAATATTCTTCCGAATCTCAGAAAATTGACGATTCGATAGAAAAATGATAAAATCAAGGGGTGTGCGTTTAATTGGGCGCTGATGTATTCCAAATTTTTTAATGATTTGAAGATGAGTTCTACAATTCCAAGAATCTCCAGCGAATATGATGTGAAGAACCTTTCAGTTCTGAAAGTAAATTCTATATAGTTCTCGATGAATCCTCACAACTTACTGAAAGAAATTTGATCTGGCAAAGCAATAAATTACCAAATACTTGACACTTTTGCATTTTGCTTCTCTTAAAACATAAAGCAGCGCATTTAGAAATTTGCTGATTTCCAAATCATTCAACTGTTCATGATTGATGTTTAGCTTTTCGGAAATGAAAACTATACAATCTTCAGCCAAATCATTTCTATAATTTGTGATTGCGTATTCCAAAGATTTTATAGTAGAATCAGTTGAGTTAAAGTTGAGTAGGTCGATGCTTGGAATCGACGATAAATGGACACACGGGGTGGCTGAAAATAGGAAGATTTAACATCCAGGTAACTTTTTCAACAAAAAATACTTTTAATTTTTAGTTTAGTATGTACTGAGACTTTCATTCAGATCGAGGGCCGACCAAGACGGAGGCCTTGAAATACGATTACCGTATTTCCTCTAATAGAAGTCCACCTCTAATAGAAGCCCACCCCGCGAGGTGCTCCGAAAAATAGAAGCCCACCCTCTAATAGAAGCCCATGGGCTTCTATTTCTCAATTTCTGAATCGAAAATTTCCCAATTTCTGAGTTACAGAATTCCTGAATTTTGAATTGAGTTTCTGGAATCTCAGAATTTCGTAAACTCGGAGTTTTGGAGTTTAGAATGGCAGAATTGAAACTTTGAACTAAAAAAACACCGAAGCTCAGAATTCTTAACTTCCGAATGGTCAATTTTCAGTTTTTTAGAAAATTACCGTATTTCCTCTAATAGAAGCCCATGGGCTTCTATTTTTCAACCTCTCTCTTAGGGTGGGCTTCTATTAGAGGTGGGCTTCAATTAGAGGGTGGGCCTCTATTTTTCAACCCATCATTTTCGAAAAAAATTTTGTTCAAAAAATTAGAACTTTGACAATTCGGAAGTTAAGAATTCTGAGCTTCGGTGTTTTTTTTTGCAATTCGAAGTTTTAATTCTGCCATTCTGAACTCCAAATTCCGAATTTATGAAATTCAGAGATTCCAGAAACTTAAAGTTCAAAATTCAGGAATTTTGTAACTCAGAAATTGGGAAAATTTTGATTTAAAAATTGAGAAATAGAAGCCCATGGGCTTTTATTAGAGGGTGGGCTTCTATTTTTCGAAGTACCTCGCGGGGTGGGCTTCTATTAGAGGTGGGCTTCAAATAGAGGTGGGCTTCTATTAGAGGAAATACGGTAACCATTGAAAAATAGAAGCCCACCCTCTAATGGAAGCCCACCTCTAATAGAAGCCAACCCTGAGAGAGGGGTTGAAAAATAGAAGCCCATGGGCTTGTATTAGAGGAAATACGGTAAGTCAAAGACAATTTCGGCAAAGTACGTTTTTGACAACTTAATGTAATCAAATAATGTAACCAATCCAACATTTAGACCCCTCTAAAAATAAAATTAAAATTATACTTACAAATAGCCACAATAGTCTTCAATTTTGGATGATGCTTGACAAATCTTCTTAACTCGTGATCTTTTACAAATGTCATCGAACAATCAAGAAACTCCAAATTTTCAATACGAACCTCAGATTCCAATAGGCATTCAAATATTATCATCCGATCGAATGAACCGTAGCGCTCGCTGGAAAATTATTATTCGAAACTTTGAGAAAAAGCTTCTTTTCAAAAGTAACGAACTCACCTTCCACACGAAACATCCAAATGTCTTAAATTCTTCAATTCAGACAACTCTTTGTATCCACCGGTACCTCTGATTACTACATTCCGGATCATAAGTGCTTGGAGATGTTTGAGATTTTTGATTCCTTCCAGAGTTGATAGACCTCTTGCCCAAGAAAGATCCAAGACACGAAGATTTGGGAACCAATTACAGAAATTGGAGAATTGGCATCTTTCGTTGAATACCTTGTGGTTGATTTTAATGCTTTGAAGGGAAGGAAAAAGTTTGGAAATCTGTAAATTATTGTGATCTAGCCTTCGAGTTGAAAAACGCAATATGAAACATCTCAATTTTTAATGTTCACATTGCTCACCTGTTCCTCCCAACCACTTATGAACTCTTCATTGCCAGAAAATCCCAAATGAATCATCATTTTTCGTGAGTTCGAATTCACTGCTCTTTTCAATAAACTCACAATGTCTATTCTTTGAAAATCTGAAAAACTTAAAATTTCAGAGGTAATTCCAGAAACATTTCTTACTATTTTGTAATTTTATATAGTAGTCTCCAAATTCGAGAGAGATCAGATTGAATTTTCTTAAATTCATAACGTCTTCTTCAAAAATGTCACATTTCTTTAAATCCAGCTGTCTCAATGATGAAAGCTGATTTTTATGTGTTTTCAATTTTTTAATATTTTTTGGATCCAATTCTAAAAGTTCCCTGACTACTGCATTGCTGGATTTTGTATCCAAAGGGAAGTCGAGTGGAATTTTCTCTGGAATCAAAAATGAATTAGGATAATTAGTTGATTAGGGGTAATTACCTTTATGAATCCCTTCAGCCAATGACTTGGCAGCTAGTTGGAATAAGGTTGGGGGCGGCATTTTTGGGGAGAATTATTCTGAAAAAAGGTAGAATCTGAGCCATACTTTCGGAGCATTACAATTCAAGAAAAAAAATTGAAGTGGGCAGCAACACAGAAATATTGTACAATCAAAATCTTTGGTATAACGGACTTTTCTCATAATGACGTGATAGAAGACGTTACCAGTCAGAATCATACAGATGGTGAGGAGAACCCATTGACTTTGAAATCAATCGAAAAAAAAGATTGATCGATTTTTCCTAGAAGAACACAAATCCAGCTGGTCTGTGATTTCTTGATCTAGTAGTCGTGCAATGTTCCAGGAGTGTACGGAACAGAATTTTATAATTTCGAGAAATTGTTTTGCAAGAATTTCGAGTTTGGAAAATGAAAAAGTTTTTCAAAACACTAGGAATCCCAAGATTTCAAAAATTTCAAAGGATATTCTTTGAAGATTTCCAGAAAGCTTGGAGAGATTGATAAAATCTAAAATCTTTTTTTTTTCAAGTTTGAACATCGCTGTGGGGACAGGAATTTTTAGAAAGTTCGAATTTCTGATATTTTCGATAGTAGATCAACAACACAAAAAATATAAAGGTTTGTAAGAAAATCAATACTCAATCAATATTTGAGAAAAGAGGGCAAAAGCGAATAACGAGAAGAAGACAAATTTTTTGAGAACGACGAGGTAGAGAATGTGGCAAAATGGGCCCAACCAGTTCGAGAGTATAGGACCTATTGATTTTAAAATCGATAGAATTTATTGATTCTCCCCGGAAGAACAAAAATACAGGTGGCCCGTGATTTCTTGGAAATCACTTTTAGAGACTGCTCATTACAAAACATGCATTTCTCTAAAACAATTGAAAAGTCAGGTGTGTCTGCCAGTCTTATATTCTTGACCTGCTTTCCCGAAACAATTTCAATCAAGGATCTTAAAATTCATTTCAAATACAGTATAAAATCGAGGAAGAGGGGAGGGGCGGTGAATATATATAAGCTCTAATAAAAGAAGAAAATTATTAGGGACAACATATAAGTGTTTAAATTTATTGAATCTATTCATTTATTCTCGATTCTTCCCATTTCATATAAAACTGCTTCAGCTGCCTTCCGTGCATACTCCGCCATGTTCTGATTGTCTCGAATGCCTTCCGATGTTGTTTTCATAAAATTCCAAAGTCCATCAGCTTCATAACCTTCGGTATAAATAAAATTGGACATTAATATCAAGCAACAACAAATCGATTCATCTGTAGAGTTTCTAGAAGTGACTAAAGCATTCAATAGCTTGCCACTCATCTCATGACAATCTAGAAGGCTCGATTCACCCCAATTATTTTTGAATTCTCGAATTTTCGTTTTTATTAACTGCCGATGATTGGTCAGATTCTTGGCGAGAATAAAGGAAAGGATTGAACATAACAAAAGAGCTCTTGTCTCCTCGAACGGGTTGCGGAATCCTTTTGTGTTTATCACACCCCTGAAAATTTGAATTGATAGGCGAATAATTGGAGTTTCAGAAAAAATATAGTTCTTAAAAACAAACTAATTTTAGTGGAACAAAGTAAAATTTGCCCCCCCCCCCCCCCATTTTCCATAAAAAGTGTAAAACTTACATCAATCTAGACACCGTTTCCCCTCCATAACACTTTCTCAATTGATCATCACTCATGACAGAAGAGAAAACCAAAAGAAAGTGAAGTAGATGTTCTTGTGCGTCCTTTGTCGGAAAATGAGAAATTACCATAATGTCCTCAAGACAATTCTTCACTACTTCTCCATTCGATACCAACGATTTCAAGGTTTCTTCCGATGCTTCTTTCAGATAGCTGACGATGATATCAATAATCCGTTGATATGAAGAAGACTTCCATCTAATCAAATGGTGAGCGATTGCGAAAAGTCCTTTTATCACTTTCGCATTATTACACATTGCTGTATACTGATCCACACTCATGAATCGATTTGCTCTCATCAGTATTTGTATGGAAACTTGATCACTATTTCTATATGATAGCTCAATCGTTTTCTCCATTATAAAATTCAAAAGTCTATCCTGTAATGTTCTTCCGAATCTCAAAAAATCGAGTATCCAATTGAAAACGGAAAAAACAGAGCGGCGTGCGGCGTGTTGGAAACGAATGCATTCAAAATTATCGCATGTTTTGAAAACGAGTTCTACAATTCCAGGAATCTCCAGCGAAAATGATGAGAAGAAACGTTCAGTTCTGAAAATAAATGCTAAAATAAATTCAAAGAATGTTTACCACTTACTCGAAAAAATTCGATTTGGACAAGCAATTAATTGCCCGGTGCTTAATCCTATCGTCTTTGGATTCTCTTAAAACATAGCACAGTGCATTTAGAAGTTCGGTGATTTCAGAATCATTCAATTGTTCGTGGATTATGTTTAGTTTCTCAGGAATAACATCCATACACCTTCTCACCAAATTACATCTTTCATTTCCAATCGCGTATTTCAGGCATTTCACAGTAGAGGTAGTGGAGATAAAGTTAAGGAGGTTGATGGTTGGAATTGATAAATTCTCACAGGCAGTGGCTGAAAAAAGGGAACATCCAGTAATAGTCAGAATACAATTCCGGTGATGCACTCCTGACAACAATGTAAAATTTCAAAAAACTATTTCGCTTCAAGACCCATAATGCCACCAATGCGCTTCTAACGTACTGTACTCTCCGAAAAACGTTTTTTTCCAAAAAAAAAAAATCGGAAAAAAATCGGATCATAGTCGGGTTTCCCGACACCATTCTTGGCTACAGAAAATCAAACTTACAAATAGCCACAACAGTCTTCAATTTGGGATGATACTTGACAAATGTTCTCAATTCGTGCTCCTGGACAGTTGTCATCGAACAATCCAGAAACTCCAGATTCTCCATTCGGACCCCAGCAGTCAATAGATGTCTAATCACAGGAATAAAAACGAAAGAATCGCTGAAAAAAAATATTTGATTGATAGAAGAGCGGCTAGTTTTTGCATTCGTATTCAGCAGAGTGCCTTATCGACCAATGTTTTGTCGACAAACTGTCGAAAAAACAACACTTATCGAAAATTTGCCGATAACTTACCCATGCAAAATTTAAGGGCCGTCTGGTTTGGTAGCCTAACTTTTCCAACATAAATTTTCTAGGCCACGAATTTTTTAGCCTAGAAACCATCGGATGTTCACCTGGTGTGTTTTTAGGTCATTTCAACAGAGTGGCCTAACTTTCGAAAGTTGTCTTTTCTAGGCCTTCATATAAAAATAGCCTAGAAAACATACCAGACCATTTTTAGGCCAAAAATTGTTGGTGGCCTAGAAAACTCAACTTGCAAAAGTTAGGCCACAATGTTGAAATGGCCTAGAGCCCATATCAGATGAACATCAGGTCATTTTCAAGTCAAAAAGATTGGAGTTTTAAAAATAAAAGACTTCAAACAACAAGAAAATGGGTGTCCGGTTCCGGGAAATTCCGGAAAATTTTTGGAAATAATAAAACTCACCATTCACAAGAAACATCCAAAACTCTCAAGTTTTTCAATTCGGACAGCTCTTCGTATCCATTAATATCTGGTATATTGTGAATCACCAATTTTTGTAAATTTTTTAGATTTCTGATTCCGCTTAAAGTTGATAGACCTCTCGGGGAAGAAATATCCAATAACCGAAGATTTGGAAACAAATTACAGAGATTTGAGAATTGGAACCGTTCGTTGAATTCCTTGTGCTTGATTTGCAGGCTTTGGAGAGATGGAAAAAGTTTGGAAACCTGTAAAATATATAAAATCAAGTTTTTGAAATTGAAAAAAAAATTTCATCTCTTTTTGTAAAGCATCCCTGGACTTTCTATCATTCGAACAATTGTAGAATCGGAGAAAGTTACAAATGCTTGAAAAAAGTTTACATTGCTCACCTTTTCCTCCCAACCACTCATAAACTCCTCGTCGCATGAAATTCCCAAATGAATCATCGCTTTTCGTGAATTTGTATTCACTGCTCTCTCCAAAATACTCACAATGTCGACTGGCTGAGACCCTGAAAAAAAGAAAAATTTTGAGTCATTTTACGAAAATTGTTCTTACTTGAGTAATCTGGAAATTCGGTAATCAAATTTCTCAAGTATCCAAATTCTAGAGAGATCAAATTGAAGTTTTTCAAATTCAAAACTCCTTCTTCATCAATTTTACACTTTCTCAAATCCAATTCTGTCAATGTTGATAGCTGATTTTTATGTGTTTTTAATTTTTTAATATTTCTTGGATTCAATTCTAAAAGCTCTCTGAATACTGCATTGCTGGATTTTGTATCCAAATTGAAGTCAAACGGAATTTTCTCTGAAATTCGAAAGTAAATTAGGATAATTATTAGGGATAATTACCATTATGAATTCTTTGAGCAACTGATTTCACGGCGATTTGGAATAATGTTGGGGGTGACATTTATCGAGAGAACTGTTCTGAAAAAAAAAGGATTTGAGCCAAACTTTCAGAGCATTAAAATTAAAGAAAAAAAATTAGAAGTGGATCAACAACAGAGAAACATTATATAATAACATTTTTCCCGTAATGACGGCGTAGAAGAGGTTACCAGTTGGAGTCATACATATGGTGAGGAATTGACTTTGAAATCGATCGAAAAAAAATAATTGTTCGATTTTTCCCAGAAGAACACAAATCCAGCTGGTCTGTGATTTTATCTTTTAGTAGTCGTCAAATGTTCCAGGTTTTGTGAGAAATGCACTGATCACACAGAAAATGAAACGATTTGTAAAAAATCAATAGAGAAGAGATTAAAAAAACAGAAAGAGCACAAAAACAGGATAACGAGAAGAAGACGAGGTAAAAGATGTGACAAGATGAAACCAACCAGATGAAAAGGATCGAACCTATTGATTTTAAAATCAATAGAATCGATTGGTTTTTCCCAGAAGAACACAAATCCGTGATGGCTTTTTAGTCGTGGTTAGTAGTTACTTCCCCAATATTTCCAACAAAATTTTTCTAATGGAAAAGTTCATGGAAGTTTAAATGTTCAAAATTCGGTTCTATCCAAACATCCTGATTTTCCAAAAATGTCTTTTTTTAACTTTTTCAAACTGCCAAAGTTCAAAAAAAAATTTTCGTCTGTAATTTGTCGTGATCGTGTTTACAGAAACTGTAGATGACGATCCAATCGTTTCCGTACCATCGGATCGATATGCACCTCCACCAACGCCATTCCACCTCCACCAGCTCCGATTCCACCTCCACCAGCTTCGATCCTCCGATTCTACCCCCACCAGCTCCGATTCTCCGATTTCACCTCCACCAGCTTCGATCCTCCGATTCCACCTCCGCCAGCTCTGATCCTCCGATTCCACCTCCGCCAGCTTCGATCCTCCGATTCCACCTCCACCAGCTCCGATCCTACGGTTCCACCTCCGCCAGCTCCGATCCTACGATTCCACCTCCGCCAGCTCCGATCCTCCGATTACACCTCCGCCAGCTCCGATCCTCCGATTCCACCTCCGCCAGCTTCGATGCTCCGATCCCACCTCCACCAGCTCCGATCCTACGATTCCACCTCCGCCAGCTTCGATCCTCCGGTTCCACCTCCGCCAGCTCCGATCCTCCGATTTCACCTCCGCCAGCTCCGATCCTCCGATTCCAACCCCGTTAGCTCCGATCCTCCGATTCCACCTCCACCAGCTCCGATCCTACGATTCCACCTCCGCCAGCTCCTATCCTAAGATTCCACCTCCGCCAGCTCCGATCCTCCGATTCCACCTCTGCCAGCTCCGATTTCACCTCCACCAGCTTCGAACCATCGATTACACCTCCGCCAGCTCCGATCCTCCGATTCCACCTCCGCCAGCTTCGATGCTCCGATTCCACCTCCGCCAGCTCCGATCCTCCGATTCCACCTCCGCCAGCTCCAATCCTACGATTCCACCTCCGCCAGCTCCGCCACTCCGATTCGACCTCCGCCAGCTTCGATGCTCCGATTCCACCTCCGCCAGCTCCGATCCTCCGATTTCACCTCCACCAGCTCCGATCCTACGATTCCACCTCCGCCAGCTCCAATCCTACGATTCCACCTCCGCCAGCTCCGATCCTCCGATTCCACCTCCACCAGCTCCGATCCTCCGATTCCACCTCCATCAGCTCCAATTCCACCTCCGCCAGCTCCGATTCCACTTCCACCAGCTCCGATTCCACCTCCACCAGCTCCGATCCTCCGGTTCCAACTCCGCCAGCTCCGATACTCCGATTCCACCTCCACCAGCTCCGATCCTCCGATTCCACTTCCGCCAGCATCGAACCACCGATCCCGCCTACGCCAACTCCGATCCTCCGATTCCACCTCCACCAGCTCCGATCCTCCGATTCCACCTCCATCAGCTCCAATTCCACCTCCGCCAGCTCCGATTCCACTTCCACCAGCTCCGATTCCACCTCCACCAGCTCCGATCCTCCGGTTCCAACTCCGCCAGCTCCGATACTCCGATTCCACCTCCACCAGCTCCGATCCTCCGATTCCACTTCCGCCAGCATCGAACCACCGATCCCGCCTACGCCAACTCCGATCCTCCGATTCCACCTCCACCAGCTCCGATCCTCCGATTCCACATCCATCAGCTCCAATTCCACCTCCGCCAGCTCCGATTCCACCTCCACCATGTTTTAAAACTACATTGGTTTATTGAACGATAAGAATGATACAATAGAGGGGGGTTTATATACTGGTTACATGTGAAAGAATTTAATCAAAGAAAGTGATTGCGGGGGATGTGATGCACATTCCCCGGTGAATCACCACCAGAAGAGTGCGATTTAGCACACACCAGCTCCGATCCCGCCTACGCCAACTCCGATCCTCCGATTCTACCTCTGCCAGCATCGAACCACCGATCCCGCCTACGCCAACTCCGATCCTCCGATTCCACCTCCATCAGCTCCAATTCCACCTCCGCCAGCTCCGATTCCACCTCCACCAGCTCCGATCCCGCCTACGCCAACTCCGATCCTCCGATTCCACCTTCGCCAGCTCCGATCTTCCGATTCCACCTCCACCAGCTCCGATCCTCCGATTCCACCTCCGCCAGCTTCGATCCTCCGATTCCACCTCCATCAGCTCCAATTCCACCTCCGCCAGCTCCGATTCCACCTACACCAGCTCCGATTCCACCTCCACCAGCTCCGATCCTCCGGTTCCACCTCCGCCAGCTCCGATACTCCGATTCCACCTCCACCAGCTCCGATCCTCCGATTCCACCTCCGCCAGCATCGAACCACCGATCCCGCCTACGCCAGCTCCGATCCTCCGATTCCACCTCCGCCAGCTCCGATTCCACCTCCACCAGCTCCGATTCCGTCTCCAGCAGCTCCGATTCCATCTCCAGCAGCTCCGCTTCCATCTCCACCAGCTCTGATTCCGGATCCGGATCCCAGAGCTCCGGATCCCAGAGCTCCAGATCCCAGAGCTCCAGATCCCAGAGCTCCGGATCCCAGAGCTCCGGATCCCAGAACTCCGGATCCCAGAGCTCCGGATCCCAGAACTCCGGATCCCAGAGCTCCGGATCCCAGAGCTCCGGATCCCAAAACTCCGGATCCCAGAGCTCCGGATCCCAGAGCTCCGGATCTCAGAGCTCCGGATCCCAGAGCTCCGGATCCCAGAGCTCCGGATCCCAGAGCTCCGGATCCCAGAGCTCCGGATCCCAGAGCTCCGGATCCCAGAACTCCGGATCCCAGAGCTCCGGATCCCAGAACTCCGGATCCCAGAGCTCCGGATCCCAGAGCTCCGGATCCCAAAACTCCGGATCCCAGAGCTCCGGATCCCAGAGCTCCGGATCTCAGAGCTCCGGATTCCAGAGCTCCGGATCCCAGAGCTCCGGATCCCAGAGCTCCGGATCCCAGAACTCCGGATCCCAGAGCTCCGGATCCCAGAGCTCCGGATCCCAGAACTCCGGATATCAGAGCTCCGGATCCCAAAACTCCGGATCCCAGAGCTCCGGATCCCAGAGCTCCGGATCCCAGAGCTCCGGATCCCAAAGCTCCGGATCCCAGAGCTCCGGATCCCAGAACTCCGGATCCCGGAGCTCCGGATCCCAGAGCTCCGGATCCCCGAGCTCCGGAACCCAGAGCTCCGGAACCCAGAGCTTTGGCTCCCAGAGCTTTGGCTCCCAGAGCCCCAGCTCTCCAGCCGAAGCTGGAGAACTGACTGATTCTCACTGATTCTCCCTTTCCTTATATACGAAATCTCCAGGGAGATTCTTATCTATTCGCTCCATTTTTTCACTTAAAAAAATGTTTTTTTTCCACAACTTGAAATTTTCTTTCGCTAAATTTTCCAAAATAATAGGATTTCCTTTTTTTTCGTTTTTTGCTTTCGGTGAAAGTATAGCTTTTAGAATTTCAAACAACATGGTATAAAAATTGTAATTCTAGCTTTGTTATTTTCTGGGATACTGTAATTTCAGGATAAAGCATCTTGAAGGCGATAATCTAAAAAGAGAAATGAGAAATCGAAAACACAGTTTGTTATATTTTTATGAGTTTTATTGAATGAATGAAAGAACAAATTCAGAAGAATCAGAAATTAAAGAAAATCGAGAATTCGAAGAAAAAAAATATAAAAATTAGGAGAAATTATCACTTCCGTTGGGCTGGTTGGACGTCGTCTTCCTCCACTTCCACCTCTACTAACTTCCTCTTGTTCGTCCTCTTCCTCTCCAAATAACTGTAGTCCTTCTGAAACCATGCATCCTTCTTGATCTCCTTAATTATAAAATTCATGTCAAACTGTTGTGTATCTCTGTTAGTTTTTGTCCAATTTCAATGAAACTTACTTTTTTGGACTTGTCTTGTTTAGACGGTTCGAATGAATTTAATCAAGGAAATATTCAAAACATTCTGAATTTTTATTACAATTGCGCTCCACTGATAATTGTGTCACATCTCAGTCAGTTGTGGTCCAATTTGGTAGAAACCAGAATTTCCGGAGTCCTCACGTTCAGGCGGTTCATATCAGATCTTCGTTTATGACAAAGATTAAATGAGATAATTAAAAGCGGATTTGTCCTTATTTGTACTAGTTTGACCATATGGTCAACCAAGATGACCCAGTCACTCATGAGCTAATGGGAATACCTGAAACCCTACTTTACGTTTTTTGGATATATTGAAAATTCTTTGTCTAATCCTTTCAATTTGTAAATAATATCAAACAATAACTACAATATTTTCAATCAATTTTCATCTTTATTCAGTTATCTCATTGATGCAAGAGAGTGTCCTAATTCTTTGGTGTTTTGACGACTTCCCAACAGAGTCCACTGACACATTGATCCTCTTCACGATCTCCACAATCAGCATTCGTTGTGCACTTTTTGGGTTGCACGGGATCCATGTATCCCTTTCTCTTTGGTGCTCCTGCATCGGTGAGAGTGTCGATCTTCTTTGGTGTTTTGACAACTTCGAAGCAGAATCCACCGATACAATCAACATCTCCACAATCAGCATTCGTTTTGCACTTTCTGAGGCCCAAGGGATCCGTGAATGCGTTGGAAAGGCAAGCCAACATGGCCAGAGCGAGGAAGACGATCTGAAAATTGAGAGTGGCTTTAGATTCTTACAAAAAAATTCTCTAGTTTTAAATCATGGTCTAGATTATTGGAAGGTATATGTTCCAGAAGCTTCTAGATTCTTCTAGAATCTTCTAAAAGTTTCCAGATCCTTCCAACCCAAACTTACGAGGGTGAACTTCATTTCTCAGGAGAGAGAGGAGGTGGTTTGCTGTCGGAGAGCAGGAGGATTAGTCAACTAGGGACTGATGTCTATATTGGTTTTTCAACTGATCTATACCTAAAACGATGAGCTGGAAATATGTGGACGACTCACTTTCGAATTTAGGATATTTCACGATTTTTGGAAAATGGGTCACGAAGTTATTTAGAATTTTGAGACCTGAAATTTTCAGATCGTTGACGTACATAATGTTTTGAAATTAACTAGAGAAATTAGGCGCCAAAACTACTTTGAAATAGCGATGATAGAGATACCGCTATGCGATTTTTTCTGAATGGAACCCTTTAATTAAAAAATCCTAAAGTTCCAGAAATTCGCAAAGTTTTAAAACGAATAATTGAAATCTCTGAAATTTTTAAGGTCATGGCCTAAATTTTTTCCTTCATGACCTAGGTTTTTAAAGGTCATGACCTAGATTTTTTAAGATCATGACCTAGAAAATTTTAAGCCATGACCTTGATTTATTTAGGTCATAGCCTAGTTTTTTCAAGGTCATGACCTAGTTTTTTCTAGGCCATGACCTAATTATTTCTGGGCTATGGGCTAATTTTTTCTAGGTCATGAGCTAGATTTTTTAAGGTCATGACCTAGATTTTTTAGGTCATGACCTAGATTTTCCATGACCAAGAATTTTTCAAATAGAAGTGCCCTCCGGAGGTACCTTGGAACAATAGGAGGGCCGGCCCTTCTAATACAGGTTTTACGATATGTAGTTTTAAAGAATTTTGAACTATAGAAATTCTCGAATAGTTCGACGTTCCGAAATTCTAACTATCAAAGATTTTGCAATACATTTATATCATTTTTGCAACAAAAAACTTACGATTCCACAATTTTTGAGACATTCGAAACTTTCAAAGTGTAGTTTTGCCGAATTCAAAATTTCCGTATTTTTAGAGATTTCAAACGTTCGTTTTCGGCAAGCCATCTTGGCCAGAGTAAATCTCTGGAACTTCAGGATTTTTCAAAATTTAAGATTTTTGATCAGCTAAAATCGTTCCTTCAGTATATCTAGCCTCTTTAATCCCATAGTAGCTCTCGATCGTTCTAGCTCTAGATTTCTCAAGTTGATTCCAAAATATTATTCACGTCAACAATCTATTTTCTTTTCAAAAAATTCCAGGTCTCAAAATTCTTAATAATTTCGTGACCCATTTTTTAAAAAATTGTGAAATATCCTAAATTCGAAAGTAAGTCATCCACATGATTCCAGCTCATCTTTTTAGGCATAGATCAGTTGAAAAACAAATATAGACATCAGTCCCTAGTTGACTAATCCTCCTGCTCTCCGACAGGAAACCACCTCCTCTCTCTCCTGAGAAATGAAGTTCACCCTCGTAAGTTTGGGTTGGAAGGATCTGGAAACTTTTAGAAGATTCTAGAAGAATCTAGAAGCTTCTGGAACATATACCTTCCAATAATCTAGACCATGATTTAAAACTAGAGAATTTTTTTGTAAGAATCTAAAGCCACTCTCAATTTTCAGATCGTCTTCCTCGCTCTGGCCATGTTGGCTTGCCTTTCCAACGCATTCACGGATCCCTTGGGCCTCAGAAAGTGCAAAACGAATGCTGATTGTGGAGATGTTGATTGTATCGGTGGATTCTGCTTCGAAGTTGTCAAAACACCAAAGAGCATTGACACTCTCACCGCTGCAGGAGCACCAAAGCGAAAGGGATACATGGATCCCGTGCAACCCAAAAAGTGCACAACAAATGCTGATTGTGGAGATCGTGAAGAGGATCAATGTGTCAGTGGACTCTGTTGGGAAGTCGTCAAAACACCAAAGAATTAGGACACTCTCTTCCATCAATGAATAAAGATAACTGAATAAAGATGAAAATTAATTGAAAATATTGTAGTTATTGTTCAATGTTATTCATAAATTAAGAGGATTAGATCATGAATTCTGAATATATCCGAAAAAAAGTAAAATAGGGTTTCAGGTGTTCCCATAAGTTTATGAGTAACTAGGGCATCTCGGTTGACCATGTGATATAGAATAGTACGAATAAAGATATCTCCAATTGTCATCATCCCGCGTCCTCTTTTCATTAACAAACCTCTGAAAAGTTGGACAAAATAAAAAAAAACAACAATTTGGGAATTTTTAGATTCCTAATTCTGTTCCGCATCTCACAATCAGGATAAATTATTCGATTTATTTATACTAGAACCCTTGTTTCGAAGGGTTCACAATAGTATTCTTCCCGGTGTGTTCGTCCGCATTTTGATTATATCCATAAAAGTTTTTGAGGATGGGCGACCCTATATTTTCAGATGTTCAAATTGAAAGCAACAACCACAAAACATTATTTTATTCTTAATTAAAACTTTTATTCGAGTTTAGTGTTTCTTCCCTGGGCAGCACTCGTCATCAGGGCCGCTTGGGAAGCAGTCGGCGGAGAAGTCGCACTTGGTTGGAGGAATAGCTCCCTTTCTCTTTGGGGTTCCTTCAGCGGTGAGAGTGTCAATCTTCTTCGGTGTTTTGACAACTTCGAAGCAGAATCCACCGACACATTTATCATCTGGACCATCTCCACAATCAGCATTCGTTTTGCACTTTCTGAGGCCCAATGGATCCGTGAATGCGTTGGAAAGGCAAGCCAACATGGCTAGAGCGAGGAAGACGACCTGAAAATTGAGCACGACTTTAGATTTTTTCAAGAAAGCTTTGTAGTTCTGAATCATGGTCGAGATCCTCTTAAAGCAGAGGTTCCAGAATCTTCTTGAACCTTTCAACCTAAACTTACGAGGGCGAACTTCATTTCTCAGGAGAGAGAGGAGGTGGTTTCCTGTCGGAGAGCAGGAGGATTAGTCAACTAGGGACTGATGTCTATATTTGTTTTTCAACTGATCTATACCTAGAACGATGAGCTGGAAATATGTGGACGACTCACTTTCGAATTTAGGATATTTCACGATTTTTTGAAAAATGGGTCACGATATTATTGAGAATTTTGAGACCTGGAATTTTTCGAAAAGAAATCGTTGACGTAAATAATATTTACCATTAAAGCTGTACTTGAGGCCTAAAGTCCTCGATCAACGAATAAGAGCTGTTAATTTTTAGGTGTCCATCGAGAGAATCCTATTGTGATTAATTTTCAACTGAAAATTAGAATCATTCCCTCAATACATATTCTCAAGTTGGAATCTCATAAATCCTGTCAGAATTTGATCTTTTTTCAGTCATTCAGATTTAGTATGTCGGGGATAAGACCCTGTAGTTTTGAAAATATTAGAAAGGCATGTCTTCTATTAGAGGGTCCCTTCAAACAAAGGGTTCCCTTCTATTATTGCGGACATTTTTTTTTCGAAATTTTTCATTTTGAAAGTTTGGTAATTCCTCCTTCAAACTTTATGAGGTAGTTTCTTCAAGGAATAATACAATTTTAGAGGTTGTTTCCCATAATTTTTCCGTTAGAATACTTGGAAAATGCACAGTTCGTAAGCTCCTTTAAAAAACTAAAAGCGAAAAGACCGAGTTCATTTCAAACCCCTTTATCTCAGTTTCCATAAGAGATATCCAAAAAGGGTCAGCTAACAAAATGTTCATCGAAATATCAGCAACGTTTTCTCAGTTCATCACTTTTTGACACCTACCACAGAAAACGAGATAAATCGGGTCAAATTCTGGTACAGTTTTTCGGTAACATGAATTTTTGGTCCCCTTTTTAAACAAATTGAAAGTTCAAGCATCAGATTCCTTTTCGCTTTTCAACTATTTTGTTTTTTTCTCTTTTCAGTCTAACCAAAATGTCTTCTTCCTATCCATTCTAATCCTTTTCCGATTCTTCTAACTTTCCATTTTTGCTAACCTAATCCATTTTTTTCTTTCTTACATAAAATCACCCGTGACTATTGAGAAATAACTCGTTATACGGAATGAGTGTATATGGTATGAGATCGGTCAGTTCAGAAACAACTTTAGCTTTTCGCTTTTCAGTTATTCCCTTCCCTCCATTCTCTTCTATTCACTAGTGGAACAGATTAGGCTTAAATAGAATAGGCGAAAAAAAAGAGAATGAAACTTTTCGGCGAAAAAGGGAATAAAGGAAAATCTACAATGGCATTTCATTATACAACGAACAGTTTAAAGGGACGATAAGAAAAGAAATCGACAAGTTTTTTATTGGGCTGAAAATGGGATTGGCTGTAAATGATCTTTGGAATTAATTGAATTGTTACAATGGAAAAACAACTAATTGATTTTTCACTGACAGAGCGAGAATGCTGAGACTAATTGAGGTTGATCTGAGAAAATTAAAATTTCAGAATTCTAGTTGTTTTTTCAAAATTGCAGAATTTCGCTATTTTTTGTAATTTCAAGATGTTGCAGTAACCCAGAACTTTCTCAGAACTTTGAGTTAATTCGGAATTTTACAAGTAGATAGCCCTAGAAAATAAGAATTTCCTACTTCTCGAATTCTGATATTCAGATTAGCCGAATTAAATATTTTAAAATTTCAGAATCACGGTTTAAAATCTAGGAAAGTTTGTTAATTTTGTAACTCTTTTGAGCTACATGAATTCCACAAGTTTTCAGACATTCTAAACTTTCAAAGTGTAGATTTACAGAATTTCGAAATTTCAGTACTCAAAAGATTCAATAAATTCGTTTTCCAATTTTTTTGACTCTCTGAAACTTCAAACTTTTTTCAAAATTGAAGATTTTCAGTCGACCAAAATCAGACTTTCAGAATTTCTAGCCCCTCTAATTCTAAAGTAGTCCTGGCTCTCGATTTCCCGAGTTGACATCCAAAATATTATTTACGTCAACGATCTATATTCTTTTCAAAAAAATTCAGGTCTCTAAATTTTCAATAATTTCGTGACCCATTAAAAAAAAAACCCGTGAAATGTCCTAAATTCGAAAGTAAGTCATCCACATGTTTCCAGCTCATCGTTTTATGTATAGATCAGTTGAAAAACAAATATAGGCATCAGTCCCTAGTTGACTAATCCTCCTGCTCTCCGACAGGAAACCACCTCCTCTCTCTCCTGAGAAATGAAGTTCACCCTCGTGAGTTTGAGTGCAAGGTTCTAGAAGGTTCTAGAATCTCTGCCTTTAAAGAATCTATTCTATGGTTCAGAGCTAAAAAGTATTCTTGTAAAAATATAAAGCCATCCTCAATTTTCAGATCGTCTTCCTCGCTCTGGCCATGTTGGCTTGCCTCTCCAACGCGATAATTCTCGAACGAAAAAACCCCGATCACCCCAAGAATTGCTATTCGCATTCTGATTGTGTAGATGGTAAAGAAGATAAATGTTACGGTGGAATTTGTTATTATGTTGTCGAACCAAAGAAGATCGACACTCTCACCGCGGAAGGAGCACCAAAGAGAAAGGGATACATGGATCCCTTGGGCCTCAGAAAGTGCAAAACGAATGCTGATTGTGGAGATGTTGATTGTATCGGTGGATTCTGCTTCGAAGTTGTGAAAACACCAAAGAAGATCGACACCCTAACCGCTGAAGGAACACCAAAGAGAAAGGGAGCTATTCCTCCAACCAAGTGCGACTTCTCCGCCGACTGCTTCCCAAGCGGCCCTGATGACGAGTGCTGCCCAGGGAAGAAACTCTAAACTCGAATAAAAGTTTTCGAATAAAAGTTTTTATTAAGAATAAAATAATGCTCTTTTATTTGTTGTTTTCAAACTGAACATCTGAAAATATAGGGTCGATCATCTTATCCTATTATGGGTTAAAAACCATTTTAGCTGTTTAAAATTGTTTATTTTGGGATTCAAAAACTTCTGAAAGTTATAGGAAAAAATTGACCACTTTGTTCAATTGGATGGTTGCAATTTAACTTCTAGAGGACCCAAAATCTCAAAAAACCGATGTTTTGCTATTCAATTTTTCCACAACTCTGATTATAAATAAGCCTAATTATCTCATAATTCAATTGCCTGGGAATTATCCAAGGTTCAAGGACCGCATCCCTCTCGAATCTTCTCAAACTCAAAAAACCAACAAAATGTATTCTTTGCCAAAAAAAAGTGCATGTTCCCAAAGTCAAGACACTTGTTATACACCTTCTTCTCATCCTCTAATTACATATCAAAAAGGTCCTTGGCACAAATATCCTGTATGTGTGGCGCCATCAATCTCAAAACAACACCTCATATCGCCTCTCCCAATGCCATCATCAATTCCTCAAAATAGGCTCCGCCCCCTCGCAGTGTTTGTATTCCGATTCTCAACCACCGTCCGTCCGTTTGGTTTTGCCGAAAAGGACTACGTACTTTTCTAAAGCCGCCCCCACTCCCCTGCTATTAAGCGATTGCGTCAGAGAGACGAATCTCGTAATAATTCATTCTAAAACGTTTTTTTCGTTGACTAATTTAATCATCTCTTGAATTTTCTGATAATTTCCAATCACCAGGCTAGAACCCTTTTTTTTCTGGAATTTAATAAATTTTCTGAAAATTCTGAAAAGTAGTTTTCGATTTTTAAAACTGAAATTTTGTGGAAAAGTTTTTTTTTGGATTTGACAGCTGAGCATTTTCAAACGAAAAACTGAAATTACAGAAAACCCTGTATTAGAAGGGCGGGCTCTTCTATGGCTCCAAGGTACCTCCGGGGGCCCTTCTATTGGATTGAAAGGACTCTTCTAATACCGGTTTCACAGTATTCAGTTTTGGGTGTCTGAAAACGGTAACTGGAAGTTTCGCAGGACGTACAGTACTGACCCAAAATTAAGATTTTTTTTTATTCAAAATTTTGAGGATTGTTTCTTTTTGATGTATCTCTTCAGCAAGCGACTCTACAGAAAAGTTGCCAACTACAAAAGTAGAAATCTAAATTTGATTTATGATTTCTGAAAATTTCAGAGAAAACGGACGAGAGTGAGATACTTTTTCATGATCCTAATTTTGACCATTTTTTAGCTCAATTTGTCATTTGGTATATTTTCGTCTTACTGTATGAAACTCTTTTTTTCAATTTATATATTTTCTATGAAATTTTATAGTCTGCTGATTCAGTTTTTTCTTATCAGTTTTCAAGAAACATCTAAAAATCGTCCATAATTTTTTTTTTAACTTCTCTGTCCCTCCAAAATACAGTATTCCCTTTAAAACAAGCCTGCCCGAACCGAACACTTTGAGATCAATTATTTCGATTCCTGTGAAAAATATAACAAATTTATCAAGTGATAAATTATTGGTGATATTATGATAAACATTTTATTAGTTAGTTGACCACTTTGTGATATCTCTCATGGGAATCGAGATAATTGAGTTCCAAGTTGACAATTTCGATTTCTTTTCCAGACTCTCATGAAAATACGTTGAAAAAAGATCACTAAATGATAATGGACTCTCTCATCGAATCGATATCAATTTGGATTCTGATAATAAGAATTGTGGCTGCTCATAATAAAATTGACTACAACTACTATTATACAAAGATGTCGCCGCCAAGATTGGTAGGTTTTCATGAAATTTCCAGATTCTGAGATTCTGAGATTCTGAGATTCTGAGATTCTGAGATTCTGAGATTCTGAGATTCTGAGATTCTGAGATTCTGAGATTCTGAGATTCTGAGATTCTGAGATTCATTAATTCTAAAATTCTGAAATTCTGAAATTCTGAGATTTTGAGATGCTGAGATTCTGAGATTCTGAGATTCTGAGATTCTGAGATTCTGAAATTCTGAGATTCTGGGATTCTGGGATTCTGAGATTCTGAGATTCTGAGATTCTGAAATTCTAAGGTTCAGAAATGCATTGATTTTAAGGTTTCAAGATTCCGAGATTTTGTAATTTTGGAAAATCTCCGAAATTCAAAATTCCAAAATTCAACACATTCTGAAAACCAAAAAAAACCAACGATTTCAAAATAAGAAATCCAAAAATAAAATTTTTCAAGACTCGGGGTCTAAAAATCCCAAACAAAGCTCAGGAATCCAGATTCTCAAAATTCGAGATTTCAAGAATTTCAAAAATTACCATGTTTTTTGTCCCAGATCTTCTGAAACCCCTAGTTTCAAGTTAACCTTTAATAGAAGGGCCCTCCAGAGGTACCATGGGAACAATGCCCTTCTAATAGAGGTTATACGATATTCTTCAGAATTTCTATTCTACATTATTCCAGGAGTGTGGTTCCGAAGGCATCCGTTTGCATATCAGTCCAACTGGAACCTTCGGTGGTCATGTCTATGTACGTGGATTTTTTCCTCAAACGTAAGTAACCCCTACTCGTTGACCTATATTTTGATCTACTTGAGTAAAATGAAACTTTTTTTTCTCAAAAATGGTATGAAAAACTCTGTTTATTTGTTTTGTGGGGGTGGTAGGAAGACGAAATGTAGAGGAAGTATAATTTTCCAAGGACAGTTTTGTTACTTTTTTCTTTCTTCGGATTATATAACGGGCGGTGTGTGGAAATGGAGGGAAAATGAGGGATTTGAATAGAGGATGATGATGATGATGGGAACAGGAACGGACAACATGAAACTTCTAGATTCTAAGGACATCTGGATGTTGGGATAGACATACAGATTCAGATTATTGAATTTCTGAACCAAGAAAAATCAGATTTGGTAACTTTTTTTGTCAAAAATCACTTTTTTGAAAATTTTTGACAAATTTGAATTTCCATATTTTTCCAGAGTCTGCCACTTGAACTACTGTACTCGATTGACGAATCAGCCAATTGTCATGGATCTGCCGTTTCGAGGACCCTGTAACGTTAGGAGAAGACGGAATGTGAGTTTTTTCGAGTATCTCTGTGTTACCGGATGTCCAGATGTCTCCGAAATTCAGTTTCAACTTGGAGAAGTCGTAGTCCTTTTTAAAACCATAGTTAAAATTTTGTCTTTTCGATTGTAGTAATTTTTGAGCATGTTTTTCTTAACTCTTTTCAACCTCAAAATTGCCAGAACCCACTGAAATCCCCTTTTCCACTGACTAATTTTTTTTTCCGAAACCATATAAAACCGGTAAAAAATAAGTAAAAAGAAATACTAGCACGAGTGGGGTTCGAACCCACGCGGTGTTATCCACCATTGGAACTTAAGTCCAACGCCTTAACCACTCGGCCATCGTGCTGCATGCTTCACAACTGGGCGAACAGGCATAGAGGAATAAAAGGGGCAATGGGACAAGGACATAAAAGTGGTGTTCAATGAATTTATACAGATTTTTTTTAAATGAAAAAATAAGTTTGGAAAACAATTTAATGAGTGGAGGAGCCGGAGTTTTCTAGACCTTTTCTGAAGTTCCAGTCAGAAACTATTTTCCCCAAAATTTGGAACAAAATTCCAGGTAACACCCCCTTCAATTTCCTATGACGTCACCGTAATCATTCAACATCACCCAATGTTTATCACCTCCTTTGATAAAGCCTACCGATTGAATTGTATCTATCGGCAACAAGAATCAGTGTTACAACAAAGGATTAATGTGTCGTAAGTTTTGCACTGCTGCATCTTCGCTCCAATGAACTTCTTTCAGCGATATTCCTTCAACATCTCTCCAAAGTAAAAACGCGCCCAGGTGTCGGTATGATGTGTTATCTGGCTCGTTGAATGGTCCAGTTGTCAAATTTGCCAATGTTGGAGATATTGTAGTACACAAATGGACTTGTGATAGTGGTACCTTGAAATTTCGGTATTTTTTAAAGAATAAAGTTTTCAGACCGCTACGGATTTGTAGTCCATTCTTGTGCGGTTCGAGACGAATCTGGAAAGGATTTTCAGTTTATTGATGAGAGGGGGTGAGTCTAAAGATTCACTACCGTAATACTTTCAAAGCTTGAAAAGGGAGGGACCAATATTTTCAAATCGGTCGAAAGGATTACTGTAGACACTCTATTAGAGCGATTCTCCTAACTTTTAATTTTGAGCCAATTTATCTCGGTTCCTGTGGAAGATATCAAAAAGTAGTCAATTGACAAAATATTGTGGGCAATATATTGTACATTTTAACAGTTGATCATTTTTTCATATCTCTTACAGGAAGCAAGATAAAAGAGCTCAAAGATAATGACCGATTTTTTTGTTTTTCGCTAATTTTGAGACTAGAAATTATAATTTTCAGAGAAAACCTAACTTCAACCTCCTCGTAATTATCCCCAATTAACATTTTTCCAGATGCGTCACAGATTACAGTCTATTTCCTGAAGTCACCTATTCTACGGATCTGAAATCTGCGTTCACTGCTGTCAGGGCATTCCGATATGCTGATCAAGTGATGGTCCATTTCTCATGTCAAATTACAACTTGTCAGAAACAAGAGAACGGGTGTGAAGGCATTTCGGTTAGTTTTGGGGTTTCTAAAATTCTGAATTATGAAAGCTGAATACCGTACTTCCTCTATAACGGGGCTCATGAGCTAAATCATCTTTGAGCTCAATTATCTCAATTCCTGTAATAGATATCAAAAAGCGGTCAACTGATAATATATTGATGATATTATGAAAAACATTTTATCAGTTGGCTGCTCCTTGACATCACTCAAAGGAACAGAGATAAATTGGCTCAAAGATGACTTCTGAATTTTTCCAGCCTCCAATCTGCAAACCAATGGATTTGGGACCAATAAAAGTTCACTATGTGAAGCACAAAAATAAGGAAATTGGAGATATTAATGCTGCAGTGGAAACCCTCCCATCTCGAAGCATTGAGAATACTTCTGATCCAAGGAGAATACTAGAAGACGTCACGCCGACAACTACAGTAAGATCCACGACTGCAAGAGCTTTTTCGAGTACCACTTTGAAAACAACGACCGATACAAGGTGGATAAATGGAATAAGGGATCAGGTGAGCAAGAATTTTCAAAAATATGCATTTTCCAAACATTCAAAAATCTGAAAAGTCAAAAAAATTAGAATAGGTTCAGAGGATTTTCTAAAAGTTCTTAAAATTTAAAAATTGAAAAAATACCCAGAAAAAAGAGAATTTACAAAAAATTCGAAATGTTCAAGGTTTAGAAAATTAGGTTACATTTAATTTTTGAATTTTTAAATTCCATTCCTCTTCATCCTATCTTCTCTTATCAGTCTATTACACTACGTGACCTATCTTTCTCTGCAACTTCTCTAACGCCTCCACACTCTCCACACTTTTTCTCTCTCGAACAAACAAACAAAAACTTTTTCTGTTTTTCAATAGTCATCTATTCTCTTCTTCTTCTTTTTCCTTTTCCTCTTCCTTTCTCCCTATCTGTCCATTTCATTGCTCCTCTTCTTTCTCCACCCTCTCTCTGTCTCCTCATCCTTTTCCCTTTTCCTCCTCTATGTCTGTTCGCTCCGTGGTGAAGCATGCAGCACGATGGCCGAGTGGTTAAGGCGTTGGACTTAAGTTCCAATGGTGGATAACACCGCGTGGGTTCGAACCCCACTCGTGCTAGTATTTCTTTTGAACTTTTTTACTAGTGTTTTGAGAGATTGTAGTTTGTAGGAAAGGTTATTTTAGGTAGTTTTAGTAAATTCGGGGCAATTTTTGAAGTTGACACCGGGAAAATGGATCCAAAAATAGTTTTCAGGAAAACCATGTGTCTTCCAAGTACCAAAATGCAAATTATGGCCTTCAAAATGGCTACGATTTCCCAAATTTGGAACCTGGAGAAGGTGTCGGACAGGACAATGCTGGTGATATTGGTCCAAAGTCGAAAAATTCGGGAGATAAAGATGCAGGTGTGAATATGTATGGATTGGAAATTGGACAGGAAAAAGAAAACAAAAAGGTTCCAAAGATTCCAGTACTAGCAGAACCGGAGAAATTGCCAAAAAGAGGTAGGATTTGGAATATTGTAGTTGTTATCGAGATTCTGAAATCCTGAAATCCTGAAATTCTGAAATTCTGAGATTCTGAGATTCTGAGATTCTGAGATTCTGAAATTCTGAAATTCTAAGATTCTGAGATTCTGAGAATCTGAGATTCTGAGATTCTGAGATTCTGAGATTCTGAGATACTGAGATTCTGGGATTCTGAGATTCTGAGATTCTGAGATTCTGAGATTCTGAGATTCTGAGATTCTGAAATTCTGAGATTCTGAAATTCTGAGATTCTGAGATTCTGAAATTCTGATATTTTCAGAAGTGTTCCACGTGGAAACCATATCAAAAACCATGGATTCTGAAATGGATCCACTACCATATCCAACAAAAGCATCAGTTTATCAACATCGAACACCACGAAGTCATAAAAAAGACATCTTCAATATCACTCTGGAAGTAGAAACTCCCAAAATGTTGATTCTCGAAAATGAGCCAAATTCTGAATCTTCAAGTGGGAAAATGGAATTCAAAGAATCGGAAAATTCAAGTGTTAAATGTGAAAAAATGAATGGAGCAAATGAAAATTTCATCAGTAATACATTGCTATTAACAACATTGGGAGTATTACAGGTAACCTTTTTTTTTGGAATTTTGAAACTTTTATTTTTTAAATCTTTTTTGAAAATCCGAATTCACATTCTATATTCTCAGTTTCCAAGCTAATTATCTTCAATTGTAGATAATCTCAATTTTGGCACTGATCACTCAACGATTTTATTACAAGAAGTCAATCGATAAATTGATTTTTTCGGCCGATGATCGACCTGGAAATGGAATACGAAAACCTTAATAACTTTTTTGTTTCCGGAAGATTCTTTTTTCTAAATTTTGATTTGTATAATTTTATTTTTGGATACTCAGGTGCTTTATTTTTCTGAATTTTCTTTAATTGCATTAAATTGTTTGAAAACATTGCTCATATAAAAATTTTCAAGTTTTTGAAACTTTTCTAGAAAACTTTTTTTGAGAATCGAAAATTCAGAAATTCAGAAATTCTAAACTCCAATTTTCCAAAATTCATAATTCGAAATTTCAAAATTAAGAAATTCAAAAATTCAAAAAATTTTTCAGAACTCAAAATTTGACAATTTCGAATTACTGGAAGTTAGATATCTAACGTTTTCTGAAAAATGTATTGAATCTAAAACAAAAAATATTAAATTTTCAAATGTTTTATTTTGCACAAAAACAAGTCAATTAAAAAAAGGAAAATATAAACGTTCTTGATTCTAAAATTCAACAATTCATGAAAGAAAAGAATATGGGAGATCCCTAATTTTGAAGATTTTAGAGTTCATGGAACCCATTAAAATAAACAATCCTGGTGTGAATAATTTCAGGAGAAAAGAAGAAAAATATAGCCAGATCTGGAAAAATTCGAGAGAAAAACACTCATTTTCAAAATGTGAAAGGAAATTACAAGAAATATTTCGGAATAAGAGGAAAAAGAGAACACACAAGATTTGTAAAAACAAAAACTAAAAATCCTATCATCCAAGTGCACGTTCCCAAACATCCAAACCAGGAAAGGCCACAGCTTGTCCCGTCTGGAAACCAGCTCCAACAAATGGAGAACTGACACCAAACGTGTGTTTTACATCTCCAGATTTATAATTGACTCCAACGTGATCATTCTGTTGATAGTATCCTCCAACACCGTATCCGTTGTCCACTTTCAAATTTCCCGCGTCTTTTCCATGTAGGGGGAAGGATACGGTATTGTGTTGACCTCCCTCGACACCCAAGGATTGGACCAATGGAATGTTCCAGTGATTCTGAAGGCATTTTTCATATTAAGCGACCATTTTTCAACTTTTCGGATTACAGAAAATTGAAATTTAATTTTCAAAAGTTCGGTTTTGACTAGACCATCTGATGACTCTTCAGAATCATTTTTTGGTTTTTTTTCAAATGAAATATATATTCTTTACCTTATATCCATACATTCCATCGTACCAGTTGGCTCCGACTTCTTGGTCTCCGTGGAAATAGTCTCTGAAAAAAATTGATTGATGTTATTTCAAAATTTTTGGAATTCTCCAACTTTCAAATCCCTTACCTGACACCAACAGAATTCGAGAAACCTCCTCCCCATGACCCAAATGGAATTCCCAATCCCAATCCAACTCCAACCGCTCCTTCTTCATTCACTGGATAATATGGAATACCCTTCACATCCACATTCGCCAGATTTATATTGACCTGAAAAATTGGGAGCCTAAATTTTGGAAAATCATGTGCTAGAAGCAAAACATCAAGTTTGAAGAGCTAAAAATCTTTCTGAAAATCGAGAAAGCTATTTAGAAAAATGTTGAATTGGATAACTGTGATAACATAACTCCATTTTTTGCAATTTTCCATAGAATAAAATTTCACTAACCCCCGAGTCAAAGGAATTTGCAATCGATGCCAATGGATCGCTTTTCTCAATAAACGGAGCACAATCTCTGAAGTATGCTGCACATCTTCCCGCGTTTCTGGCCGACGTCTTTTTCGGTTGACAGTGTTTTTGAACAAGTGGACCGACTCTTGCACACTTCGTTTGTAGAATACGCACTTCTTCAGCACTCAGGGCTCGGTAGCGCTAGAAATATTATTTTTTGGATTTTATATTTTGAGACGTCTGTGCCTAATTTTCAGAAAAGTTTATAGACTGGACTGAAAGTCTTGAAACTGTAAACTCTTACAAGATCCAGGGACCCAGGAACCCAGGAACCCAGGAACCCAGGAACCCAGGAACCCAGGAACCCAGGAACTAAAGGACCCAGGGACCCAGGACCCCATTCGTCCATCTGTCTTTCCGGATATCCAGATGTCCTCAGTAATATACGCTTACCACAGGTCTGTGTTCCTCATCATGTGCAGCTGGTCTGATTTCTCTCCGTTTCGCTGACTTCATATTCGGAGGTAATGGTGGAGGTTCGACCACTGTAAACATCACTCTTATCACGTAGGTCTTTGGTTTAAGTTGTAAAAGATGGTTGATCTATAACAAGAGATTTTCCTTTTCACAAGGTGTTCTGTTGTAATATTGGAATGTGATAAGATTTAGGAATGCGGATTTGTTTTTTTCTAGCTTTCACTTTTAGGTTTCAGTGATCTTTATACCTATTTTCAAGCTCAAATATCTGGATTACTGTAAAAGGTAATCAAAATCTACAAACTGAAAAAATGTTGGTGATATTCTGATAAACATTTTAACAGTTGACAATTTTTTATAGCTCTCAATGGAACCGAGATAATTGAGCTCAACGTGCAGTAGATTAGAATTTATTCTCGTAAAAAAATGTATTTGCACAAAAAACTCACTTTCCAAAACTCCATCTTTTTTGGAACCTGTATGTGTAGTTGATGATTCTCTGGCACTTCTTGCTCTTAATTGCTCACACATTTCCAAGTCAGGATTTCTGGCACATGCCAGTTTTATCAAGTGCTCTCGATCCACAGAGGCATTAACTGAAATTTGTTACTGACTTTTCGTCATTTCTCAAAATTTTCGGTTATGGTTCAGAATTGCTTTCTTTTTAATGTTAATTATCAAAAATAAAAATTGTGATCTCATGATATCAAATTTGAAGAAACTGTGATTTGTGACAAAAAACAGAATGAAAGCGTTCTTTGGAACTTGGAATCTAAAACTTCTGATTCTTGAAATATGAAGAAATCACAATCTTTTGATATTCCAAAACTTTTCAGAATCTCAGAATCTCAGAACCTCAGAATCTCAGAACCTCAGAATCTCAGAATCCCAGAATCCCAGAATCCCAGAGTCCCAGAATCTCAAAATCTCATAATCTCAGAATCTCAGAATCTCAGAATCTCAGAATACCAGAATCTCAGAATCTGTTAAATTTCAGAATCTCGGAAACACCGAATCTCAGAATCTCAGAATCTCAGAATTTCAGAATCTCAGAAACACCGAATCTCAGAATTTCAGAATCTCAGAATTTCAGAATCTCAGAATTTCAGAATCTCAGAATCTCAGAATCTCCAAATCACCAATACAGAATTCCAAAATCTCACCTGCAAAACCCGAAGCCCATATAAACAGAATCACAGGAAAATAGTTACAGTTCCGCATAGTCAGACAACAAAAAATATATAAATCGTATGATTGAAGAATAGGACAGGTAAGATTCAGAAGACGTGATCGGTGTGGTTACGTTTGAGATTTTTTACAACAAAGTATTCGAAAAAAAAAACGAGAAACAAATTTTTTGTATGTGTGAGAAGGGGAGAGAAATATAAACGGTAGTAGGGAAATATAAATGGGTGAGAGAGAGAGTAGAGAGATTGAGAGATTTAGAGAAAAAGAGAAAAGAATGATGATCACGTTCGAATTTAATCAACAAGAGGGTGAAGGTCACTGGTGTAGATGGATGATGATGTCTTGAAAAGAAACTAGAAGAAGTTGAAAAAAGAGAAAATCTCAGCGGGAAGTCAAAAAAAGAATCACGAGAAGAATGAATAATAAAATAAGACAAAAGCATATTTTTGTTTTGTATTTTTTTTTTAAAGACTGTTTTAGAATGTTGTTCAAAACATTTCTAGGAAATTTGTCACTTTTTTGGGTCACTGACCTAGGGAACTGGTCTAAAAATAGACGATTCGGAGATACTAAGAATCCGAAATTCTCGAAAAGATCGAGTATTTCAAAAAAAAAGACCTTGAAAATGAAAGTCTGAATTTCTGGAATTCTGGAAATCTGAGATTCTGGAAATCTGAGGTTCTGAGATTATGAAATTCCGAGATTCTAAAATTTCTTGATTCTAAGATTTTGAGGTTCTGAGAATTTCAGATTCTGAGATTCTGAGATTCTGAAATTCTAAAAATCTTCGATTCTGAGATTTTGAACTTCTGAAAGTTCTGAAATTTTAGATTCTGATATATTTAGAACTTCTGAAATTCTGAAATTCTACGATTCTGGAATTCTGAAACGTTGAAATTCTAAAATTTTAAAATTCTGAAATTCTGATATTCTGAGATTCTGAGATTCTGAAATTTTGAAATTTCTGAAATTTTAGATTCTGATATTTAGAACTTCTGAAATTCTGAAACTCAAATTTCTAAAAATCCTGAAACTACAAGAAAAATTAAATTCTGGATTTTCAAGATTCCGAAATTCTGAAAATTTACGATTTTTTAGAAAATTTGAGAACTCGAATCTATCCCATTCAGAAAATTTCAGATTTCAGGAATTTCCAGGAAAATCCTGAAATTCAAAAATGCAGAAAATCATTTTGAAATCCTGGAATCCTGAAATTCTGTTATTCTGAAATTAAAAAATGTAGAAATCCCGAAGGTCTGAAACTCTGAACTTCTGAAATTCCGAGATTCTAAAATTCAATAATTTTCAACTTGGTCAATTTTTTTGTATTCTTTCTCGCAGGTTTCAGCTGAAAATTCGAATAAAATCCTCAAAATCAGATTTTTTCTCCAAAACTTTATTAAAACATTCAGAGATAACATTGATAAAAAGGATAAAAACAACAAGACTATATCATTACAACAAATCAAGTAGATTTAGGGTTTCTCTCAACTTCAATACCATTTTTGTAGATACGAATTTTCAAAAAATCAGTAGTTTTTGGAATCGAATAGTGAAGAATATCCGGATTATCAAGGGATTGTCTGATGCCAAATCCTTGAATTCTTTCTTTGATTTTCTTCCATGAAGTTGGTCTTCCAGTCACTCGGCAATATTTCAGATCGGGAAATTGGAGAAGGTACTAGAAAAATTCATTAATTTTTGATAATTTTAGTCCGAATTTCGACTAAAAATATGCATTTTCAATCGCTGTCGTCAAATATGGCGCAAAATACGCAAACACTCTCGGCCGACAGTTTACGTACTTTGCACTAGACCCGACGCGCAAAAAAAGTTACTGGAAATTTAAAGAAAAAAATCCTAATCACCTGGACAATTTTCGTCGATTCTCTCAGAAATAGTTGACCACATTCAAATTCCATTTTTGAGATTTTCAACTTTTGGATATGCTGAAATTTTGGATTTTCAGCGTCTTTTTTGATCATTTCATCGAGAAATTGAATAATTTGGAATTGGCATCCTTTGAAATGAGCCTTTTCGATTGCATCAACTTGATACAACGCCACAATTCGCTTCTGAATCTCTGTGTCCTCCATTTCCAAATGAACATTCTCCACGTGGATTTTGGTTTTCAGCGATTCCAGTTTCAGAAGGAATCTCTCCAAAAATTGCTTATCGAGTTGTGAATCGATTTGAAGATTATATAATTTGAGGTCAGGATAAGTGAGAATATTCAAGAAATCGCTCAACGCACGATTTTGTTCGACATAATAGCGAGTTCCGTCATCGATATACATAGAAACTGAGTCACGATATCCTCCTTTAATGGACACAGATCGAAAATTTTGAGGCCAAGAGTCCGCTAGAGCGCGGAAGGATTTGCACACGTGGCGAAAGACGAATCTGTAATTTCTCAATGGAAAATCTCAATGAGGCGCATTTACTGACCGATATTTCTCTTGATAATCTTCTCCCAAATTTCTACAAATTTTGTCGAAAATTTGAACCGGCATATCGGTGATAGTACGGTATTTTGGGTCCTGGCTGGAAAATCGATAATTATTTTTGGACAAACCGACACACGTTACAGACCTTCTGTCGTAATCGATATCGTACTTTCCCGCCAAAAATCGCAGCCACCAAAATTCGAATTCCGGATAGTCCATAAAATTGTCGTTGAATCTTCCGCACATTTCCGCGTAAACGTCGTACACTCTACAATGTCTCCATTCTCCCAGAGTCTCGTACAGAATGCACGAACGAAGAAAATTCGGATTTTCAAATATCGATGATTTTTCGGTCATTTTCTGAAAAAAAAAACGAAAGAATTGGGTGAAAATGTGTGATCTAGTCATTTTCAAACAATTTTTAGTTGAGAATTAAACTTTTTTAGAAGAAAACAAAAGGAAATTAGCTCAAAACTTATAAAAAACAAAAACATGAAATGCGCGTCAGGTCTTCTGCTTGGTACGCAAACGTTTTGCGTACAAGGCGCAAGACCTGACGCGCTCAATTTCTTTCAGATTTTTCAACTCAAATTTTAAGCAAACTTTCTCGAGTATTCTGAAATTAACTTCTGAAAATCTGAAATTTCTGAAATTGGCGATTTGTTCTGAATCTCACAAAAAGGTTTATAACACAAAATCAAATTCATTTAAACAATCATTTAAATAAAAAAAATCAACGGTTCTGTTCTAAAAAAAATACAAAGTATTGGTGAAGAAAGTGTACTCGAATTGAAAAACGACAAGAAAGTTTTGGTGGGGAAACAAAAAAGTTATAAAAAATGACACAACGAAATAAATTAGTCAACTACAATAAGATTATGAACAGAAGTCAAATGTTGTTGGAGGTGGTCGGATCTCGAGAATTGGCGGATACACACGCTGCACGAAAATCTGAAAAAAATGGCTTTAAAAAATGGAAAAGAATGAATTTCGAACTACTGTACTTTCGAAAAGACTCCGCCCATGTTTGCGCTCAAAAAAAAATCAACATTTCAAACTTCAAAGCTAGCGAAAATTTCTTCCTCAAAATTCAAAAAAAAAATTGCTCACCTATACTCTTTGGTATGGGTCCTTTTGTGTCTGATCAGTTGATCACTTCGATCGAATCGTTTTCCACATTCGAACCAATCACAAACGAATGGACGGTCTCCGGTGTGTTTTCTGAAAATTTGAGATGTCTGTTTGTCCGGATGTCCTGATTTTTAGAATCTCAGAATCTCAGAATCTCAGAATCTCAGAATCTCAGAATCTCAGAATCTCAGAATCTCAGACTCTCAGAATCTCAGAATCTTAGAATCTCAGAATCTCAGGATCTTAGAATCTCAGAATCTCAGAATCTTAGAATCTTAGAATCTTAGAATCTTAGAATCTTAGAATCTTAGAATCTTAGAATCTAAGGATCTAAGGATCTTAGAATCTTAGAATCTTAGAATCTTAGAATCTTAGAATCTGAAACATCAAAACTTTCACATATTCCCGGATTTATCAATTTCAGAAGTTAAAACTTTCAACTTTTCAAAATCGTTCAAAACCTCAGAATTTCAGATTCTTCTGAATTTTCGAAAATCTCAGAATTCTCATTAATCCCAGACTTTGAAACTTCTAATCCAAACTTCAGAATAGCAGAATTTCAGAACAAAAATCTTAGAATCTTAGAATCTCACTATACCTCAAATGAGCTCTCAAATGGCTTGTCTTCTTATAAGTCTTCCCGCATCCAGGTACACTGCACATATGAGTGTGTTGAGCTCCACGATCGCCATGTTTTCTGCAAAAAAATATGGTTGAATAAGAAAAAGAGAGTAAATATTGATACACACACACTAATTTATTCACCTCTATTTCTCTCTTTATCTTCAAAGGGACCGTATAACATTTAAGGGGGGAACCAAAGACAGATAAAGGTCGAAGGTGGAGGGTAGTAATAATGAGTCACTAAGTGGTGGAGAAAGTTATGAATAAAGGAGGAAAGGTGTGCGTAATAGTTAAGGTGCCGGAAAGGAGGAGTGGAAAGTAGGAAAATCAGAAACTCAGAAAATCAGAAATTCTAGGGATTCTTAAAATCTTGAAAATCTGAGTTTTTTTTTAATTCTGAGATTCATAAACCATGAAAATCCTCATTGGGACTGGAATTTTCAAAATCTTGAAAATTCCAAAACATTGTTTTTCAAACAAATCAATAATTTAAAATTCAGAAATTCAGAAGTTGCGGCCTTTCTGCAATCCCCAAAAAAATAAAGGTCAAGTTTCAGGCGAAATTTCACTTTTCGTGTCAATTCCTAACCAGTCGGTTTACGCCCTTCCATGGCTAAACCTCCTGGGCTCCGCTTTCAGTACCCGTAATCTTATAAAAAGTGTTTGTCACTTTCTCAGGGAAATTTTTTTCAAGGTATATATTCGGAAAATTGGAATCTAGGTCACCCGGATCTAGGTCACCCGGATTCAGGCCACCCGGATCTAGGTCACCCGGATCTAGGTCACACGGATTCAGGCCACCCGGATCTAGGTCACCCGGATCCAGGCCACCCGGATCTAGGTCACCCGGATCCAGGCCACCCGGATCTAGGTCACCCGGATCCAGGCCACCCCGATCTAGGTCACCCGGATCCAGGCCACCCGGATTTAGGTCACCCTGATCCAGGCCACCCAGATCCAGATCATTCGGATCCAGGGATCCAGGGGCCCAGGGATTCGAGGATCCGAAGATTCAAGGATCCAGGTCCCTCCCCCTGGTCACCTTCTCTGAAGTTCAGAGAAGGTAGAACTGATTCTTCTCTACACTTCCCTCTTCCTTTATAGTATTCTCTCTGAGGTCACTGGGTCATTCAGGGTCGTGAGTTTTTCTAAATATTTTTTTCATCACGTTTAAATATCACTTCAATTTTTTTTCCTTTTGAAATCTGTGAAACACCATAAAAAGAGCGTTCCTTCGAACCTGTTTATCTCGTCGCCTGTTTCAGATATCAAAAATGTGTCCACTGAAAAAATGTTCCTCGTAATATTAGTCACATTTTGTCTGTTGATCATTTTTTGATATCTTGCACAGGAACCGAGATAACTTGGCTCAAAGTTAAAAGTCACAGTGTGGGGTCTATTGGAAGCCAATCAAATATCAAAAATGAATTTCG
The DNA here is from genome assembly GCA_027920645.1 of Caenorhabditis nigoni. NCBI lineage: Eukaryota > Metazoa > Nematoda > Chromadorea > Rhabditida > Rhabditidae > Caenorhabditis > Caenorhabditis nigoni. The sequence goes on along the minus strand of CP115865.1, from coordinate 4,915,302 downwards.
AGCTTGAAAGCAGTTGAATAATAAAATTCCAATCTTGTAGTATACCGTATAGTATAATTTCCGGCATCAACTAATAAAAATTTCTGATTCGCCTGTGCAGGTTTCAACTCAATCGGTCAACTTTGAGCGGGTGTAAAGACACGCGACATCCATCCGGACATACATAATTTGATGAATGTTGTTAACAATGATAACCAATCTCTACCGTAATCTCCCTATCTTCCCATTTCCCCTTTTTTTCGAATTCAATTTTCCTCTTCCCCTCCCTCCTTTCTGGTGTCTAAATATCATTCTCTATTCCTATTTAATAGCCCCATTCAACTAGGCCTTTCTCCCTTTTTTTCTCTCGAAGAAACAGAACTCATTTCGAGAGACGAGACACATCTCTAAATCCCACCACCACACATACGGAATTTTCCAATAAACCCCCTTTTTTGGTTTTCCCGACAGAAAACCCATAAAACGAATCTGGGGGTTTGTGGAGGAGCAGACCTTTTTTATTTTGACAAAAGTTAAAATTTTTATTTTTAAAAAAAGGATATATTTCGGAATTTTGAAGATTTCGAAAAGTCTAATTTCAGATTTTCGATCTCTTGGGAATTCAGAATTTCAGAATATCAGAATTTTAGAACTTCAGAATTCCAGAATTACGGAATTTCAGAATTTCAGAATTGCAGAATTCAAGAATACCAGAATTTCAGAGTTTCAGATTTTCCGAATTTCAGAATTTCAAAATTTCAGAATTTCAGAATTTCAGAATTTCAGAATTTCAGAATTTCAGAATTTCAGAATTTCAGAATTTCAGAATTTCAGAATTTCAGAATTTCAGAATTTCAGAATTTCAGAATTTCAGAATTTCAGAATTTCAGAATTTCAGAATTTCAGAATTTCAGAATTTCAAAATTTCAGGAATCCAGAATCTTAAAATTTCAAATTTCTGAATATCAGAGTTTCAAAGAATTTCAGAATCTCGGAATTTCCGAAAACAGAACTATAAATTTCAGAAAAATTTTCCAGGAAATTTAGAATCCCATAATAGTTACTGATAATGATTTATGGGAACTTAACCCCATTTATCTCATTTCCTGTCAAAGATATCAAAAAGTTGTCGACTGATAAATTGTTCAGCATAATGTCACATATATTTTATCAGTTGATTACTTTTTGATATCTTCCACAGTGACCGAGATATATGGGGTTATAGTTGACAGTGTGATGCCCTTGAATTGCAGGTATTACGGTAGATTAAATTTAAAAGTGTGCATTAAAACTAAGAGCCAAAATAAGTTAGCTCAAATTTGTCAGGGCTCTCCTTTTTAGGTCAAACCAATCAGACCATCCAATAGACTATAATTTCCAACCCGATTCCCAAAACTCACATTGCCTTGCAATTCGGACAAGTACATCTTTGACACTTGCGTCTCTGCGTATTGCTAGCGACCTCCAAGAATCCATTGCTCAGCATTAGAATTGGTCCCATATCTGGATAATTCGCCAACATATGGTTACCAGTAACCGAACTGCTTGAACTCGCAGATGTTGATGCTGGAGAATCCGGTGGAGAGATGGATATAGGTGGATAAATATAAGGGGTCTCCCAAGGTCGAAAGAATTTAGTAGAACTCATTTGGACTCCGATGAAACTCAAATGAAGTGATGATGGTGGGGCAGAATCAAAAAACTCCTCCCAGGAAAAGTGGGCGGAGCCACTCGTTACGGTGGGAGGGGTAAGATCATGGCGCCCGCCTCGCGGTTCGTTTTTCTTTCGCCCACTCTCTTGTTTTCCCATACTCTCTAGGTTTTCTGGCTCCTCCGGCGGCAGAATGACGGACGGGGGACGGCGTCTCTTTTGATGTTCTCTCTCGGGCGGCTCTTATCAGTATGTGCTCCCATGGACTGGAGCGGCGGCATCATAAAAAGAAAAGCGATTTACTGTCGTCTTTAATATTATTCAGCAGTCCTTTATGGAGACTAGTCATTAATCATAGGAAAAAGAGAAGAAGAGGGGTTGATAACACCAGAGTACTTGTACAAATAAATCATTTCTTCTCCTTTTTTGATGTTAACCTTTCTTTCTTGGGGCGAGGAAAGGTGGAGCACTTTTCTGGGGCAATCTGAAAATCTGGTAATAACGTTTGGAGTGGGAAAATCTCTTTGAAAATCGAGAAGTGTCTGAAAGGCTGGAAAATCGCTGAAACTAGAAAATTGGAGTCTGGAAAAGTTGAACTTTGAAAATCGATTTTTTAAGATTCCGGACCCTTGATTCATTTTTCAACTGGATTTCGAAAATCGCACAATCCCAATTTCAAATGTCTCCTCAACAAAAAGTACAAAAGTACATCACCTACTACTCATTAGAATTTATGAGAAAAAAGAGAACATTTTATTAACTGAACCGAAAAAGTTCTATATACTTTTAAAACTGTAATTAGATAATTAACTAGGGTTGAGGAAGAAAAAAGTGGTTGGATTTGAAAATGGAACTTTGAATCATCTTTTTCGGCAATCAGAGAAGGTACAGACAAAATAGATTGAAAATTTGGAAATTTCAATTGTTTAAAATTTTCAGATTTTCGGAACTTTCTACTGAGTTTTCGGATATTTGGAATCCTAGAATTCGAGCGCTAAAAAATATGAGTTCAAAAGTTTTAAATGTTCCCTGAAAACCGAAGATTGTAATACCGGAACTCTTTGGGACAGTCAATCTGGCTAAAATCCTGTCAAATTTATTTCAAATTATCTCTATTATCGTAAAAGAAAACAAAAAGTACAGTTAACTAACAAAATGAAAATCAGGTCAGAACTAATCAGGATTTTGCGAACTCTACAGCTATGAATTCTTATGTTTGAAATTAACAAATTCGCATTATGCATAGTTTGGGTTTCCAAAGAATTTTAGCTTTGACAAAACGTATCTCGGTTCCTGTAAAAGATATCAAAAAGTAAACTAACAAAATGTTTACAATAATATGTTTATTATATAGTCAACTAACAAAATGTTTATTATATTATCAAAAACATTTTGTCAGTTGATTACTTTTAGATATCTTTCACATGAAATGAGATAAATTACCGTAAAACCTCTAATAGACCGACACCCGGATCGTCCACTTTGAGCCTATATATTTCACTTCCTTTAAAAGATATCAAAATGTGGTTAACTAGTGGAATGTTTATAAAGATATCAGCAATATTTTACTAGTTAGCCCCTTTTTGATATCTTTCACAGAAAATGAGATATATAGGCTCAAAGTGGACGATCCGGGTGTCGGTCTATTAGAGTTTTTACGGTAGTCCAAAGCTGACATGATTTTCCCCAGTTTACTTGTTTGAAGAATTTTCGGAACTGAGATCAAAGATAGTCAGAAACCGAGGATCCTTAAAATCTCTAAAATCTTGCTTTAAAACTTTCGGATCCTTAAATTCCACAAATCTAATTTTCCGAATTTTCATATTGATTTTGATCAGTGCCTAGAATTCTGAATTTTCTGAAAACTTGCAAAATTGCAAAATTTTTTTGATTTTCAGAAAAAGTGAAGTTCCAAACTATGTATTACTGGTTTTGCAGTCTTTTTCGTTTTTCATCAGTTTCGGATAATTTTTTTTAGAAACAAGATGTTTAGTGATAGTTCAAGAAGTTCCAGGCAAGTTTTCAAAGACTATACTTCTTAAATTTGTATTTCTAATTCATTATATTTTTAGTACCAATATCTGTGTACATGATTTTCGGATCCAAGTTGCGAAACATTCTCTCTCGAAACATTCTCCCATTGCTAAACCTCACCCCATAATTCTTCCGGCGATTAACGACTTTTTGAGAGAACCTTCCTCTCATTCCTATCTCTTCGGTGCTCATCGGCACGGATATCATTATTGAATTGGGATCAGAGGAAGAAGCTTGAGAGAGCGAGAGTGGACACATGTTCTTTTAATGAGGTTGAGAGGGCTCCAAAGAGTTGTACACTTTTTTTTCAATTCGAGAATCGGAATGAGATGTTGGGGGGAATCGAAGAAGCACAAGAAGAAGAAGACGACCCCGGGAGAGATAGGAGAGAGTGACAAATGCTTTTTAGTTCTTTTTTCTGTGCTTGGACACAGCGAAAAGAGATATTTTGGGAGGAAGAAGATATGTACTTTTTCTGGAGACGCGGAGGTCTTTGGGGTTGTTCAAAGGGTCACCTGAGGGGCGATAGTAGTTTCTGGGTGATCAGGCTAGTACGATGTTTGAAGAAGATCAGTAAAAATTTTTGTGGTGAAGAAATTTTTTTCTGAACACCTCGGGGATTTGCACTCAAATTTTCAGAAAATATTCAGAAAATACATACCTGAGAAATCCAATTTTTAATCCATTAGTTAATTTAGAAAAGTCTAAAAATTTCAACTTTTCACCATGTTTTGAAACTTCGAATTTCTCCGAAATCCAGAATCTGAGCTTTTTTTAAATTTGTAATTTTTGGAAAAGAATTTCAGAATTTCAGAGTTTCAGACTTCTCAGCATTTCATAATTTCCGAATTTCAGAACCTCGGAATCTTGAAATCTCAGAATCTGAGAAACTTTGAATCTTAGAATCTCAGAATCTCCAAATCTGAACTATTCAAAATTTCCAAAATTGTTTAGATTTTCGGATTTTCCGCACCTCCGCAAAATCTTTGGAATCTCAGAACTTCAGAATTTGGAATTTCAGAATCTCAGAATCTCAGAATCTCAGAATCTCAGAATCTCAGAATCTCAGAATCTCAAAATCTCAGAATCTCAGAATCTCAGAATCTCAGAATCTCAGAATCTCAGAATCTCAGAATCTCAGAATCTCAGAATCTCAGAATCTCAGAATCTCAGAATCTCAGAATCTCAGAATCTCAGAATCTCAGAATCTCAGAATCTCAGAATCTCAGAATCTCAGAATCTCAGAATCTCAGAATCTCAGAATCTCAGAATCTCAGAATCTCAGAATCTCAGAATCTCAGAATCTCAGAATCTCAGAATCTCAGAATCTCAGAATCTCAAAATCTCAGAATCTCAGAATCTCAGAATCTCAGAATCTCAGAATCTCAGAATCTCAGAATCTCAGAATCTCAGAATCTCAGAATCTCAGAATCTCAGAATCTCAGAATCTCAGAATCTCAGAATCTCAGAATCTCAGAATCTCAGAATCTCAGAATCTCAGAATCTCAGAATCTCAGAATCTCAGAATCTCAGAATCTCAGAATCTCAGAATCTCAGAATCTCAGAATCTCAGAATCTCAGAATCTCAGAATCTCAGAATCTCAGAATCTCAGAATCTCAGAATCTCAGAATCTCAGAATCTCAGAATCTCAGAATCTCAGAATCTCAGAATCTCAGAATCTCAGAATCTCAGAATCTCAGAATCTCAGAATCTCAGAATCTCAGAATCTCAGAATCTCAGAATCTCAGAATCTCAGAATCTCAGAATCTCAGAATCTCAGAATCTCAGAATCTCAGAATCTCAGAATCTCAGAATCTCAGAATCTCAGAATCTCAGAATCTCAGAATCTCAGAATCTCAGAATCTCAGAATCTCAGAATCTCAGAATCTCAGAATCTCAGAATCTCAGAATCTCAGAATCTCAGAATCTCAGAATCTCAGAATCTCAGAATCTCAGAATCTCAGAATCTCAGAATCTCAGAATCTCAGAATCTCAGAATCTCAGAATCTCAGAATCTCAGAATCTCAGAATCTCAGAATCTCAGAATCTCAGAATCTCAGAATCTCAGAATCTCAGAATCTCAGAATCTCAGAATCTCAGAATCTCAGAATGTCAGAATCTAAGAATCTCAGAATCTCAGAATCTCAGAATCTCAGAATCTCAGAATCTCAGAATCTCAGAATCTCAGAATCTCAGAATCTCAGAATCTCAGAATCTCAGAATCTCAGAATCTCAGAATCTCAGAATCTCAGAATCTCAGAATCTCAGAATCTCAGAATCTCAGAATCTCAGAATCTCAGAATCTCAGAATCTCAGAATCTCAGAATCTCAGAATCTCAGAATCTCAGAATCTCAGAATCTCAGAATCTCAGAATCTCAGAATCTCAGAATCTCAGAATCTCAGAATCTCAGAATCTCAGAATCTCAGAATCTCAGAATCTCAGAATCTCAGAATCTCAGAATCTCAGAATCTCAGAATCTCAGAATCTAAGAATCTAAGAATCTCAGAATCTCAGAATCTCAGAATCTCAGAATCTCAGAATCTCAGAATCTCAGAATCTCAGAATCTCAGAATCTCAGAATCTCAGAATCTCAGAATCTCAGAATCTCAGAATCTCAGAATCTCAGAATCTCAGAATCTCAGAATCTCAGAATCTCAGAATCTCAGAATCTCAGAATCTCAGAATCTCAGAATCTCAGAATCTCAGAATCTCAGAATCTCAGAATCTCAGAATCTCAGAATCTCAGAATCTCAGAATCTAAGAATCTCAGAATGTCAGAATCTAAGAATCTCAGAATGTCAGAATCTAAGAATCTCAGAATCTCAGAATCTCAGAATCTCCGAATCCTTGAATCTCAGAACTTGTTTTTCAAATCTTCGTTGTCTGATACACTACATTTTGTTTCCATAAGAAAAAAACAAATCACACCATTTCGTTTTCAATTTTCTTTTTTTTTTCTAAGAATGACAAAAAGTTCTGAGAGATAACAAAACACTGCTATACGATTCGAAACTGTGGCTCTTTTGATTTCTGATACACTCCACTTGCTTTTTTCGTTTTTTCCTCATCAAAAAACTCCATTTTTGACACTTTTATCAACCAAATTCTCAATTTTTTCTCTACCGTCCCGGAGCCAAAATGAAAAAAAACCTAGATATAAATTTTCTCGACTATATTGATGGGCTGATTTCAAAGGAACTGATAATACTTTGCCACTCATTTTTTGACAGGAGGAGAACTATGAACTGCTTACGTAAGTCGGTTTTTTCAATGAATTGACTACTGATAGTGGTGGTCGGTGAGAAGGGTTGGGGAACAGGGATGGAGGTAGGAAAATGGGATTTTTTTTGGAAAATTAAAAAATATATATAATCGTTAAGGTTTTTGAATATCATGGGGTCTCGAGATATACAGTACTCGCCAAAAGTTTATTAACTTTTCATGGATTTTCAGATTCAAATATTAAAATCTGAAAATCATGTTTTAAAAGTTTTTCAAACTTTCCATTGTAACAGAAAATGTTTCAGATCTACTAAACAAAAAGAGAGCTTCATTTTCATAGTTGACAACTTTTTTGTAACTTTTTTGGTTTTTGGAATGTGCGCCTTTAAAAATACCGTATCCTCATCTCCTTCTCCATTGCATGTAGCGGCTAAAATTCTTGGCGTTCTCCAACAAAATCTACTGAATTTTTGAGAAACTCAAAGAAGGAAATGTTCAACTGAAACCTATAAAATCAATCTACTTTTGGCTCGTACTGTATTTCCTGCAAAGAAATTTTCAATGTCTTTTTCAAATTATTCAGAAAAATCTTCAAATTTTTTTCAATCAAAAACGGGATTACTCCTAAAACCAGGAAATTGCATTTTGGATTATCTGTAGCATTTGTTGAAATAAATGTCGTCTCGATATTTTGAATTTTTAAAGCAAGGATTTTTAAGAAATAATAAGCAAATTCTAGCTCTTCCCTCTCCAGAACACTTCTCCAGATTTCAGATATTTCAGAAATTAGCAAAAATAATTTTTTTTGGAATCTTGTCTTCAGAATCCTTTAGAAAATACTAATTTTCAGAAGTTTCAGAAGTTGTAGGAGTTTGGGAACGCTGGAAATTTTGGGTTTACAGTCTTTAGAAATGAAAAATCCTTGATTTCGGATATCCCTGGATTCATCTTCAAAACTCAGTTTTACATAGACTTATCTTGTGAATTGACTTTATTATAATAAACGGTAACCAAATCAAAACAAAGCAAAAAATGAATCAGAATGTAAATAAGTAGGAATCAGTTGGAATTGAGCAACTGCCTAACTTTTACGAGCAAATTCAAATTCCAATTGTTAGAACTTGCTCCCAGCTCATCCATTTCTCAGCTTGAGCGATAATTCGAATCACGTACGTTCGATGTTCCGGGTACTGACGAATCAAATCATAAGTCTTCTCGAGAACGAAATTCAAAACTCTATCGGGAATCAATATTCCTGGACGCACACAGTTTACGGCAGCTTCAAACATTCGGAATACAAATTCAACAGCTTCTTTTTTAAATGAAGTATCTGAATTCTTATCGTAGACGCTGTAGAATAGTTCAATCATGTCAGGAATGTCGGCAGAGAACAGTGAAATCGAGAGTTCATGTCTGCAAAAACGGTTGTTATAAAATCATTTTCTCTCATTTATTCCCGAACCGGAGCATGACTCGGTTCAAACTTAGAATTTTTGTTTCCGACAGAAAAATAAAACGTAGAGCTCAACAACACCTACAAAATGATATTAAACTCAACTATAGTGAACTTTTGATTTTCGAACAAGCAGCCGCTATAATCTTCAGCCAGTCTGGTTTCATTTTAATATAATCGAGATAACTTGTCGAGTTATTTTTCGGAGAAATTCCAAATTTGAACCGAGTCATAAGTTTCCAGATAAACTTACTCAAAAATACCGGATTCCAGATAATATTTCAGTAACCAAAACTTGACGTATTGCTTGAATGACTCCCGTAACACAAATAGTACTGCTATTGTGATGTGACGTAGTTCGGCGTTGGTCAAATTTTCACGACTAGTTTTAAGATGGTCAAAAACTTTTTTGATAAAACCGAGTGTCAGATCAAGCCGATCTGTCAAGAGTGTATATTCAAGACATTCTGACAATGAACTCATTGAAGCCATATTGAGCATTTTGACTCCGGAAATTGTAGTTTGGTCGCAAGCTGTGCCTGAAAATCAGGGGTTTCACAGGTGATTCGCGAAAAGTTCGTTACGGACGCTCCGCGTTCGCGCGCGGTTGTAATAGGAACCGTATGCGGACCGTACGCGAACCGTTTCCAGCAAGACACAGCACATTATTGCGGGTTACTCCGTATTCTGTCCGTTCGCGAGCTCCGTATCCGATCCGATCGCGAATGATGAACAAACGGATCCGTACGCGAATCTGAATTTAATTTGAAATCGCAAACGGATCCGTTTGTTCATCATTCGCGATCGGATCGGATACGGAGCTCGCGAACCGACAGAATACGGAGTAGCCCGCAATTATGTGCTGTGTCTTGCTGGAAACGGTTCGCGTACGGTCCGCATACGGTTCCTATTACAACCGCGCGCGAACGCGGAGCGTCCGTAACGGGTCCGTTCGCATTTTATCTGTGTTAGAGGAAACCTGATCCCAGGCCCAGTAAAGTGCTTCATAAAAATGAGAACCGAATACAAACAAAAAGAAAGTCCAGTCCTGAAAAAAAAACTTACACAGTGCGGCAACAGTTTTCAATGATGGATGATTCTTCGCGAATGTTGCCACCTCATTCCCAGTGACTGATGTCCATGAGCAATCCAAAAACTCCAAAGCTTCGATTCGAACTCCAGCTGCCAACATATATCGGATTGAATTTGTCTCTTCTCAGTCGCAGTGTTCACTCGAAACATCCAAATACTTGAGATTCTTTAATTCAGACAACTCTTTATATCCATTAATATCATCGAATTCCAAAAAGCGCATTGTAAGTTTTTGTAGATTTTTAAGATTTTTGATTCCTTGAAGACCTGATAGATCCCCTGCTTCGGAGATGTCCAGAACAAGAAGATTCGGGAAGAAATCGCAAAAATTTGAGAATTGGAATCGATCGTCAAATGTTTTGCAGCTGATATCTATGCTTTGGAGGTTTGGAAAGAATTCGGAAACCTGAAACACAATTCAGAGTGAACTGATTCCTCCCCGAAGCTACTTACCTCTGCCTCCCATCCTGCAATAAACTCCTGTTCTGCAGACAAACCCAAATGAATCATGGATTTTCTCGAATATTTATTCGTCGATCGAATTAATAAAGTCACAATATCAAGTCTTCCGACATCCCAAGGATCACCGGTAAAATCGTCTTTCAATTGTGCCAACTTTCCAAAATCTAAAGACACCAAATTGAAATTCGACAAATTTCTAACTGCTTCTGCGTCGATACGACAAAGTCGCAAATCAAATTCTGTGACGGATAACTGATTTTTGAATACTTCCAACTTTTTGAAGTTGTTCCCGTCCAATTTCAAAATATCTCGAACAATTGCATTGCTGGATTTTGTGTCCAAAGTGGAAACAAGCGATATAGTTTCTGAAAATTTTAATATGATTGATATGACATTGGTTAATTAGGCCAGTTACCATCATGAATTCCTTGAGCAACTGATTTAGCAGCTAACTGGAACAGAGTTGGAAACGGCATGTTGTTTCTGAAATGTGGAGCAAGTTTTTAGTGGGACAAATCGATGCGAGCGGAGTATGGAGACGAGAATAAGAATGAGGAGTCGAGAAGATGACGTGGCGAGTGTCTACTAATGACCTTGTCACCAGGATTCCCATGGGAATAGATTATCTTGGAATGGTCTTTTACTGTTTTCAAAGGTTTTGTGTGTGCTGCAGGGAAATATCGATTGCAAGAAACAATCCGGTGAGACAATTTTTTATTTTGTAAAATCTATAAATTCATCAGACTCAATAAACGAAACAAAGTATCCGGTAACACCTGTAATAGAAGGGTCCCAACACTGTCAAGTTCGACATCCATTATCTAAATTCCTATGCAAGATGTCAAAACTATGTAAACTGACAAAACACTTCTGATATCATGGATAACAGTGGACAACTTTTTCATATCTTTTACAGGGACCGAAAATAATTGACTTAAAATTAGGGGACTCAATTATATTTTTTACCGTGAAGGAAGAAATCGATAGCGAACTAGAAAAAGACAAAATGAGGGTCAGAGTATGAATGCATATGAGTGATGTGAAGAGGTCTAGATTCTGACAGTAAATAGATGACGTGGAGGAGTACTACCATCACTCTAGACAGGTGGTGCTGGCCGTGTCAGCCGAGTAGTCATCAGATTATAGTATTCTTGATTCTTCTAGGAAGATGTTGGGGGAAACTGATTTAAAGAATTCTAAAGATAGTTCAATTTCGGGTTAGCTTAATTCGTTTCTTGACCTGTATTGGTTCGCTAATTCAAACACATTTCATTTTGTTTCCCGTGATAATTAATGCTTAGTGAACACTTTTTCTATTTTAACTTTTCACAGTACATATACGCCTTTTATTTAAAAAGATTTATCTTATGAGTAGATTTCAATATAACAGAGTGTAACAAAAAACGAAGCTAAAACACAAAGGGAGAATTGAGGAACACCATAACTTTCATGACCAACTCGAAATTGAAGCTCATTGTTAGGATTTGCTCCCAAGTCATCCATACCAAAGCTTGATGTATAATTCGAGTTCCCTGAGTTCGATGCTCCGGGAACCGATCAACCAAATCTACAGTCTTGTCGAATACAAAACTCAAAACTCTATCGGGAATCAATATTCCTGGACGCACAGAGTTTACGGTAGTTTCAAGAATTTGGAATATGAATCCAGCAGCTCGTTTTTTACATATAGTCGAATCATATCTACCGAAGACGTTGTAGAATAGTTCAATCATATCAGGAATGTCGGTTGAGAACATTGAAATTGAGAGTTCATGTCTGCAAAAAGTATGATTATTAGAAGAGGCCGGCTCCTATGATTCAAAACAAGTTTGAACCGAGTCATAAGTTTCTGGATAAACTCACTCAAAAAGCCCGGATTCCAAATAATACAGCAGTGTCAAGAACTTGAGGCCTTCAAAGAATGCCTCCCGTAGCACAAATAGTACTGCATTTGTGATGTGACGAAGTTCAGCGTTGGCCAAACTTTCACGACTAGTTTTTAGTTTCTGGAAAACTTCTGGGATAAAACCGAGTGTCAGGTCAAACCGATCGTTCAAGAGTGTATATTCAAGACATTCTGATAATAAAGGCATTGAAGCAATATTGAGCATTTTGACTCCGGAAATTGTAGTATGGTTGCAAGCGGTGCCTGAAAGTCAATGGTTCTCATGTTTTGAGGAGTTTCTTTTTACTCAATTAGAATACCGTAAAACCTCTAATAGACCGTCACCTCTAATTGAACGTCACCCCTAATAGACCGACACGAGAAATTGCACTCTAAAAATAGACCGACAGCCTCTATTTGAACGACAGCCTCTAATAGACCGACAGCCGCCTACCCCTAAAAGAGCGACATCCAATAGAGCGACGGCTACGCGGTGATGCTTCACGATTTTTATTCCATAAGTCACCCATATGAAGAGTGGATGACTTATCGAATAAAAACGTATACGAAATCTGGAAACATGCGTGCTCCGCATGTATGGATGTCTATCTTCAGTGGATTGCCGATGCATGGAAAAGTCTTCCAGTTGAATTGATTGAAAAATCATTCAAAGGGTGCGCTCTAACAACAGTCTCAGGAGGTTCCGAAGATCATTTGATTCACTGTTTCAAGACAAACTCGAAGTTCCAAGTGGATTTGGTGCATTGAAAAAAGCACGCATGGAACGATCATTGGAGGAATTGGAAGATCTGATCAAAGAAGTCGACCTCAGCGAGGAAGAATATCAAGAAGATAGTGACTCTTCGCTCATTTTTGATTAAAATTTTGTTGTTTTTTTTTTAATTGTTGATCTTGTTGTTGCTATTTTCCTGATAAAATTTTTGTCGTGTTTGGTTTTTTTTCATTGAAAAATAGAACGACAGCCCCTAATTGAACGTCACTTCTAATAGAGCGACAAGAAAAAAGTCATTTGAAAAATAGAGCGACATGTCGGTCTATTTGAGGTTTTACGGTATTTTAAAACTATAGTTCCCAGTATCCAAGGGTTCATCTAGTTCTAAAGGTACATTGTTTCCAAGGGTACATGTTTTTTTGTGGAGTATGTGGGAGAACGAAAAAAACAAGTTCTTCACACACTATTATGTTTTTTGATAAACGGCTTAAGCTGAAACGTCCTACACCCCAAATTCCTTATGTATGCTCTGAACAAGTTTGTCCCTAGAACTCGGTGTACCTTTTACCATGGGCTGGCTTCCTCGGAGTCGGAAAACGGATAATCCGAGTTTTCAGTTTTTCCGACATCGGGTCGGAGACTCTTTTTGTAACAAAAATTATGAAACGCTAAAGACGCATTGGCAATTTTTTGTTGTATTCAGCTCTGATTCAATCCTTGATTGCCAGTTAAAAAAAATAACAAAAGTTTGAAATATGAATTTGAAAAAAAAACGGGCACCCGACTGCGCTAAAAGTGTTCAGAAAAATGAGTAACGAAGATAGGCAAAAAGAAAATCCAGTCCTGAAAAAAACTTACAAATCGCGGCAACAGTTTTCAATGATGGATGATTCTTCGCGAATGTTTCCACCTCATGCCCAGTGACAGATGTCCATGAGCAATCCAAAAATTCCAAAGCTTCCATTCGAACTCCAGCTGCCAACATGCCTCTGATTGAATTTGTCTCTAGCCAGTCTCTCTCCTCACTCATATCTGTTATGTCGTTAGTATTCGAAACATCCAGATACTTGAGATTCTTTAATTCAGACAACTCTTCGTATCCATTAAAATCATCGAATTTTAAGTCTCGCATGGTGAGTTTTTGTACATTTTTGAGATGTTCGATTCCTTGAAGACTTGATAGACCAAATGCGCCGGATATATCTAGAACAAGAAGATTCGGAAAGCAAGAGCAAAAATTGGAAAATTGGAATCGCTCGTCGAATGTTTTGTAGCTGATATCTATGCTTTGGAGATTTGGTAGAAGTTTGGAAACCTGAAAAAAGTAAACATTTCAGTGTGAACTGAAAAAAAAGCTTCTTACCTCTGTCTCCCATCCTGCACTAAGTTCCTGTTCTGTTGACAAACCCAAATAAATCATTGATCTTCTCGAATGATCATTTGTAGATTGAATCAATAAATTCACAATATCAAGTGTTCCGTCATCACATGAATAATGGGAAAAATAGTTTTCAATTTGGGTTAACTCTCTAAAATCCAAAGACACCAAATTGAAATTCGACAAACTTCTAACTGCTTCTGCGTCGATCTCACAACTTGAAAAATCTATTTCTGTGATGGACAACTGATTTTTGAATACTTCCAACTTTTTGAAGTTGTTCCCATCCAATTTCAAAAGTTCTCGAACAATTGCATTGCTGGATATTGTGTCCAAAGGGAAGTCAAGCGATATAGTCTCTGAAAATTGAAAGTTAATTGAGATGGAACCGGTTAATTAGAGTAATTACTATCATGAATTCCTTGAGCAACAGACTTAGCAGCCAACTGAGACAGAGTAGGAAAAGGCATGTTGTTTCTGAAATGTAGAGCAAGTTTTTAGTGGGACAAATCGATACAAGAGTAGAGTAGGAGACAAGAATATGAATAAGAATGAGGAGTCGAGAAGATGACGTGGCGAGTGTCTACTAATTACCTTGTCACCAAGATTCCCATAGGAATAGTTTATCTTGGAATAGTCTTTTGTTGTTTTCAAAGGTTTTGTGTGTGCTGCAGGGAAATATCGATTGCAAGAAACAATCCGGAGAGAAAATATAGTTTTAATAGAATCTATGAAATCTGCAGACTTAAAAAATATAACGAACCAAAGGGAACACTGTAATAGAAGGGTCCCAACACTGTCAAGTTCGAGATCCATTGTCTAAATTCGTGTGCAAGGTATCAAAACTATGAAAACTGACAAAACACTTCTGATATCATGGATAACACTTTATCAGTTGACAATCTTTTCATGTCTTTTACAGGAACCGAATATAATTGACTCAAAATTAGGTGGCTCTATTACTGGTTTTACAGTGAACGAATAAATCGATAGGGAACTAGGGAACGTAAAAATGAGGGTTAGAACAGGAATACATATGAGTAACGTGCAGAGATCCAGTTTATGGCAGTAAATAGATGACGTTGAGGAGTAAGGGGACCAAACAATTACATCAGCCAGGTGGGACTGGCCGTGTCAGCCGAGCACTGTATCTTTATTCTTCGGAGAAGATATCGGGCAAACTGATTTAAAGAATTCTGAAGGCGTTAAATTAGGGATAAAAATTACAATGGAGCGATTGTTGGTCCCAAGATATGATTGAAACTATCCGTCTGCTTCATTTTTCAAATGTGAAAGTTCTTCACATTTTTTTTGTTTTTTATCCGTTACGATTTTTTGTCCGAAACATTACGATATTTTAATTTCTGGTTAACTAGGTTTGTCTCTTGACCTATTTTTGTTCGCTAATTCATACATATTTTATGTTTCTCGTGCTAATTAATTCTCAATGTGTACGCTTTCTATTTTAACTTTTCTACAGTACATATAAACCAGTCGGTTTACGCCCCTCCGGGGCTAAACCTCCTGTGCTCGGCTTTCAGTACCCGTAATCTTATAAAAAGGTTTTGTCACTTTTTCAGGGAAATTTTTTTTCAAGGTAAATATTGGGAAAATTGGAATCTAGGTCACCCGGATCCGGGCCACCCAGATCTAGGTTACCCGGATCCAGGCCACCCGGATCTAGGTCACCCGGATCCAGGCGTCCCGGATCTAGGTCACCCGGATCCAGGCCACCCGGATCTAGGTCACCTGGATCTAGGTCACCCGGATCCAGGCCACCCGGATCTAGGTCACCCGGATCTAGGTCACCCGGATCCAGGCCACCCGGATCTAGGTCACCCGGATCCAGGCGTCCCGGATCTAGGTCACCCGGATCCAGGCCACCCGGATCTAGGTCACCCGGATCCAGGCCACCCGGATCTAGGTCACCCGGATCTAGGTCACCCGGATCTAGGTCACCCGGATCCGGGCCACCCAGATCTAGGTCACCCGGATCCAGGCCACCCGGATCTAGGTCACCCGGATTTAGGTCACCCAGATCCAGGCCACCCAGATCTAGGTCACCCGGATCCAGGCCACCCGGATCTAGGTCACCCGGATCTAGGTCACCCGGATCTAGGTCACCCGGATCCAGGCCACCCGGATCTAGGTCACCCGGATCCAGGAGGGATCCGAGGATCCGAGGATCCGAAGATCCAAGGATCCAGGTCCCTCCCCCGGGTCACCTTCCCTGAAGTTCAGAGAAGGTAGAACTGATTCTTCTCTTCACTTCCCTCGTTCTTTATAGTATTCTCTCTGAGGTCAAAGGGTCATTCAGGGTCGTGTGTTTTTCTAAATAATTTTTTTTCATCACGTTTAAATATCACTTGAATTTTTCTTTGAAATTTGTGAAACTCCCTAAAAAAAGCGTTCCTTTGAACCTGATTATCTCGTTGCCTGTTTTAGATGTCAAAAAGGTGTCTGCTGAAAAAAATGTTCCTCGTAATATTAGTAACATTTTGTCAGTAGATCATTTTTTGATATCTTGCACAGGAACCGACCATGTTGCACATATTCGGGAATTCCACCTTTGGCATTTTCTCCCGAAACAAAGCAATGTCTCCAGAAGACTTCCAAATTATATTTTCGAGAAACAAAAATTTCGGGCATCAACTAATAAAAATTTCTGAATCATTTGTGCAGGTTTCAACTCAAACGGTCAACTTTGAGCGGGTGTAAAGACACGCGACATCCATCCGGACATACAGAATTTGGTGAATGTTATTAGTAATGATAAGACTTTTATACAGAAATGAGTAAGTTTTAATATAAGAAAAACAAAAAAAAACGGAGCAAAAAAATTAGTTAGATTTGAGTAACACAACAACTTTTGAGAGCAACTCGACATTTCCGCTCATTGTTAGAATTTGCTTCCAACTCATCCATTTCACAGCTTGACGAATAATTCGAGCTCCCTGAGTTTGATGCTCCGGAAACTGACAAACCAATTCGACAGTCTTCTCGAAGACGAAATTCAAAACTCTATCGGGAATCGATATTCCTGGACGCACAGAGTTTACGGCAGCTTCAAACATTCGGAATAATAATTCAGCAGTTACTCCTTCATATGAAATCCATTTGCATTGAAGAGCATATTTCTTGAGGACGTTGTAGAACAGTTCAATCATGTCGGGAATGTCGGTTGAGAACATTGAGATTGAAAGTTCGTGTCTACAAGAAATATGAGCATTAAAAGATATAAAAGCTTCTAGAATTAGCATTAAGTTTAGATTCATGACACTTTCAAGCGGTATACCTCGCATTTGTACAAAAAAGTTGTCAAATACGATGTATAAGCTTTATTTTTGTTCAAAAGACATACACTATTTTCAGCTTGGCCCAACAAAATATACTATGTCTTTTAGAAATTCAAAGTGGAACATTTACTACTAAAAAGAGGATTTTTGGCTTGTATTGTTCTCGTCAGGCGCCAGCCAAGCGACAGCTGCTTTGTGAACTCTTCGTCAAAACGTGTCAGTGGAAATTAGTCGAAAATATAACAATTTTGTAAATCTTGCCGAGTTATTTTTTTTCCAATAATTCCAAATTTGAAACGAGTCCCTAGTTTCTATTAGATTAACTTACTCAAACAGACCGGATTCCAAATACCACTTCAGTGTATAGACTTTGGTGTGTTTATCAAATGACTCCCGTAACATGAATAGTACTGCATTTGTAATGTGGCGAAGCTCCGAGTTAACCAAATTTCCACGACCAGTTTTTAGATTTTCGAAAACGTCTTCGATAAATCGGAGCGCGAGCATACTCCGTTCGGTCAAAAGCGCATATTCAAGACTTTCGGACAATGAACTCATTGAAGACATATTGAGCATTTTGACTCCAGAAATCGTAGTATGGCCGCAGGCTGTGTCTGAAAACCAAGGAATTTTTGTTAGAATAACTTCGAGTAACTTCCTTGTAAGTCAAGATTATCAGTATGCACTGTCGTGGTCCACAACATGTTGTCAACATTCAGGTAACTTGTGGATATCATCCCTCCAAACGCCAGCTGGCTGCGAATAAAACTATTATTTTGGTGCATTTTTGTTCTCATCGATTTTGTCAAAGTCCTTACGCTCCAGATGGCGTTGTATATCTCCGAATAACCAATAATCTGATAGAACAAAATCAGGACTTTCACGAGGGTAAAGGCGAACCGTCCAGCCAAAGCGGCTCAAGTACGGCGTGACTTTCCGTGCAACATGAGATTTTGCATTTTTAAACGAAAGTCAAGTCAGACTTGAGCAGGTTCAGCGGGCCGGCTCTCCCTCACCTATCTATATTCCCAACTTGCCTCTATCAGATTATTGATTATTTGGAGATGTACAACGCCATCTGGAGGGTGACGAATTTTGCACCATTTATCAGAAAAAAAAACTGGAAAAAGTGGATATTTTGATTCGCGGCTAGCTAGCTTTTGGAGGTATGGTATTCACAAGTTACATAAATGTTGGCAACATGTTGTGGACCACAACAGTGCATGCTGCTAATCTTGGCTTAGGCCGGTTTTTGTATTACCGTAAAACCTGTAATAGAAGTGCCCCCCTGACTTTCAACTTTGAGCCCAGTTATCTCGGTTCCTGATAAAGATATCAAAAATGTGTTAACTGATAAATTGTTTATTATGTTATGATTACCAATTTATTAGTTGACAAAATTTTTATATCTTTATCAGGAACCGAGATAAATAAGCTCAAAGTTGAAAGTCAGGGGGCACTTCACAGATAAAACAAGGGACAGTTACTTTTGGTAACCTAATAGTTCTTGCTAAATTACTCTTTTTTTATGTAGAGTTTCATCTCACACAATTAGAATATTTCTGGAATTCCGATTACGGAGTCAGTGTCATAGTTTCGGGTAATTTCAGAGTACTAGTAGATTAGATTTACAAAAACGTGTTTTTTTCAGTTGATTTTCGGTCACCGCATCCAATTTCAGAAATCTTGAGCTCGGCTGTCTAGTTTCCGATCATTTTGACAATTTTAGAGGGTGTAAAATAGACCCAGGTTAAAAACTTTGCATTCAAATAATTCTTTAAAAATTCCTAGTTTTTCAGATATTCGCGTTCTCCAGCGTGCTGAAAAACTAGGCAATTTGAAAAAATATCATGAATTCAAACTTTTCAATGTAGGGCTGTTTTACACCCTCCAAAATTTTCGAACTGATCGGAAACTAAACAGACGAGCTCCAGACTTCTGCAAATAGTCAGGATGACAGAAAATCTATTGAAAAATACGTTTTTGTATCTTATTGACCGGTACTGTTGTTTAAGTTTTTGAAAAGTCCCGAAATGGTGAACTGATTCATTCTCTTGATTCCATATTTCAATAACCATTTCTAAACAAGAACTTACGAATCGCGGCAACAGTTTTCAATGATGGATGATTCTTTACAAATGTTTCCAACTCATACTCAGTGACAGGTGTCCATGAGCAATCCAAAAACTCCAAAGCTTCCATACGAACTCCAGCTGCCAACATGTCTTCGATTGGATTTGTATCTTCCGAGTCGTCGTTACCCGAAACATCCAAATACCTAAGATTCTTTAATTCAGACAACTCTTCGTATCCAGTGATATCATCGAAATACACATAATACATTATGAGTTTTTGTAGATTTTTGAGGTTTCGGATTCCTTGAAGACTTGAAAAAAAAAGTGCACAGGAAATGTCCAGGACAAGAAGATTCGGAAAGAAGGAGCAAATATTGGAAAATTGTCGCTCCTCGAATATTTTGTAGCTGGAATCTATGCTTTGGAGGTTTGGAAGAAATTCGGAAACCTGAAAAAAAACTTCGGAGTAAACTGATTCCTCACAAAAGATTCTTACCTCTGCCTCCCATCCTGCAATAAATTCCTGGTCTTCAGACAAACCCAAATGAATAATTGATCTTCTCGAATTAAAATTTGTCGATTGAATTAATAAGGACACAATATCAAGTGTTCCGTCATCCCTGGGATCACCGGGAAAATTGTCCCTCAATCCAGTCAAATTTCCAAAATCCAAAGACACCAAGTTGAAATTCGACAAATTCCTAACTGCATCTGCGTCGATCTTACAATCCCGCAGATCTAATTTAGACACGGATAACTGATTTTTGAATACTTTCAACTTTTTGAAGTTGTTCCGATCCAATTCCAAAAGTTCTCGGACTATTGCGTTGCTGGGTTCCATGCCCAAAGGGAAGTCAAGCAATATGGTCTCTGAAAATTGAATGTTAATTGATATGGCGCTCGTAAATCAGGGTAATTACCATTATGAATTCCTTGAGCAACAGACTTAGCAGCCAATTGGAATAGAGTTGGAAACGGCATGTTGTTCCTGAAAATAATATAGCAAATTGGTAGTGGTAGTGGAAAGTCGATGAAAGAGGAATATGGAGACTGGCGAATTTAAACATGTCAACTACAAAGCACTTCTGTTATTATGGATAACGCTCTTATCAGTTGACGAATTTTTCCTACCTTTTACAGGAACCAAAAATAATTGACTTAAAATTAGGGGACTCAATTACAGTTTTTACAGTGAAGGAAGAAATCAATAGAGAACTAGGGAATGACAAAATGAGGGTTAAAATCATCATTCATATAATAAATAAATTATGTGGTGTCCCTTTTCTTATTTTCTTCTTTGTATGTCATCCGTTTTTTCCCAGAGGGGAAGTTTCCCAAAGGAAAAATCCGCCAGACCAAATTGGATCTATTATAAAATGTTTAGGGTTTGCAAGTCTGATAAACAATGAGAAAAAACGAGACTCAAATTAGAGGAGCGAAGCGCCGATCTCGCGCCGTAGGCGCACCAGCCAGCCGTTTGAAGCGCCGGAGACGCGGCAAACAGGCTGGTATGAATACATAAAAGTAACGTGGCAAAAAGATGACGTGAAGGAGTACGGGGACCAGACAATTACCATAGACAGGTGGGACTGGTCGTGTCAGTCGAGCACTATATTTTTATTCTTCTGGAAAGATATCGGGCAAACTGATTGAAAGAATTCTGATGGCGTTAAATTAGTGATAAAAATTGAAATGGAGCTATGCAGTCGACTGCCAACCAATGGCCTACATAAACGTGGTGCGATTTATGGTCCCAAGATATGTCAGAAACTATTCGATGATTTTTTTTTAACTACGATGTTTCAATTTCGGGTTAGCTCAGTTTAACCCTTGACCTACTCTGGTTCGCTAATTCATACATATTTTGTATTTCTCGTGCTAATTAATTAGCAGTGAGCACGATGTCTATTTTAACTGTTCTGCAGTAAAAATAAAACTTTTATATAAAGATTTATCACATGAGTAGATTTTAATATAACAGAGTGTAACAAAACATAACAAACCAAAAAAGATCAGGTGGAATTCATAAACACCCTAACTTTTGAGAACAACTCGAAATTTCCGCACATTGTTAGAGTTTGCTCCCAACTCATCCATTCCACAGCTTGATGTATAATTCGAGTTCCCTGAGTTTGATGCTCCGGAAACTGGCGAACCAAATCAATAGCCTTCTCGAATACAAAATTCAAAACTCTATCGGGAATCAATATTCCTGGACGCACAGAGTTTACGGTAGTTTCAAGAATTTGGAATATGAGTCCAGCAGCTTGTTTTCCATATAAAGTGATTCTTTTGGAATTCTTATGGAAGACGTTGTAGAATAGTTGAATCATATCCGGAATGTCGGTTGAGAACATTGAGATTGAAAGTTCGTGTCTACAAGAAATATGATAATTAAAAGATATAAAAGTTTCTAGAATTAGCATTAAGTTCCGATTCGTGACACTTTCAAGCGGTATATCTCGCATTTGTACAAAAAAGTTGTCGAATACGAAGCTTAATTTTTGTTCAAAAGACATACAACTTTTCAGCTTGGCCCAACAAACTATACTATGTCTTCTAGAAATTCAAAGTGGAACATTAACTACTAACAAGAGGATTTTTGGCTTGTATTGTTCTCGTCAGGCGTCAGCCAAGCGACAGCTGCTTTGCGAGCTCTTCGTCAAAACGTGTCAGTGGAATATACCGTAAAACCTCTAATAGACCGACACCCGGATCGTCCACTTTGAGCCTATACATCTCACTTCTTTTGAAAGATATCAAAAAGTGGTTAACTAGTAAAATGTTTATCAGGATATCAGCAGCAGTTCACTAGTTAGCCACTTTTTGATATCTTTCACAGAATATGAGATATATAGGCTCAAAGTAGACGATCCGGGTGTCGGTCTATTAGAGGTTTTAAGGTAGTCGAAAAAAAAAACAATCTTGTAAATCTTGCCGAGTTCCTTTTTTTTTCCAGAAATACCAAATTTGAAACGAGTCCCTAGTTTCTATTAGATTAACTTACTCAAACAGACCGGATTCCAAATACCACATCAGTGTCCAGCATTTGGTGTGTTCATCAAATGACTCCCGTAACATAAATAGTACTGCATTTGTAATGTGACGAAGCTCAGAGTTAACCAAATTTCCACGACTAGTTTTTAGATTTTCGAAAACGTCTTCGATAAATAGGAGCGCGAGCATATTCCGTTCGGTCAAAAGCGCATATTCTAGACTTTCTGACAATGAACTCATTGAAGACATATTGAGCATTTTGACTCCGGAAATTGTAGTATGGCCGCAGGCTGTGTCTGAAATTAAATGGTTTATTCAAAAAATCTTGATTAAAGATGCATATTTCTTGCTAAATTACTCTTTATATATATAGAGCTTCTTTTCACACAATTAGAATATTTCTGGAATTCCGATTACGGAGTCAGTGTCAAAGTTTCAGGTAATTTTACAGTACTAGTAGATCAGTACTAGTAGATTAGATATACAAAAACGTGTTTTTCAGTTGATTTTCGGTCACTGCATCCATTTTCAGAAATCTTGAGCTTGGTTGTCTAGTTTCCGATCAATTTTACAATTTTAGAGGGTGTAAAATAGACCCATGTTGAAAACTTTGCATTCAAATAATTCTTTAAAAATTCCTAGTTTTTCAGATACTCGCGTTTTCCAGCTTAATTTTTAGTTTTTCAGCTAACACCCCTCTTCGGCCAAAAAATCCCCAAAATGCTGAAAAACTAGGCAATTTCAAAAAATATCATGAATTCAAAATTTTCGAACTGATCGGAAACTAAACAGACGAGCTCCAGACTTTTGCAAATAGTCAGGATGACAGAAAATCTACTGAAAAAATCCGTTTTTGTATCTTATTGACCGTTACTGTTGTTTAAGTTTTTAAAAATTCCCGAAATGGTGAATTTATTCATTCTCTTGATTCCATATTTCAAATACCATTTCTAAACAAGAACTTACGAATCGCGGCAACAGTTTTCAATGATGGATGATTCTTCACAAATGTTTCCAACTCATACTCAGTGACAGGTGTCCATGAGCAATCTAAAAACTCCAAAGCTTCCATACGAACTCCAGCTGCCAACATGTCTTCGATTGGATTTGTATCTTCCGAGTCGTCGTTACCCGAAACATCCAAATACTTTAGATTTTTTAATTCTGACAACTCTTCGTGTCCAGTGATATCATCAAAATACATATTATACATTGTGAGTTTTTGAAGATTTTTGAGGTTTCGGATTCCTTGAAGACTTGATATGTCAAGTGCACAGGAAATGTCCAGAACAAGAAGATTCTAAAAGAAGGAGCAAACATTGGAAAATTGGAATCGCTCGTCGAATGTTTTGTTGCTGATATCTAGGCTTTGGATGTTTGGAAGAAGTTCGGAAACCTAAAAAACAGTTTGAACTGAGTCCTCACAAAAGCTTCTTACCTCTGTATCCCATCCTGCAATAAATTCTTTTTCTGCAGACAAACCCAAATGTATCATTGATTTTCTCGAATCATTATTTGTCGATTGAATTAATAAGGACACAACATCAAGTGTTCCGACATCCCAAGGATCACCAGAAAAATCACCAAAATCCAGTGACACCAAATTGAAATTCGACAAATTTCTAATTGCTTCTGCGTCGATCTCACAATTTCGAAAATCTATTTCTGTGACGGACAACTGATTTTTGAATACTTCCAACTTTTTGAAGTTGTTCTCATCCAATTTCAAAAGCTCTCGAACAATTGCGTTGCTGGATTTTGTGTTCAAAGAAAAGTCTAGGGCGATAGTCTCTGAAAATTAAAACTTAATTTCTACGGCACTGGTTGATTCAGTTAGTTACCATCATGAATTCCCTGAGCAACAGATTTGGCCGCCAATTGAGACAGAGTAGGAAATGGCATGTTGTTTCTAAAATTTAGAAATAGTTGGTGGTCGAAAAATCGATAAAAGAGGAGTATGAAGAAAAGAATATAAATAGGAATGAGGAGTCGAGAAGGTGACGTGGCGAGAGACAGACGATGTGACCAGGTGGGCGGTACTGGGAGGATATGAGTCTACTAATGACCTTGTCACCAGGATTCCCACAGGAATAGATTATTTTGGAATGGTCTCGTAGTTTTCACATGTTCTATGTATGCTTCTGGAAAATATCGACTGCAAGAAACAATCCGGAGAAAAATTTTTTTAAAAATAAAATTTATGAAATCTGCAGGCTAACAAAATTGAACGAACCAAAAAGGGAACACCTGTAATAGAAGGATCACCAAACTGTCAATTTCGAGCTAATTTATCTCAGCACTTCTACAAGATATTAAAAACATGTCAACTACAAAAAACTTCTGATGTAATGGATAACACTCTTATCAGTTGACGACTTTTTCTTATCTTTTAGAGGAACCGAAAATGATTGACTCAAAATTAGAGGAATCTATTATAGATTTTACGGTGAAGGAATAAATCAATAAAACCAGGGAAGGACAAAATGAGGGTTAGAATATGAATGAATATGAGTGATGTGTAGAAGTCTAGATTCTGGCAGTAAATAGATGACGTGAAGGAGTACAGGAACCAAACAATCACTATAGACAGGTGGGACTGGTCGTGTCAGCCGAGTACTGTTTTTTTGATTCATCTGGGAAGAAATCGTAACTTGCTTAAAGTAACTTGAATAACTGATTGGAAGAACTCTGAAGGGCGTTGAATTTGTGGTCAATAATACAAACGTTCGCTTATCAAACACATTACTTTTTGTTTCCCGTGCTAATTGATGTTTAATGAACACTTTGTCTATTTTAACTTTTCACAGTACCTATAAGACTTCTATTTAAGCATTTATTTTATTAGTAAATTTTAATATAACAGAGTGTAACAAAAAAAACAAAGCTAAAAAACAATGGTAGATTCGAGGAACACCATAACTTTCATGACCAACTCAAAATTCCAACACATTGTTTGGATTTGCTCGCAAGTCATCCATCTCAAAGCTTGACAGATAATTCGAACGGCCTGAGTTCGATGCTCCGGAAACTGACCAGCCAAATCTACAGTCTTCTCGAGAACAAATTTTGAAACTCTATCGGGAATCAATATTCCTGGACGCACAGAGTTTACGGTAACTTCAAGCATTCGGAATATGAGTCCAGCATTTATTTTTTTAAATGAAGTCGATGAATTCTTATCGAAGACGTTGTAGAATAGTTCAATGATGTCAGGAATGTCGGCGGAGAACATTGAAATTGAGAGTTCATGTCTGAAAAAAGTATGATTATTAGAAGAGGAAAAAAATTAAAAAAAAAAATAGGCTATGATTCAAAACAAGTTTGAACAGAGTCATAAGTTTACAGATCAACTTACTCAAAAAGACCGGATTCCAGATAATATTTCAGTGTCGAAGACTTGACGTGATTCTCGAATGACTCCCGTAACACAAATAGTACTGCATCTGTGATGTGACGAAGCTCAGCGTTGCTCAAATTTTCACGACTAGTTTTTAGTTTTTCGAAAACTTTTTTGATAAAACCGAGTGTCAGATCAAGCCGATCTGTCAAGAGTGTATATTCAAGACATTCTGACAATGAACTCATTGAAGCCATATTGAGTATTTTGACACCGGAAATTGAAGTATGATAGCAAGTGGAGCCTGAAAATAAATGGTTTAGAGGGAACCTGATCCCAGGCCCAGTAAAGTGCTTCATAAAAATGAGAATCGAATATAAACAAAAAGAAAGTCCAGTCCTGAAAAAAAAACTTACAAAGCACGGCAACAGTTTTCAATGATGGATGATTCTTCGCGAATGTTTCCAACTCATGCCCAGTGACAGATGTCCATGAGCAATCCAAAAATTCCAAAGCTTCCATTCGAACTCCAGCTGCCAACATGCGTCTGATTGGTGTCTCGTCCCAGTTGTGTTCACTCGAAACATCCAAATACTTGAGATTTTTTAATTCAGACAACTCTTTATAACCATTAATATCATCGAATTCCATCAAGCGCATTGTAAGTTTTTGTAGATTTTTGAGATTTTTGATTCCTTGAAGGCTTGATAGACCAAGTGCTTCGGAGATGTCCAAAACAAGAAGATTCGGGAAGCAAGTGCAAAAATTGGAAAATTGGAATCGCTCGCCAAATGTTTTGCTTCTGATAATTATGCTTTGGAGGTTCGGAAGAATTTTCGAAACCTAAAAAAATTTAGAGTAAACTGATTCCTCACCAAAGCTTCTTACCTCTGTCTCCCATCCTGCAATGAATTCCTGTTCTGTAGACAAACCCAAATGTATCATTGAGTTTCTCGAATAGGAATTTGTCGATTGAATTAACAAGGAGACAACATCAAGAGTGTCGTCATCCCTAGGATCACCGGGAAAATCGTCCCTCAATTGAGTCAACTCTCCAAAATCCAAAGACACCAAATTGAAATTCGACAAATTTCTAACTTCTCTTGCGTCGATCTTCCAACGTCGTAAATCTATTTTTGTGACGGATAACTGATTTTTGAATACTTCTAGCTTTTCGATATTAAATTCATTCAGTTCCAAAAGTTCTCGAACGATTGCGTTGCTGGATTTTGTGTCCAAAGTGAAGTCAAGCGATATAGACTCTGAAAATTGAAACTTAATTGATATGTCGCTGGCTAATAAGGATAATTACCATTATGAATTCCTTGAGCAATAGATTTAGCAGCCAATTGAGACAGAGTGGGAAATGGCATTTTGTTTCTAAAATTTAGAGAAAGTTGGTGGACGGAAAATCGATAGAAGAATCGAGAAAAGAATATGAATAAGAATGAGGAGTCGAGAAGATGATGTGACGACAGACAGACGGTGTAACCAGGTGGGAGCTACCAGGTGGGTCTAGCAATGACCGTGTCACCTGGATTCCCATAGGAACAGATTAACTTGGAACGGGTTTCTATTGTTTTTAAAGATTCTAAGTATGCTTCTGGGAAATATCGACTGCAAAAAACAATCCGGAGAGAAAATATTTTTTTTATAAAATCTTTAAAAAATTAAACGAAACATTCGATAACACATGCAATAGAAGGCCCAGCATACTGTCCAGTTTAAGCTCAAAATGACATCAAAATTAATATTTAACAGTCTCTACTAGTACAGGTTTTAAGGTTACTAATCAATAGAGAACTAGGGAAAGACATAATGAGAGTCAGAATATGAATAAGTATGACTGAGGGGGGAGAGGATCTAGATTTTGGCAGTAAATAGATGACGTGGAGGAGTACAGGAACCAAACAATCACTATAGACAAGTGGGACTGGCCGTGTCAGCCGAGTACTGTATTTTTGATTCATCTGGGAAGAAATCGTAACTTGCTTAAAGTAACTTGAATAACTGATTGGAAGAACTCTGAAGGGCGTTGAATTTGTGGCCAAAAATACAAAGGTTAGCTAATTCAAACACATTTCATTTTTTCTCCTGATAATTGATACTCAATGAGCACGCTTTCTATTTTAACTCATTTACAGTGCATATAAGACTTTTATATAAAAAATTTATATTATGAGCAGATTTCAAAATGACAGAGTGTAACAAAAAAAAGAAGGCTACAAAACAAAGGTAGAGTTGAGGAACACGGTAACTTTTGAGAACAACTCAAAATTTAAGCTCATTTTCAGGTGTTGCTCCAAAGTCATCCATACCAAAGTTTGACAGATAATTCGAGTCGCCTGAGTTCGGTGCTCCGGAAACTGACGATCCAAATCGAAAGTTTTCTCGAGAACAAATTTTGAAACTCTATCGGGAATCAATATTCCTGGACGCACAGCGTTTACGGTAGCTTCAAGCATTTGGTATATGAGTCCAGCAGTTTCTTCTTGATCTGAAGTCGAGAAATTCTTATGGAAGACGTTGTAGAATAGTTCAATCATGTCAGGAATGTCGGTTGAGAACAGTGAAATTGAGAGTTCATGTCTGCAAAAAATTATAAGAAGGTCGTTTAATAATCCAGTACAACTCACTCAAAAAGCCCAGATTCCAAATAACACTTGAGTGTCCAGAATTTGGTGTCTTCATCAAATGACTCCCGTAACACAAATAGTACTGCATTTGTGATGTGCCGAAGCTCAGCGTTGGCCAAATTATCACGATTAGTTTTCAGTTTTTCAAAAACTTTTTTGATAAAGTCGAGTGCCAAACCAAACCGATCTGTCAAGAGTGTATATTCAAGACTTTCAGACAATGAACTCATTGAAGACATATTAAGCATTTTGACTCCGGAAATTGTAGTATGGCTGCAAGCGGTGCCTGAAAACAAATGGTTTATTCAATAAATTTTGATTAAAGAAACATATTTCTTGCGAAATTACTCATTTTTGAGAAGTTCCTTTTTACCCCATTCCAATATTTTGAAACTTCAGTAAAGTGGCCCAGTATCCAAGGCTACATCTAGTTTTAAGGATAAATTGTTTCCAAAGGTACATGGTATTTCGTGGAATTTGCGGGAGACCAAATAAAAAACACATTTTTCACACACTATTATGCACGCTTTTCGATCAAATAGGTTTAAGCTGAAACACCTTACACCCAAAGATCCCATGTATCCTCTGAATCAATGTGACCCTAGAACTCGATGTACCCTCGAAGTACCGTTTTTCATTTAAACATCAGAAACGTTAAAGACGCATTGGCAATATTTTTGTTGTATTCAGCTGTGCTTCAATCTTTAACTGCCAGATACAAAAAACAACAAAAGTTTTTCGAAAAAATATCGGAAAAATCGGATATACTCTCCTAATTCCTAATCCAATAAAAAAACTTACACAGCACGGCAACAGTTTTCAATGATGGATGATTCTTCGCAAATGTTTCCAACTCATACTCAGTGACAGGTGTCCATGAGCAATCCAGAAACTCCAAAGCTTCCATTCGAACTCCAGCTGCCAACATGCCCCTAATTGGATGTATCTCGTCCCAGTTGACGCTGGTGCTCGCCACATCCAAATATTTGAGATTCTTTAACTCAGATAACTCTTTGTATCCGTTGATATCATCGAATTGGACAAAGTGCATTGTGAGTTTTTGTAGATTTTTGAGATTCT
This sequence comes from Caenorhabditis nigoni, assembly GCA_027920645.1. NCBI lineage: Eukaryota > Metazoa > Nematoda > Chromadorea > Rhabditida > Rhabditidae > Caenorhabditis > Caenorhabditis nigoni. The sequence goes on along the minus strand of CP115865.1, from coordinate 4,885,989 downwards.
TGATGCCTTGAAGACTTGATAGACCAAGTGGATCGGAGATGTCCAGAACGAGAAGATTCGGGAAGAAAGTGCAAAAATTGGAAAATTGGAATCGCTCGTTGAATGTTTTGTAGCTGATAATTATGCTTTGGAGGTTTGGAAAAAATTCGGAAACCTAAAAAAAAGCTCAGAATGAACTGATTCCTCACAAAGGCTACTTACCTCTGCCTCCCATCCTGCAATCAATTCCAGTTCTGTAGACAAACCCAAATGAATCATTGATTTTCTCGAATAATTATTCGTCGATTTAATTAATAAGGACACAATATCAAATGTTCCGACATCCCAAGGATCGCTGGGGAAATCGTCTTCTAATTGGACCAAGTCTCCAAAATCCAAAGAATCCAAATTGAAATTCGACAAATTTCGAACAGCTTCTGCGTCGATCTCACAACCCCGTAAATTAATTTTCGTAGCGGATAGTTGATTTTTGTAAACTTCTAGTTTTTTGAAGTTGTTCCGATCCAATTTCAAAAGCTCTCGGACGATTGCGTTACTGGATTTTGTGTCCAAAGGTAAGTCAAGCGATATTGTTTCTGAAAATTGAAAATTAACTAATAAGGCAATCATTAATTAGATACTTCTAGCTTTTTGAAGTTGTTCCCATCCAATTTCAAAAGTTCTCGAACAATTGTGTTGCTGGATTCGGTGTTCAAAGTGTAGTTAAGCGATAAAGACTCTGAAAATTGAACATTAGTAGGTGTGGAACTGGTTAATTCCGATAATTACCATCATGAATCCCTTGAGCAACTGATTTAGCCGCCAATTCGGACAATGTGGGGAACGGCATGTTTCTGAAAATAATATAGAAATTGGGTAGTCAGGAAAATCGATACGAGAGGAGTATGGAGACTAGATTATGAATAAGAATGAGGAATCGAGAAGATGACGTGGCGAGAGACGATGTAACCTGGTGGATCTAGTAATGACCTTGTCCCCTGGATTCCCATAGGAACAGATTACCTTGGAATGGTCTGGATGCTGTTGGGAATATAGATTGCAAAAAAACCAACAAGAGGAAAAATATAAAAACATTGGGCTCAAAAAAATCTACACAACGTACACTGTAAAACCTATCATACATGGGACACACTGTCAAGTTCGAGTCCAATTATCTCAATTCCTATGCAACTAATAAAAAATTTGTCAACTTTTTAATCAAAAAGTTATCAGTTGACAACGTTTTCATACTTTTGGAACCGAGAAAAATAGGATTTAAGTTAAAAGTTCAGGAGTTCTTATAAGAGGTTTAACGAGGCACAAAGAGATCAATAGAGAACTTGGGGAGGACAAAATTAGGAACAGAATATGAATGCATATGAGTGATGTGTAGAGGTCTAGATTGTGACAGTCAATATATGACGTGAAGGAGTACAAGGACCGAATAATTGCTGTAAACTGTCCCACCTGGTTCTGTCATCCGAGATGTTTTTTATTCTTCTGGGAAGTGACCGCAAATAAGAATTCTCGGAAGAGGGGGGCAGGAAACCTACCGTAACCACTATTATCGAATGCCCCCAAACCGCTAACTTCAAGCCAATATACCGTAAAACCTGTATTAGAAGGAAGCCCTGTAATAGAAGGGCCCCTCTAATAGAAGGGCCCTCCGAGAGGGGTCTGGAAAAATAAAAGTGCTCCCCGTAATAGAAGGGCCCCCGTAATAGTGCGGATTATGATAAACATTTTGTTAGTCGACCACTTTTTAATATATCTCAAAGAGACTGAGATAACCTGTGTTAAAGGAGGCGAGACAGCAAACATTTTGGGGGACGGTTTGGGGGACGAAATCGCACCGCGCTTATGTATGCCATCGGTCGTCCGCCGCCCCCGTAGCTCAGCCGGTAGCGGCTCTGTACCCCTGAGCTGCCTGTCATGAGTTCAACTCCTCATGGGGGTTCTCTAGGCAAAATATCGGGAACAATTTTTTTTTGGTGTCTGGCCTCCTTTAAAGTCAACAGGGTTTTAACCCACTTTGCTCGTTCCAAACACTTTTGAACTTTTGACCTGAACTGGAGTGCTCCACATAATCATTGTTTCACCCTGCAATTTCACTGGAACACCTATTTAGGTCAAGATTCATAAAAAGGTGTCAACATGAAAGTTGTAGCCCATCTCGAGAAATGGTAGCTCAAAAAATTAGGTGTCGTTTCCGAAAATCCTGTTTTTGCAATCCACAAAATCATTGTTCTACTTTCAAAATCAGGCTTTTTTGGGGAGTGAGATAGAGAAAGTCCAAGGGAAAATTCAAATGTTTTTTGTAAAGACCAGCTGCGTAGATAATTGTGTTTTGAAGAAAAAACAAGTAAAATCAGAAGATGCCTAGGTCCACCAGTTCTTTGAATCAATTGAAAAATTCGACTATACATTGAGATGTAGAGGTTGTCAATGAGCTGCTAATCAACTTTGCTCCATGCTTCAAGGATTCCATTTTTGAGTTCAGTCACATTTTGAACCGTTTCGTTGCCTTCAGATACCTTCTGTACCAGAGTTGCACTGACAGGGAAATTTTTTTAAACGGACAACGGACAAAATATTTTTCCCACGGACAACGGACACCGGACACCGGACAGAACATTTTTTCCACGGACAGCAGACACGGACAACGGACAGCCAAAAATGTCCGGACAACGGACGACGGACTGTCCGTGCAACTCTGTTCTGTACCATGAAAGCCCAAACATTTTCTATTGGATTGATGTCGGGGGAACATGCAGGCCATTTAAGAAGTGGGATTTGGCGACTTTCGAGCTCCCTTGTTGTTCTTTTGGCTCTGTGAATTGGAGCACCGCGGTGCATGAAAACATAGCTTTGATTGCGGTTATGACGCCAAAATGGCCAGATCGCTCTCCTCAAAACGTAACGGTAGTCAACTCCTGACATCTTTTTTGTCACAAATAGAAGCTTCACTCTCCCTTTCGAGGGAATCTAATTGATGCTTAATGAACAATTTTTCTATTTTAACTTTTCACAGTACATATAATAATTTCATGGAAAGATTTATTTTATCAGTAAATTTTAATGTAACAGAGTGTAACAAAAGAACATGGCTAAAAAACAAAGGTAGTGTTGAGGAACTGACTAACTTTTATGATCAACTCGAAATTTCCACTCATTGTTAGAATTTGCTCCGAACTCATCCATTTTTCAGCTTGATAGATAATCAGAATCGCCTGAATGTAAGTTCGATGCTCCGGAAACTGATAAACCAAATCAACAGTCTTGTCGAGTACAAAACTCAAAACTCTATCGGGAAGCAATATTCCTGGACGCACAGAGTTTACGGTAGCTTCAAGAATTTGGAATATGAGTCTAACGGTTCGTGTTTTACATGAAGTCAAATCATATCTATCGAAGACGTTGTAGAATAGTTCAATCATGTCAGGAATGTCGGTTGAGAACATTGAAATTGAAAGTTCGTGTCTGCAAAAAAACAATTGTTATAAAATCATTTTCTCTTATCCATTCCCGAGCCGAAGCATAACTCGGTTCAACCTTAGAATTTTTGTTTCAATTAAAAAAAACGTAGAACTCAACAAAATCTACAAAATGATATCGAATTCAACTATAGTGGACTTTTGATTTTTGAGCCAGGAGCGTTGTAATAGCCAGTCTGGTTTCATTTGAATATAGTCAAAGTTAAACATAATTTTTTAAAGCTTGTCAAGTTTTTTGAATAAATTGAAAATTTGAACCGAGTTATTAAATTCTAGATTTACTTACTCAAAAAGCCCAGATTCCAAATAAAAGTCCAGTGTGTAGAATTTGGTGTGTCCATCAAATGAATTCCGCAACACAAATAGTACTGCATTTGTGATATGACGAAGCTCAGCGTTGTCTAAATTTCCGCCACTAGTTTTTAGATTTTCGAAAATGTCTTGAATAAATTGGAGCGCGAGCGTATTCCGTTCGGTCAAAAGTGCATATTCAAGACTTTCTGACAATGAACTCATTGAAGACATGTTGAGCATTTTGACTCCGGAAATTGTAGTATGGTCGCAAGCGGTGCCTGAAAATCAAAGGTTTATTCGAAAAAAGTTTTGATTAAAGTTATTTGAATGTTTTATCGTTTTATTTTTATGTGAATCTACATGCTTTTCTGCACATTTTAATGCAATAATAAACTTCACTGTCGCTCTGGTGTCAATTATGCCAAATTGGAAATTTTGGGAATCTGGCCGTTACATTCCCAGATTTGGTCACTTTGAATGCTCCATTAAAAATCTTGAAGAATAACTGAATTTTTCAGCGTCATTCTCACAGTTTTAGGTATATTCACATGAAAATATTTTTTAAAGAACTGAAATGGTGAATCTATTCATTCTCCTAATTCCAAATCCAATTTTTAAAAAAACTTACACATCGCGGCAATAGTTTTCAATGATGGATGATTCTCTGTGAATGTTTCCAACTCATTCCCAGTGACTGATGTCCATGAGCAATCCAAAAATTCCAAAGTTTCCATACGAACTCCAGCTGCCAACATGTCTCCGATTGGATTTGTATCTTCCCAGTTGAAGGTAGCATTCGCCACATCCAAATATTTGAGATTCTTTAATTCAGACAACTCTTTATATCCATTGATATCATCGCATTCTACATAGTGCATTGTGAGCTTTTGTAGATTTTTAAGATTTTTGATTCCTTGGAGACTTGATAGACCACGTGCATCAGATATGTCTAGAACAAGAAGATTCGGGAAGAAATCGCAAAAATTTGAGAATTGGAATTGCTCGTTGAATGTTTTGCAGCTGATATCTATGCTTTGGAGATTTGGAAAGAATTCGGAAACCTGAAACACAATTTAGAGTGAACTGATTCATCACAAAAGCTTCTTACCTCTGCCTCCCATCCTGCAATAAATTCCTGTTCTGCAGACAAACCCAAATGAGTCAATGATTTTCTCGAATGATTATTCGTCGATCGAATTAATAAATTCACAATATCAAGTGTTCCGACATCCCAAGGATCACCGGGAAAATTGTCTTTCAATTGAGTCAACTCTCCAAAATCCAAAGACACCAAATTGAAATTCGATAAATTTCGAACAGCTTCTGCGTCGATCTCACAATCCCGAAAACTAATTTTTGTAGCGAATAGTTGATTTTTGTAAACTTCCAGTTTTTTAAAGTTGTTCCGATCCAATTTCAAAAGCTCTCGAACGATTGAGTTGCTGGATTTTGTGTCCAAACGGAAGTCAAGCGATATAGTCTCTGAAAAGTGAAAGTTAATTGATATGGCACTGGTTAATTAGGGTAATTACCATCATGAAATCCTTGAGCAACAGCCTCAGCAGCCAATTGGGATAAAGTGGGAAATGGCATGTTTCTGAAATATAGAGAAAGTTGGTAGCGGGAAAGTCGATAAAAGAGGAGTATGTAGAAAAATAATATGAAAAAGAATGAGGAGTCGAGAAGATGGCGTGGCGAGAGACAGACAATGTAACCAGGTGGGAGCTACCAGGTGGGTCTAGCAATGACAGTGTCACCAAGATTCCCGTAGGAATAGATTATCTTGATTTGGTCTTGTACTGTTTCCAACTGCTTTGTCTTCTTTTGGGAAATATGGATCGCAAAAAAAGAATTCAGAGGGAAAATAACATTTTGAGAATTCTGTAAAACAATTAAACTCCAGAAAAATTGAAAGAAAGTGTAAAAAACTAAACCAAAACAAAGTATACCGCAAAACTTGTAATAGAATGGTCTCCCGCTCTGTCAATTTCATGCTCCATTATCTCAATTCCTATGCAGAAAATAAAAAATGTGTTAACAAATAAAATGTTGTTGATATTATGATAAACAAGTTATCAGTTAACCGTTTTTTTTGACAGGTACAAAGAAATAATATAATCAAATTTAAAAATTGAGAAGCCCTTCTATTACAGGTATTACGAAGGAGCAAACAATAAAGAACCAGTAGAGGACAAAATTAGGGAGCTGAATATGAATGCATATGAGTGATGTGTAGAGGTCTAGATTCTGGCAATAAATAGATGAGGTGAAGGAGTACAGGAACGAACTAATTGCTGTAGACTGTCCCACCTGGTTGCGTCATTCGATTGTTCATCCGAGTACTGTATTTTTGGTTCTTCTGGGAAGATATACCTAATTCAACTGAAACGAATTCTAAAGGTTATAAACTTGTTGTCAAAATAAGAACGATCAACCTTCAAAAATGCAAAAGAGGAACTCCCCATATTTTTCACTATCAGAAAACCCATGTTTTGATACCTTTCTGATTAAGCAAATCCACTAGATTTCAATTTATGGTTAACTTGTTTCATTTCTAGCCGCGAAGCTGTTTTCCGTCCATATATTCATACTCATTCTCCCTTGTTTCCTCTTGCTAATTAATGCTCAATGAGCACTTTCTCTCTATTTTAACTTTTTCAACTGTACAGTATACAAACAAAACAGAGGGAGATCTATTTGTTTTATTCCTCTCTATCTGTTCTTTATCTGATCATTTATCCTCTTATCTCGGAAACACCCACTATCCATTTTTTGGTAAAATTGAAACTACACACTTTCTCATTTTAGCGAAACTGCATACCGACTAAATTCTACACTTTGGGAAACTTAAATATAGAAAATTTCCTTTTTGCTAGAGAAAAAGTTGAGGTAGAATAAGAACTAGATTTTTGGGTCATGTTATTTAGTTGTTTGTTGAAATCAACTGTTTTCAAGATTTCTGGGAACTCTACAGTTTTCAGCACAACAGTTCTCACATTTATCCATTTTTTATTTCATTAGTTTTCAGATACTAAGCGATTGGGAATTATGACGTTCAGAATATCTGAGATTTTGAGATTCTGAGATTCTAAGGTTCCATAATTCTGAAATTCTGTAATTCCCCAGTTTCATGATTTCTCAGTTCCAATGATCCTACATCTGAAGTTTCGATTCCCAAGAATTGGCAATCTTGAAATACCAAGACTATAAAATTCGGGGTTTGAAAACTCTAAACAATCTTTAAAAATCTTAGCTTCCAGTTTTTTTTTTGAATTTCAGAGTTCAGGGTCTCCAAATTCACAGAATTTTCCAAGTATTGTATTCTAAACATCCAAGAATAGGTCATTCCAAATTTTAGAATATCAAACAACCTACAAAGAACTGATCCCCTACATTTTCAGTCTGCTCAACCTTCCCAAGCCCTCAAAACACACATTTTCGCCGATTTTCTCCTTCCCTGTTCGCTAAAAAGTGCACCACAAACACAAAGTCTGATCAGTTTCATAAATCAGTTTCAAAACTGTATTTTTCCAAACTTTATGACATCATTTCCCAGTTCTTCTCACCTGTATTTATTTGCCTTTTCCTTGTTTTTCATCCCAAATTGTTTCTTTTATTTTTCTTGACACACATGCCAAATCAAACAGTTTTTATGTATTGTTTGTATGTTCAGACGTAACCCGTCTGAACATTTTTTTGGCACATAAATACTGCTCTCTTGCTCTTTGAAAGCTAAAAAATTGAAACATGTGTTTGTGTGCTCTTTTTCTTTCTCAGAAAAAATGGACAATGAGAGATGACCAGTTTTTTGGATCAAATGTCCATGGAGAACACATGGACATTTGATACAAAATTTCCAAGATCATGAGTTTCTTCAAGTTTTAAAGAAGTTGAGAAACTCTTTCTTTTTCTGACCAGTCATAAGATTTTTATTTTTGAAATTCTGAGCTTTCCCGATTTCCAAGTTTTCAACTCTGAGTTTCTGAGATTCTGAGATTCTGAGATTCTGAGATTCTGAGATTCTGAGATTCTGAGATTCTGAGATTCTGAGATTCTGAGATTCTGAGATTCTGAGATTCTGAGATTCTGAGATTCTGAGATTCTGAGATTCTGAGATTCTGAGATTCTGAGATTCTGAGATTCTGAGATTCTGAGATTCTGAAATTCTGAAATTCTGAGATTCTGAGATTCTGAGATTCTGAACTTCTGAGATTCTGAGATTCTGAGATTCTGAGATTCTGAACTTCTGAGATTCTGTGATTCTAAGATTCTCCTGGGATTCTGGGATTCTGAAATCCTAAAACTTTAATGATCAAGAGTTTAAATTTTTCAAGATTCTCAGATTTTTTCAGTTTCTAATTTTTTCAGTTGGGAGTCCAGGATTTAATTTTCACACTTTCTATATGTTCCAATTTTTAAAGTTTCCGATTCATTGTCTTTCGAATTTTCAGTCTGGAAAACGGTTTTTCAGTTTTTCTGCAATTTTGGAAGTTCTATAATTCTTTTTCTTCAAACCTTCTACAGAACAATCGTGACCTAGAAATCCAAAATTTCAGAAAAAAAAAACACTGGTCACCTGGAAAATTGAGCAGTTTACTCATTGAATTTCTTTATTTTCTAAATATTCAGAAAAATGCTAAAATTCCGAGAGTCTCAAATCATGACACATTTTGATCTTTATGTTTTTTCCACTTCTTAATTCGAATCATCCTCATTTTTAAGTGTAATAAATTCCGGATGTTTGTTTGGATATGCGATTTGTCATAAGACGGGAAATTAAAAAATACTATGATTCGAAACTTCGGATTCTGAAATTCATAGAATTAAAAATTTTAAGAGCATATATTTTTAAATTTCAAGTTTTCGAAAATTCCATCGTATTAAAATATCGCGAAGTTAGTTGGAAATTCTAGAAAAAGTCATGTTCAGTCGTTTTTGTTTCTTGAAAATACACAAATTGTTCATTGTGTACCCTGATCTCTGCTCATTTTTTCCATGTTTTATGACTCGATCTCCGATTGCTATCATTCATTCATTTGTTTTTTTTTTCTTCTTGGTGCATTTATTCACTTCTCTCCTTCAGAAAGAGCAGCGTATCTTTTTTATGTCGTCATCTATATTTTCTCCTGTTTGCATATTGCTTTTTTATCGGAGAATACCCTTTGTGTTTGTATATTGTTCCTATTCAATTTCTTTTTTTTTTCTTTTCAATTCTTCCGATTTTTCAAGAGCATTCTCCGGAAGGGAAATTGGGGTTTTATGAAAAAAGTTGCCGTTTTCGAAGCCACGCCCATTTTTCACGTAGAGCACGTAGAACGATCGGATTGGGACTTATGCATGATCTTCTTAATTTGTCTCAAGCTCTAAACTATTGAGTTTAGTGAGTTTAAGATTTTGAACCTAGATTCTGATGCTCTGTGTATTTAGAATTATAAAATTCTGCATTTTTTGCAATTTTTAAGCTTTGAAATTTTAGGCTACGTAACCAAATCTGAAATTTACACCATCTTTATCTCGGTTCCTATAAAAGTTATCAAAAAGTGTTCAACTGATGCAATATTTTTCAAATTATGATGATCATTTTATCAGTTGACAACTTTTTGCTATCTCTCACAGGGAACCAAACAAACTGATTCTTCAAATTTTCTATTTTTCAAGCGTGAAACGGGACTCTTCTACTTGCTCATCTATATCTCATCTTGCTCATCTTGCTCATTTAATACCTCAATTATCTAGAGTTATGTTAAAAATATCAAAAAATACTTAACTAATGAAACACTTCTGATATTATGATAAACATTTTGTCAGTTGATTACTTATCAGTATATTTTACAGGAAACGAAAAAAATTGTGTCAAAGTTAGGGAACCCTTTACTATTCCTTGATTTTCACGAACATTTTATACGAATCCATTAATTTTTGCAGCCAATTCAACTAATTTGGCTCACTCTGCAATTCATCAATTTCACATTAAAAAACAATTATAAAGTCGATCGTCTCTACCACACCCAGTCTCGTCCCTTTTGATTCCAGACCGTGCCGCGTCGCCCATTGTCCACGCCTTCTTTTTTCCAGAGAGACAGACAGAGAGACTAGTACATCAGTACAACAGTGGTGGACTATGGCAATCAACTGAAATGGGGTGAACCCTTTTTTTTTCTACCACTGTTTCATTTCGTTTTGACGGTTTCTACTGGTTCACAAAAAGTGAGAAAGAAAAGAGGTGAGTCGCATTTTTTTTGAAGTTTAGAATTCATAAAAAATAGTTTTTCAAAAATTTCAAAAATTTTGCTCTCAAAACAAGGTTGTTTTCAAATGATTCTTGTTTTTCACAAAATAACCATTTTGGAAAAATTTAATTTTTAAAAATTTGATAATTTGAAAATTCGAAATTTTGAAATTTAAGAAACTTTCTGAATATTTCAGTTTGAAGTTTTTTTCTTTTCTGAAAATCTAAAAAATTCTAGAATTCTTTATAAAAATTTATAAATTCCCTCTCTTCATTCCCCTTTGCCAACATTTTCCCTAGAAATCTGGAAAAAAAAGTTGACCAAAAAGACAGATTTTGGTGTTTGAAAACATCATAAAATCTCTCTGAAAACATTTTCTCAATCCACTTTTTGGTATATAAAAGGCTTTTTTCTTATATTTTTGGTATATCTGCTCAATCTATACCCAAAAATCATAAAAAACGAATCTACGAATATACGAAAAGACGATAAAATACGAAAAGACGATAAAATTAGTTTTCTTTAGTTTTCTCAATCTTCTTGATCAGTTTTTTCCATTTTTCCCAGATGGCAGATTCTGAGAAAAGTAGGGCAGTTTTCCATAAGATTTTTGGGAGAATTTTTTTTCAAAATTTCAGACCTTCAAAAAACAATTGAAAACCATCATAAATCTTATTTATAAATTTCAAGATCAAATTATAAATTTCAAGACCAAAATAAGTCTGAATTCTTAAGCAATGTTTTTCTGTAATTTATATACTTTCTAACTTGCCGATTTTCAGATCCAGTACTACCCGGAAAGCGTGCCAAGAGGATGAAAACGGAAAAACTGAAAATATGTATTCCTATATTTATGAATCTGATATTTTTGATTGGAACTTCGAATGGAGCGTAAGTTTTTGAGATTCTAAGATTCTGAGATTCTGAGATTCTGAGATTCTGAAATTCTTATATTTTCAGCCAATACGTCGGAACCTCTGCATCTCAACCAAACCGTACTGACGTCGTCTGGATGGTCCCATCCTGGCCATGCGTTGAAAACGATTCTATTGATGTTCAAAAGTTTGGAATTCTACAAAATGAAGGTGAGGATTACTGTAGCTACAGTAATCTCAATTTGTGTTTTGTAGATCAAGAGTTTATCGGCGGTCAGGAATTCGCAATCTTCTATGAGCACAGTTTTGGCAAAGTTCCATATTTCAAGGCGCAGAATGTCAGTGATCCGCAGAATGGAGGACTTCCGCAGGTACGTTTTTTGTAATTCTGACATGGAATGACTCCCAAGTGTTACCCTCGAAAAAAATCGAGACCTATATGGTTGAATAGAGCGTAAAAAGTTATCTTAGAATCCAAGAGGAATAGATGATAAAAAATTTTTATAAGGAGTTATGGACCAAAACGTACCAAAAAAAGCTACAATTCTCAAAAAATCATAACTTTGTCAGTTTATGCCCGTTCGTTAAAATTCAAAAAACAGTAGATAGATAATCAACTAAACTTTCAAAAAAAAGTTTTCTTGATTTTTTTCCTATTGATTGGAATATCGATTTTTTGAAAAAATCAAAAAAAATTTCAAAATCTCAAAAATCCCAAGTTAACTTTTTTTCTCATTATGACCATTGAATTCAGCACACTTGATTTACTATAGAAACATATCAATACCCCGGGGGAAATCATGCTCACACAAGTTATGCCGAAAAATATCGATTTTTGGCACTTTGCTGCTTCGCATTCGATGTCCTCGGCGGCCGGTATAGAAAGGGGCATACTTCTTTTTGTGGTTTTTACATGCGTATCGTTTATTTAAAACGTTTTAAATAATATTCTGCGACATTCAACACCAATTATGAGAATGCCGTCCCATTTCTTAAAATCGTCGATTTGAAAAAATCAAAATTTTGACATGTAAACAGGCACATCTATCTTCAAACTGAACGGAAACAGTCAAACTCTTTTTTTAACATAATCAGAAGAACATAATCTTATCAATTTCTTGAACAGAATTTTGATTTAGGTCCTCGGAATGAAAATATTTACGATTATTAGAGCCTGACCCCTTGTTTTGGCGAGGTGCTACATGTAAACAAGCACATCTATAGTCAAACTTGATGGAATCAGCCAAGATTTTGTTTTAACATAATTAAAATGACAAAATCTTATCAACGGCTTGTACAGAATGTTGAATTAGGCCCTAAAAATAAAAATATTCACTGATGATGGGACACCTCTTGTTTTGGACCATAACTCGAAAACGAGAAAATTTTTCGAAAACTGTAAATGCCATTCGATTTAAAATTAAAAACTACCTGTAGAAAAATGTTATTGGTTTGTTCCCTATGGTCTAATTAGGTGAAATGAACGATTTTCGAAAGGTATCCAATCAGTTTTGGATTATCGAATTCGACAATTATCTGTCATACCTACTTGCACCAGGCGGACCAAACTAAAATTATTATTTTAATAGTAATTTTTAATTTTAAATCGAATGGCATTTACAGTTTTCGAAAAAATTTTCTCGTTTTCGAGTTATGGTCCAAAACAAGAGGTGTCCCATCATCAGTGAATATTTTTATTTTTAGGGCCTAATTCAAAATTCTGTACAGGCCGTTGATAAGATTTTGTCATTTTAATTATGTTAAAACAAAATCTTGGCTGATTCCATCAAGTTTGACTATAGATGTGCTTGTTTACATGTAGCACTTCGCCAAAACAAGGGGTCAGGCTCTAATAATCGTAAATATTTTCATTCCGAGGACCTAAATCAAAATTCTGTTCAAGAAATTGATAAGATTATGTTCTTCTGATTATGTTAAAAAAAGAGTTTGACTGTTTCCGTTCAGTTTGAAGATAGATGTGCCTGTTTACATGTCAAAATTTTGATTTTTTCAAATCGACGATTTTAAGAAATGGGACGGCATTCTCATAATTGGTGTTGAATGTCGCAGAATATTATTTAAAACGTTTTAAATAAACGATACGCATGTAAAAACCACAAAAAGAAGTATGCCCCTTTCTATACCGGCCGCCGAGGACATCGAATGCAAAGCAGCAAAGTGCCAAAAATCGATATTTTTCAGCATAACTTGTGTGAGCATGATTTCCCCCGGGGTATTGATATGTTTCTATAGTAAATCAAGTGTGCTGAATTCAATGGTCATAATGAGAAAAAAAGTTAACTTGGGATTTTTGAGATTTTGAAATTTATTTTGATTTTTTCAAAAAATCGATATTCCAATCAATAGGAAAAAAATCAAGAAAATTTTTTTTGAAAGTTTAGTTGATTATCTATCTACTGCTTTTTGAATTTTAACGAACGGGCATAAACTGACAAAGTTATGATTTTTTGAAAATTGTAGCTTTTTTTGGTACGTTTTGGTCCATAACTCCTTATAAAAATTTTTTATCATCTATTCCTCTTGGATTCTAAGATAACTTTTTACGCTCTATCCAACCATATAGGTCTCGATTTTTTTCGAGGGTAACACTTGGGAGTCATTCCATGTGAATTCTAAAACTTTTTGATGACGTAGGCACATTTTAGATCACGAGAAAGTTTGAGTTTTTTGTTTTCAAAGCGTTTTTAATAAAAAAATGTAACAGAAAAGGATCATTGTCCAGGAAGTTGGGCGTCCGAAATATAATTCTGAAAACAATTTGCATTTTTGGGTGGAAATATTCGGAAGCATAAAATTTTCGAATTTTATGATTGCGGAATCTCAGCATCTCAGAATCTCAGAATCTCAGAATCTCAGAATCTCAGAATCTCAGAATCTCAGAATCTCTGGAATAACCAGAATTTTTGAACCTTAGGATCTCAGAATCTCAGAATCCTAAAATTCCTCTATATTTTTCAGCTCGGAGACCTCCAAGCTCATCTGGAGCAGGCTGAAAAAGACATCAACACTACGATTCCAGACGAGAATTTTTCCGGCATCGCCGTTTTGGATATCGAGGAATTTAGACCATCGTGGGAGCTGAGTTGGGGCGCTTTTCAGGTAATTTGACTTGAATTTGAAAAAGAGCACATTTCTATTTACATCAGGTCTACAAAACCGAATCGATTCGTCTAACCCGTCAACAGTATCCATATTGGTCCGAGAAACAAATCGAATGGTATGCAGAAAAAGACTACGAGAAAGCTTGTCAGAAATTTTTCATCGAGACGATTCGATTGGGAAAACGATTGAGACCAAATGCCAAATGGGGATATTATCTATTTCCAAAGTGTAACGGAGATGTTGGTCAGAAACAGGAAAACGAATGCTCAACGTTGTTCCAGAAGTTCAATGATAAGTGAGTGTTAACTGATTGTGAAGATAACGGAGAATATGAGATTTTTCACTTTTCGAGAATTTTTCAGATTTTCTAAAATCGACATTCATTTATTTAGCAAATACGTGCGGAAGTTTCCGATTTTGTAGTTTCCGATTTTGAAATTTCTGAAGTTACCGTAAAACCTATATTAGAAGGGTCCCTTTAATAGAACGACTTTCTGGAGGTACCTTCGAACAATATACCTTCTAATACAGGTTTTACGGTATTCTGGAAATCCCAAAATTTTGATTTAAAACCTCGAAATTATGATTAAAGTTTTGAAATGTTAAAAAGTTCCGATAAGTAACAGGATTTTTGGTTTTTCAGACAATTTTTTTTCCAGAAGTTTCTATTTCTAGCTGCCTGAAAGGTCAAAAGGGCAAAGTGACACACTCAGACAAAACATCAAAAAGCCATTTGGAGAGGGGGCAATTCCATAAATCAAAAGTGTCCTACCGTTTCAAAGGACAATGGCTAATAAAACTTTTTTATGGAAATTCCAAATTATTAAAATGGACATAAACTTTATTAAAAGTTTTTGGATGGGAACCAAAAAAAAAAGGGAAATAAATTTTTCAATTATCAAAAACATGTCTGAATATTTTTGAGCTTTGTAGTCTTTAGTTTGTAGTTTGTAGTTTTTGTAGTTTGTACCTCTTAAAAATGCCAATTTTCAGTTTAATTTGGCTCTGGGCTGAAAGCACCGCCCTTTTCCCATCAATCTACCTCTACCCAACCCACAAACAAGCACCGGATTTCAATTTTATCAATTCGGGGGTGAGTTGAAATTTCACATTTTGTGCAAGTTCGCTCTAATGAGAATGGTCTTTTGAGCGCGCTTGCGATGTCATCTAAAAAGTGCAAGTGCGCTCTACTGATAACAAAGTTTTCAGGCGCTTATCACTGAAACAAAACGGATAAAAAGGAATTATTGCCCGGGTTGCGAGATTCATGTTTTCACAAAAATCGAGTACAATCCATATAACACGCCGGATGAGTTTTATTCAAAGGTTTGTAGTCTTTGTAGTTTGTGGTTCATGTAGTTTGTAGTTTTTGTGCTCTCTGTAGTTTGTAGTTTTTAGTTCTCTTTGTAGTTTGTAGTTTTTGTGCTCTTTGTAGTTTGTAGCTTTTGTAGTTTTAACAATTGTTGGTCGATGCACCATGTGTTCAATTTTTAGGCACATTTAATTTTTTTTTGTGAATGGTATATTTCTTTTGCTAGTTTCCGGGATTTTTACCAATTTTAAATACAGATTTTTGACATATTTGGTGATTTTTAACCAATTTCAACATAAATTTCGACAATATTCGATCATTTTTCCAGCAAAACCTTGCCAGCACAATTGATCTTGCCATAAAAATGAATGTGAACAGTGTGGTCATCTGGAGCACCTCACAATCAATCAGAAGTCGTTGTGGACTTCTTCAGACCTACTTGGATAACACACTAGGTCCTTATCTTCAATTAACGGATCGAAATATGGAAAAATGTCGACAGGAGAGATGTGAAGGGCGTGGAGAGTGCTATTTGCCAAGACCAAAGACGTGAGGTTTTTGGGGAATTCGAAATTTTAGATATTCTGAAAATCTCAATTTCAAAAATTCTGAAATTTCGAAAAATCTTAGGTTTCTGATATTCTGGGATTCTGAACTTCTGAGATTTTTAGATTCTGAAATTCTGAGATTCTGAGATTTTTAGATTCGGAGATTCTGAAATTCTGAGATTTTTAGATTCTGAAATTCTGTGATTCTGTGATTCTGTGATTCTGAGGTTCTGAGATTCTGAGATTTTGATATTCTGAGATTCTGAGATTCCGAAATTCTGAGATTCTGAGATTCTGAGATTTTGAGATTCTGAGATTCTGAGATTCTGAGATTCTGAGATTCTGAGATTCTGAGATTCTGAGATTCTGAGATTCTGAGATTCTGAGATTCTGAGATTCTGAGCTTCTGAGATTCTGAGATTTCAAAATTCAAAAGTTCGGAAGGTAAAAACTCGAGAATTCAAATTTTCAAGCAAGATTCGAGAAGTTTGAAAAATCCTAAAAAACTCAGAACTGCTGAGTTTTCTAGGATTTTTCAATATGCTCTTGGACTTCTGTATTTCAGAATTTCAGAAATTCAGAAACTTTGAAATTTCAAAATCCTTATTTTCAGAAACCCCGCCCTCTACAACTTCGCTTGTCGCTGTGAACGTCCATATTTCGGGAAGAGCTGTGAATATCGAGGACGTCGAATCGGATATTCAAAGTCTCGCCCAAAGCCTTCTCAAACAAAAATTCCAGACGTTTCTGCATATTTTCGACCAGCTTCTCCTTCGTTTTCATCAATTTCTGAGACCAATCGATACAATGCACCAAATCAGTATTATAATAAAGGATCGAATGGTGGAAATGGACAGAAAATTGAATTGTTAAAATGATGGAAAATTTGTGGTTTGAAGATTTTGGAATAAAATAGATTATTTATGTTTTTGAATATACATAGAATCGGAAAACTGAAATATAGAATCTCAGAATCTCAGAATCTCAGAATCTCAGAATCTCAGAATCTCAGAATCTCAGAATCTCAGAATCTCAGAATCTCAGAATCTCAGAATCTCAGAATCTCAGAATCTCAGAATCTCAGAATCTCAGAATCTCAGAATCTCAGAATCTCAGAATCTCAGAATCTCAGAATCTCAGAATCTCAGAATCTCAGAATCTCAGAATCTCAGAATCTCAGAATCTCAGAATCTCAGAATTTCGGAATCTCAGAATCTCAGAATCTCAGAATCTCAGAATCTCAGAATCTCAGAATCTTAGAATCTCAGAATCTCAGAATCTCAGAATCTCAGAATCTCAGAATCTCAGAATCTCAGAATCTCAAAATCTCAGAATCTCAGAATCTCAGAATCTCAGAATCTCAGAATTTCGGAATCTCAGAATCTCAGAATCTCAGAATATCAAAATCTCAGAATCTCAGAACCTCAGAATCACAGAATCACAGAATCACAGAATTTCAGAATCTAAAAATCTCAGAATTTCAGAATCTCCGAATCTAAAAATCTCAGAATCTCAGAATTTCAAAATCTAAAAATCTCAGAAGTTCAGAATCCCAGAATCTCAGGAATTCTGAATCTAAAAATTTTAGAATTTTCTAAGTTATTGATTTGAGAATTTCGGAATTACCGAATTCTGTTCAAATTGCATGATTTTGAATTTGGAAACCTGGGAATCTTATAATTTCGAGTTTTCAGAATTCTGGAATTTCTTTTTATTTATTCAGAATTCCGAATACGTGAAATTTTCTGATCAATTTCAACCAATTCCTAATACAAAAATACGAAAATTTGGGAAATCTTCAGTAATCGACAAAGAAGATTTTAAAAATTGGATTCACTTCATTTGTACATAAAAGTCGGCAAAAAATCTTCAAAATTCAAAAAACAATCAAAAAGTGACGACAGTTCTCTCCTTTGGCTCGTCCCTGAAAAACCATGCACAACATCCGTAACATAGTTTTTTCGTAGCTCGAAGTGGCACTCGACGACTCTCTGTAACTGAAAAAATTGATTTAGAAAGAGTCGATTTTTGTTAATTTTCGAAAACTTTCAACTCAAAAATTAGATATTCCTAAATTCGAAATTTTGAATTATCAAAAATCTGGGATTTCATTCAAGGGTTTTATAGATCCTTAATAGTTTCAAATTTTCTTCAAAATATCCTAATTGTCTAAAAAAACCTACCCGGCAACTTGTTCGTCGAACTGGTATCCGACAAAAATGAGTTGATATTTTTATCAAAAATATGCATTGCGGTGCTTCTGACCATTTTATTGACCATCAGAAAAAACAACGGATTCACGAGTTGATTGAAAATTGTCGCACTGTAAAATCAAAAATCAAAATATGTCTGTGTGTCGGTTTGTCCAGATTCTTACCAATAGCAAAAAATGGTCCATATCCATTGAAGAGAAAGTGTCACATTTTTGAACAACGGAGTTAGAACATCAGTTATATTGACGATCTAAAAAGAAAAATATTTGTCTGTGTTTCTGTTTGTCCGGATGCCCCATACCTCCAATGCAATAGTAATTATCAGTGCTTGAATCACTAGTGATGTATCTCTTTCTGTTTTCTTCTGATTTTGATTATCAGCGATTTGCCGTTTCTTCATTATAAACACAAAAATGATCAAATACATTCCAAGCATGATGATTGGCAGAAAAGTGGAGGATAAGGTGAAAAACTGAAATAGTTGTATTGTGTGTTGTAGTCTTTGTAGTCTTTGTAGCCTACCTTTGTCAAAATATTCGTTCCCAAGAGCACCTCTTGCATTGAGATAGTTTTTCTGGAGAATGTTTTTGTAGTTCCATAATTATAGTTCCAGAAAACGATGAAATTAATATAGGCCCAAATAAAAGTGGATATGATGTGAATGCCTTTTGCACTGAACACTGATAAAATACTTGGAAATACGAAAACGGCGAATCTATTGATTGTCATTAGAAGAGTGAAATATAGAGCCGCCTGTTCGGTTATCATAATTCCATATGATCCAACTTTATACCAGAATCGATTTGGGGATTCTTCATCGCTCTGGAAAAAATGGATTTTAGAAATCTCTTATTAATTCTAGAAGAATAATTAATTAATTTGCTTAAACTTTTTGTGAATTTCGAAACTCCTGATAGACTCTCGTTTTGATTCAAACTCAATAATTCCCTCTCCAAATGAGTCAACCTATAAACTCAAAACTCACATCAAAAAACAACATTGGCAAGACAGTCGTAAGCTGAAGCAGAATGTGAATTGCATTAGCTGCTGTTAGGTGATACACGATGGCGAAGAATGGGAACTGCAACAAACAACAATTTATGAATGAGTCATTAAATATTTTGGAATACATGAATTTATTGGAATTTTCAAATTTTCTACCTCTCTAACCTAATGTAAGTACGCTCAAGCGCGAACATATCGTAGTCCGGTAAAAATAGCGTTAGTGACGAACAGTCAGTCTTGAGGTTAGAATTGAATTGATGTTGTGAGGCTCATAGTCTCATTTTTTCATGTATCGTAGAAATGTACAAAATATGTTTCTTGAAATTTTGTTCGTATGCGCTCCGCGAGGAACTGAACTTGTAGGCCAAAAGTTGGTAATGCTGCGCAGCTACCTGTTGAGCTACAGTGGCGCAATTTGCGCCATCGACTACATGAAAGCAGTACCAAAGCGGTAGCTCTACAAGTTACCTGGTACAGAATCTTCAAGTTAGCTGGGACAAGAATTATGACAAGGTGTTTTGAACGATTGAACCAAAAAAATTAATCCAAAAAACTATTTCAAATACCTCCTGAAACCTCTTCCGTCCTCTAATTAGAACCACAATGAAGATGGATACAGCAAACAATCCAATGAAAATAAGACTTGCGAACGCTGTAGCTGCCGCCACAATTGGGATGTATTCAGTCGTTGTCACATTTAAATCAACGATAGTTTCATTTAGAATTAGTGAGCCTTTTCCCTGGAAACTCGATTTTTAGCATAAAAAAGTTTTAGTATTGTAGAATCAACCAAACTCTTTGGAATCCTTGAAGTCAGAAAATTCTAGAAAACTTGAACGAAAATTTCAAAATTTTACCGGGTCATCAGTGACCAGTGTGATATTGATAGTGGTAGCTTCCACAATATCTTCTGTTGTGGTTTCTAGGTCAGAATAGACAGTGGTTAAAATAGTTGTGACTTCCATTTGTCTGAAAATTCTGGATTTTTTTGAACGGAAAAAAATAGGAGGCAAAAGCTGAAATCCGAAAATCAAAAAATCAAGAACAAAAAAAATCAGTATTCATACATATAAACACCAACTCCTAGATGCCGAGATCAAAATCTATACATCTACAAAAAATTGACATCTGACTGCTTCATGAGCTCTGAGAGTGAGGTATTGACAGCATTAAGAAGTAGTAGACTTCTGCAAGTTCCGACGGGATTTAATTATGTATTCAAGATGTCAGTTGACATATTTACAATGACTAACTGACGAGGGGTACCCCGTGGTACGGGCGGATCAGAAGAACGGGACTTTTGATTGTTGAGGTATTGGGGATCATTGATTTTGGAATGGTGAGGATCCAGAAATTTGGGATTCCAAGATTTAAAATCCCTAAAAACCCAAAATCTTCTGAAAGTCTTGAAAACCAAATCTTGAAGGAGAGATAGGGAAACTATATTTCTCGAATTTTCATTCATTTGCGCCTCTCAAGGTTGGAGGTGCAGCGACGCTACCAGCTGAGCGATCAACATTGAGCTCATATATCTCAATTCCTGTAAAGGAAACCAAAAAGTAGTCAACTAACAAAATGATCATAATATTATCACAAACATTTTGTTGGTTGTTTTTTCCCGGTCCCGCATTAACCAGAATTTTTTACATCTACAAATCTCTGATTCTCCAACTTTCACAAAGATTTACAGTTACGAGAAATTCCAGAAAGTGTTAGAATTTTAGAAACTTCAAAAAGTTGCGAAAATTCTTTAATTTTCTACCCGCTTGTTGGTATTTATACAAATCCTCGACAGACAGTGAGATAACAAAATTCAAAGAAAACTCTAAAATTTCGAAAAATATCTCTGAAAATTTTTCAACAGAACAGACCAACGAAGCAGACTAACCCAGAATTATTTTACGGCTTTCATCAAATCTCCAAAATCAAATCTAGGAAAACAAAACTCAATAACTGTATTTATGCATTTTTTAGAAAAAAAAAGTATTCTAGAGAACTGGGACAGTTAACAGTAAGCAGAAAAATTTGGACAATTGGAGACAATAAACAAAATCATGTGACAGAAAAAAAACCTGAAGATTTTAGCTGGAAAAAATTACGTGCCTCGTCAAGAATAAGTGTTTTTCCGTATTATCAAACTTGATATGATTATTGAAGAAAGGGAAAAATAAAAAGAAAATAATAATTTTTATGATGCTATAATTTGATTTCTTTTAACTAGAAAAATTATAAATTAGTGAAGTTACCGTATTCCCACTAACAAAACATTCCATCTACTTTGAGCTCATTTATTGCAATTTCTATGAAAAATATCAAAAATATGTCAGCTGATAAAATGTTTATGATAATACCATCAACATTTTTTCAGTTGGTCAACTTTTGATACCTCTTATAGTAATTGAGCTATTTAAGGTTCAAGTGCAGAATCTATGTATAAGAGAAAATGAGTCGACGGTACGCCAAACAGGAATGTTGAAAAGAACACGAAAAAAGAAGCAAAAAATCCGAATCGCCTACAGAATATATATTCTCCTCGTTCTTTTTGCTTTCAGAACCTCCTCCTTTAATTTTTTTCTTCGTCTTTCAAAAAATTAAATTATACGGGTTGGTGAGGGTGTAGCAGTCTGCCGAAAAAATTCATGTTTTGTGTAGGTAGATGATTTATGATTACGCAAAAGAATCAACAATTTTGCTCTCCCGTTAGTGGATCGAAGAACAGGAAGTTTATTGCTCATGTTGGTAAAACAATTTTTGATGGATTTGATTAGTGAGAAGTATTAGCTGTCGTCGAATCGAAAAACAATGAATTGATCTTTGGGAAAAAATATGAGTGTTTGTGTGTGTACTTGGATCAAGGGAAATTTTTTAGAATTGGGGAAAAAATGCAAAGGAATTCAAAAATACTCAAAGATGCGCAACTTTGAGAAGGATTATCAGTTTGATATCTTCCACAGAAGATCAGAAATTTTGAGTCAAAGGTAGAGTGCCCTTCTATAAGAGGTTTAAACAGTGTTTAACTTAAAAGAAGGAACCCAACGTTTCCCTGGAAAGCTGATTCAAGTGTTCAATTTTCAAGTTAGCAGGAAGTTAGTTGCTTTTTCCAAATTCTTGGAATTGGAATTCTCACGATTTCCAGAATTGTGTTTACAAAAAAGTTTTCTGCAATCAAGAAATCTCCTATTTCCATTGTGATTCTTAATCAAGATTTGAAAAAAAAAAATAGTACTAGGAATCTCGAAATTCTCTTGTCGATTTTGGAAAAACAAGTGCATGTGAACTTAGAAGTTTCAGAATTTCAATTTTTGGATTTTGAATATTCAGCATGTTTTTCAGGTTTTTGGTTTACTGGTGATTAGAACACTGATCTTCCCAATTTTAAGAAGAACTGGAAATACAAATTTCAGAATCTCAGTATTTCAAATTTCCAGATTTTCAGAATTTTAGGATTCCAGAATTCCAGAATCTCAGAATTTCAAATTTCCAGATTTCAGAATTTTATGATTCCGGAATTTCAGAATATCAGAATCTCAAATTTCATATTTTCAGTGTTTCAGAAATTCAGAATTCCGGGATCACAAAATCAGAGTTTCAAAATCTCGGAATCTCAGAACTTCAGAAGTTCAGAATATCAGAATCTTAGAATATCAGAACCTCAGAATCTCGAAATCTCAGAATATCCAATTTTCAGAATCTCAGAATTTCAGAAATTTGAAAGTCAAACCTTCAAATGTCCAAAAACAAAAATCTGGAAACTTCTAAAAATCAAAGCCACATCATTGGGATCAAAAACTTGTTTCCGTCCTGCAGATTTTTATTCTTGGCTATAATTTTTCAGCTGTTTTCCAATTAGATTTTTGTCTTCCTTGCAAAGTTCTCATAATTAGAAATCCTAGAAATGTTTTTAAAAGTCAAAAAAAATTAAAGAATTGATTTTTCAAAATGAGTTCTGTGATTCTGAAATTTCAAACTTCTCTGAAATCCTGGAATTCTAATGTTCTGAAGTTCTGAAGTTATGAGATTTTGAGATTATCGGATTCTGAAACTCTGGAAATCTGAAATTCTGAAATTCTAAAATCGGGAAATTTTCATTGTTTTCTTGCTGATCTCTGAAATTCTTCAATTTCGATTTAAGCGGAAGTTTTTTTTATGTTCTTCTGTCTTTCTGTCTTTTTGTCTGAATTAAAAAAACGTGGTGTCGTTCAAACAACTCAATTATCAATTCTGATTGTCTTGCTCGTGCCTTCTCAAATTTTTCAGGTCTCTTTAATAATTCAGAAATCTCATAAAAGGGCCTCCTACACTTTTTCAGGAACCAAAACGAAGGAAAAAAGGAAAAAAGAAGAAAAGAGAGAAAAAAATGGTATCCAAGAAACCCGAATGGTTTCTATGAGCAACTAGGGGGAAAATGAGGGACCAAAGGGAGAAAACGAAGTCGAAAATTCACTTTACGAATATTCGCAAATATTTTTTTCAGAAATTTTGTTTTGAGATTTGAATTTCCCAGTATTTGAGAGTCATTTTTCAATTCACTTGGATAAATTCCAGATTCTCCATCTGTATGTCTGATTGTCCTCAAAATGACTGAATCTCGAAAAGGGGTTGCTCTGAGAGAGCTCTACTGGAAAACTCTGGTTTTGGGGAGCCATTATCCAGCAGAATTTGATGGAGGAAGATTTCGGACTCCGCCGGGGTAGGTTTCTTTTTTACTGATTAATTCTTCAAGAGTTCCCTAACTTTAGAGCTTTAAAAAATGATAAAATTAAGTTTCAAAAATGTGGGCATACAAAAAAAACATAAAGGAAAGTTTCAACAACTCCATAAACTTTTTTTCACTTTCGCCATAACTGAAAATTCTAGCTCATCTCTAGTTTCAGTTTTGATAAGAATTAAAAAAATAACAGTTTTTATTTTAAACCACTTTTTAAGGTTAAAGAATAATTTCAAGTTTTCGAAATTTTCAGAAGAATGAAGTAAAGATTTTTCAGCGACTCATTCCCAATGGACATCGTTATTGGTCTAGACAAGATTGCGAATGTCTATAAGGTTGTCATCGATGCTGATGAATATTTGACACGTATGATTTTTTAATTTTCAGATTAAAATTTCAGTTTTGAGTTTTGATCATGTACGAAGATCAGGGGGAATCTGAAAATCGGGATTCTCTAGTTCCATTTTAAAAAATTTTGGCCAATTTTCAGTTTTTCAAACTATTTTCAGCATCCAAGGTTACCATTCGTGTTGGACAAGGAAAGTTGAATGAGGAGGTGAATTACAAAAATGCGCGAACTTCGAAATTTCAAAAACCAGTGGTTTTGGAATTTCATCGGAGAGAACGATCTCTGAGTCGTCTGGAGAGCAAGTGAGTTGAGGAATGACCAAGTGAAGCGGCTGGAAATCTTAGAATATCAATATCTCAGAATCTCAGAATCTCAGAATCTCAGAATTTGGGGATCTCAGAATCTCAGAATCTCAGAATCTCAGAATCGAAGAATCTCAGAATCTCAGAATCTCAGAATCTCAGAATCTCAGAATCTCAGAATCTCAGAATCTCAGAATCTCAGAATCTCAGAATCTCAGAATCTCAGAATCTCAGAATCTCAGAATCTCAGAATCTCAGAATCTCAGAATCTCAGAATCTCAGAATCTCAGAATCTCAGAATCTCAGAATCTCAGAATCTCAGAATCTCAGAATCTCAGAATCTCAGAATCTCAGAATCTCAGAATCTCAGAATCTCAGAATCTCAGAATCTCAGAATCTCAGAATCTTAGAATCTCAAAATCTCATAATCTCAAAATCTCAGAATCTCAGAATCTCAGAATCTCAGAATCTCAGAATCTCAGAATCTCAGAATCTCAGAATCTCAGAATCTCAGAATCTCAGAATCTCAGAATCTAAAAATTTCAGAATCTCAGAATCTCAGAATCTCAAAATCTTAGAAACTCAGAATCTTAAATTTTCAAATTTTCGAAATTTCGATCCAAGAAATTTTTCAGAAACGCATTCACCGACGCCGTAGGCCAATACATCTGGATAACAATCGAAAAACCGATTCCACTATCTCAAAATCCCCATAATCAAATCGAAATCAAAAAATTGACCGTTTTGGGATATCCACTTCCGGAAGAGCTTCTGAGAGGAACGCCAATTCCAGAATCTCCAAAAATAGACCAAAAAGATGATGACGTGGCGAGTTTGAAAATGGAAAAATTGGAATTAGAGACAAAAGGAGTGCCGAAAAAGGATAAGAAAATTGAGAGGCACAGCTAGTGAGTTTTGGAATTTTTCTTGGAAATTTTGAAAATTTTGAATTTCAAAAATAGCTCTAAAAACGTGAACTAAAATTTTTCAGGTCATGACCTAAATCTTTTTGTGTCATGACCTAGATTTTTCTATGTCATGACCTACTTTTTCTAGGTCGTGACCTAAGTTTTCTAGGTCGTGACCTACTTTTTTCTAGGTCATGACCTACTTTTTCTAGGTCGTGACCTAAGTTTTCTAGGTCGTGACCTACTTTTTTCTAGGTCATGACCTACTTTTTCTAGGTCGTGACCTGCTTTTTTCTAGGTCGTGACCTACTTTTTTCTAGGTCATGACCTAATTTTTCTAGGTCGTGACCTACTTTTTTCTAGGTCATGACCTAATTTTTCTAGGTCATGACCTAATTTTTTCTAGGTCATGACCTAGATTTTTCTTGGTCATGACCTACTTTTTCTAGGTCATGACCTACTTTTTTCTAGGTCATGACCTACTCGGCTGTCGGCGCCAATACTTGGTCAGACCTCCCACAAGTCTAGCACAAGTCTCCGAGCACATTATTCTATGTATTAGTTAAGACTTGTGGGAGGCTTGTGCTAGACTTGTGGAAGGCTTGTCCTAGGCTTGTGGATGGTTTCGTATGTTTTCATTGAAACCTGTTGTTCTCTTGTGATTGCATTTGGAATTAGATTTACTACAACATTTTATTAGAACACCAGCCTGTTTGCCGCGCCTCCGGCGCTTCAAACAACTGGCTGGTGCGCCTTCGGCGCGATTCAACCTATATCTTCTACTATTCGTCGCTTCGCTCCTCTGCCTTACTCAAAGGGTCACGTCAATTCATATTTTATTTCAACTTTTTTCACGTGTTCGGACAGATCGAGAAACAAAGAGACGCAACTTCATTTATTTATTATAAGAATGATTACACAAAACAATGAAAAAAAAAAGAAAATCATAAAAAATGTCCACCTTTTTGTTTTCTTTTCTTTGGAATTCGTTGAAATTCATCGACAGTAACAGTGTAATCGGGTCCAGTCGAGTCATTCCATTTCCTCAATTTTTACTTTGAATTTTAAATTATCCTGTAGTCGAGAAAATTACGATTCATTTTCTTGCATCTGAAATACAAACGGTACTTATAAACATTCTCATTCTTTCAACTGATACCATCTCTTCCTTTTCGAAATTTTTTCACAGTTGTGGTTACGACAAATCGTGTTCATTTTCCGCTGCGACACTCTGCACATGCACGATTTCGACGAAACTCTGAATCCTTTTCATAGAATTTTAAAACTCCTTGAAAATGTGTGATACCTTCAAGAAGAGATCCTTTGTCGACTGCAGCATCACTTTTCATGCAGAATTTTTTGGTGGAATTTTGCAGAAAATCACCTCTTTTTCTCATCCTCCGTCTCCTGTTTTTTCGTGAATCGAAATTATGTATCTTCAAGAGTTTAGATTCTGTAATATTGAGCAGTTTAAACCTAAATATATTGTCATAATAACTCACAATAAGCTCACGACTCGCAGATTTTTTCTTTTTTGGTTTTGGTCTTTTGAGTTAAAGTTGAATTCTCTGTCATGTTGAAAGTTATACCATTCGAAACTTCAAAACTTTTTATACCAAAAAATTAAAATACCTGTATAAAAATTCAAATATTCATGAAAATAGTAGGAAAATAGATAAAACCAGGAAACAAATTGAAAACTAAATTATGAGTCCGATGGTAAAAATCAATAATCAGAATTTGGCCAAGACTTGTAGCCTTCCGACTATGGGCCAAGACTTGTGAGAGTCATCACAACGACTCATGAAAGCGCATAATTTGGCCAAGACTTGTGGGAGGGTTGGCCAACACTTGTGAAATCATGAAACTTGGCTAAGTATTGGCAACCGCAGCCGAGTAGATTTTTTAGGTCATGAACTAGATTTTTTAGGTCGTGACCTACTTTTTTTAGGTTATGACCTAGATTTTTCAGGTCATGACCTAGATTTTTTAGGTCGTGACCTACTTTTTCTAGGTCGTGACCTACTTTTTCCAGGCCATGACCTAATTTTTCTAGGTCATGACCTAAACTTTTTAGGTCATGACAGATTTTTTTAGGTCATGACCCATATTTTTTTAGGTCATGACCTACATTGTAAATTTTTTTCATGTATTTTACGTTAAAGAGTAGAATGTTTGAAAAATACAACTTCGAATTTCATAATTTGTGTGTCTGTAGGCCCAGATGTCCCATATCGGAAATTTAAATGGCTTAAAATCAATTTTAAAAAATGGTCCACAACTATCAAAAATAGTTGTATTTTAGCCCAATAGTGATTTAAAAACCCCTTCCTATTTCATTAAATTCTCAGCGAAGGCGACGGAATGTCAATGAAAGAAGAAACGAATCTAAGTGGAGATCCACTCACCTCGATTCGAACGATTCGAAGAGTTTTGGAGCAAAAAATGGAAAAGGCGAATTTCGACGGAAAAACTATTCAAGCGACAGTATGCCTTCGGGCAATTCAAAGAATCGATGAATACGAAGCCAGAATTGAGGATTTGGCAACTAGAAGAAGTCGAGCGTTAGAGACTGGAGATTTGGAAATGGTACGATTTTTTAGTTTGGTTGGTAGACGGTTTTTGCCTCTGGGGCCCTAAAAATCGATTTCCCAAATTTCCAATTTTTAATTTCCAGGCCGAACGCCATCGCTTAGCAATGATCGATTGCAGGGATACCGTATTCCGAGCTGTCCATGTGGATCTTTTGCTAGATCGCGATGAGGTGAGGTTCTAGAATCCGCCCAAAGAGTCTAAAAATTCAAAATTTCCAGCTTCGCGCCATTGGAGTACAATCAGAGTGGGCGGATTGAATTTTTTTTTTGGAAAGTCGTCAATAAATTTGTGGGATCTGGGAAATAAATTTTAATACTTTTTTCTTTCCGCACTTGGCTAAAAATCAAAATTTTGCAAAAACCTCTAATAGAGGTGCCGTCCACTTTGACAACATTTTTCTAGGTTCCTGTTAAAATTAACAAAAATTAGTCAACTGATAAAATGTTACTGATACTATGATAAATATTTCGTCCGTTAACCATTTTTGTTAACCACAAAAAACAACTACAGAAAACGATATGAATTGGATCATAGTGTGGTTTCCAGGTGGCCTAGAACCAGCTGACCTGAAATTTCCTGTTTTTGACGTTTTGAATTTCCTCACTGAAAAATATATACCGTATTTCCTCTAATAGAAGCCCATGGGCTTCTATTTTTCAACCTCTCTCTCAGGGTGGGCTTCTATTGGAGGTGGGCTTCAATTAGAGGGTGGGCCTCTATTTTTCAATGATTAATTTTCAAAAAAATTTTTGTTCAAAAAATCAGAAATTTGACAATTCGGAAGTTAAGAATTCTGAAATTCGGGGTTTTTTTCAATGTGAAGTGTTCATTCTGCAATCCTAAACTCCAAATTTCGGGATTTATGAAATTCTGAGATTCCAGAACCTCAAAATTCAATATTAAAGAACTCTGTAGATCAGTAATTGAGAAATTTAAAAATTGAGAAAAAGCCCATGGGCTTCTATTAGAGGGTGGGCTTCTATTTTTCGAAGCACCTCGCGGGGTGGGCTTCTATTAGAGGTGGGCTTCAAATAGAGGTGGGCTTCTATTAGAGGAAATACGGTATATGTCAACAATCACGCCATTTTTATGAACTAATGCTTACAATTAGAAAACCAATCCGGAAAAAAATGACCTCATCCCGAAAAAATTAGTTCATGACAGAAAAAAGAAGCCGCATCTTGCCAGGTGGCTTATCAGCTACACAACTTCAGAGCTCTCACTTTGAAGCAGTTCTAGCCATGGATAGAATGATCTCTTCTTCTGGATTGGGTAAGTTTCAAAATTTTCAGAATCTGAGATTTCCATAAAGTAGGGAACCCCTGAGCCATATGTCTTTGCAACCGCGTAGCTTTTACCACAAGTTAAACTACTCCAGAGGCTTGTATGAACAAAAAATTTTGAGACAATTATTTCTTTATCTCCCCACACCTTTAAATCTGAAAATTTCAACTTTTTCTCCCTGTTACAGTATGCCCATCAGTTCGCCGAGTTCCCCCGTTCTTATACATTTTGCTTGGCGTTTTTCTGTTCATCGTTGTGGTTACAACTCCCAAACAAACCGTTGATTTGAGCAATGCTGGAGACTAAATGGACCATTTTGCCGACTTGTGTAAGTTTTCAGAGGGTCCAATAGAGCAAACTTACATATATTTCAGAAAGAGGAGAACATCATGGTGACACTTGGGATCGGACATGACACCATGGCAGAGGAGAAGTTGAATATTGTAAGTTGATTGGGTAATTAGCTAATTAACCATTTAAAAAATTTCCAGACTCTTCCCAATACGAAGTTCTTTGGTGCGGACCCAATCATTGAACCAAATCGTCAACTATACACTGCATTCGGAAAATACTTTCCATTTGCAATCGGAAAGAAACCAGGATTCACAAAGTTCCGAGTATTGCCAAATCAGAATCAAAAAACTAGAAAATACGAATTTCAAGATGTCACTACTATTCCATTCACCTACTTTTTGGGAGATATTTTGAGATTGAAGGTATGCGAATGTTTGAGATAAAGGAAAACATCTATGACATATTTTAGAATTCTATAAATTAGAATTCAATTAAAATATCTCTGAAAAAGAACTATTATAACATTTTTATCTAAAAATCAGGATCTCCCAAATTCAAATCCATTATTTTTCCAGCAAATCGACATTGCCTGGATCGACATTGAAGGTGGTGAATTCGAGTTTCTTGACCAATTACATCGTGGTGGACCAATGGATGAAAAAGGAATTGTAATTTGCCAATTCAATTTGGAAGTTCATTCGAAATTCCATCCCCCAGGAGCACAAGTTTTCCATGATTTCGTTTTCAAAGTTTTGGACGACAAACGATACGTTTTCCTGAAGCCAGCAGCCACAGATGTTGGAGTTCATCGAATGTTTTTCATTAATTTGGAGAATGAGCAATGTGTTAGAAAGTTCCTTCAATAGATTATGTTCTTTTTAAATATGTTTATTGTTTTTTAAAGTTCAGTTTTATTAGTTCATAAAGTGTTTTTATTATTGGATAGTCCTGAATCAGTAAATTATTATTATCATTTTTATTATTATCATTATTATTATGAACAAAACCAACTATAACCCTGCACAAATTTTGTTATAAATTGGTCGAACATGTTCAAGTCCATGCGCTGATACATGATTGGGAGATGTGAAATATGTGAATCCTTTCGAGTCAAAGTATTGGAACGCATTCATTGTTTTGTTCCAGAATGCATCCACGTAGTCAATCAGTTCACACTTGGATCCACATTCATTTTTCACCAATTCAGCATAACGATGACGTCCCCTTTCATAATGAAATGGATCATACAACGATTTCTGAAAACCAGGAATATGCTGTAACGAATCTTAACATTCTAGACTCACATTGATTTCTTCCATTGTTTTCTCTCCTTTCTTCATTTCTCCAGCAATATTTTCGATACCTTTCCGCTGAATTCTCGGGAACGAATCCAAGATGAACAACTTCTTTTTGATATTCGGAAGCATTTTCTTCAATTGACTTTTCATTTCCAAGTATACTGTATCATTGTTCAAGTTATCGGGTCCATTTTCATAGGGTTCCGCTACGGCGAAAAATCTGAAATTCCAATAATTTATTTCAACCAAATGCTCTTACCTTGACATGATGAATGCGTAATCCGGTTGAGTCGTATTAATAAAGTCCGCAAACATAATTAAATGTTTGGGACATGTGGGAGACCAAGTTTTTGCAAAAGCTCTTCCATTATCCACAGGTATATGAGGTGCAGCAATAGGTTCACAGCCTTAAATTCCTGTATGTAAATCCCATTGAAATCTTTTTGGACTCACCCATCACATCAGCTGTGGCAAAAGTCGTCGCTCTGTTCCTACACTCTTGAATGATCAATTTGTAGTGATTTCGGGCGTAGCTACTTCCCAATATTGCTATTTCGTACTCGGTTCCATTACCCGGGTACTCACACCAGTTTTTATTCGAAAATTTATGAACGCATCCCGATTCTAAAAGCTTAGGATCGTTGATATCGCGGTAGTTCCAACGTGCATTCAATCTTTTGGCGTCATCTGTAAAAACATTTGATGATTACGGTAATTTTGTTTTCCGCTACCAAATGTCATGTCTGGTGTTACTCCATCTAATCTCGGATATTTTCTATCGGAAGACCTGAAGAGTTGTTTTTTTTTCGAATCAATAAATGATTTTTTTCAAACTTACATCTCATAAGAGATTGTTCTATCGAATTTTTCCCGAATTTGATCGCAGTTGATACAAATCGCATTTACGGAAAATAAAATGATCACCAAAATGAAAACTATGTTGTTCGATTGTCGCAAATACCATCTGAATTTTAAACTGATTTTTGGCTCTATCTGACTAGGGGACTATCTGGAGTCGTCTCCGAGTTACACTTCATGACCTATATCATTAGAAAGCCCATAAAATTCTGATTCAGAATCTGTTTTCTGTTTTTGCGAAACGGCGGTGAGCTTCGAGAAAATTAGGTCAGAAGATATTTTTCAGTTGATTTCAAGCGTTTTTTGGCTTGTTTAACGGGTTTAAAGACCAAACCGGGCTGCCAAATTTTGTGAGAACCCTATTTCCATCATTTCTGAACGTTTGGGACATTTTTCAGCACTTTTCAAAAAATTTCAAAAAATCACTTTTGGTGTGTGTGGGGCCCCCTATGGAAATTTTTCCAAAAAAACTTTTTTTTGAAATCGTTCAAAAACTATTTCAGAAGATGAGAAATGTTCAAAAATGGGTTTTGCATATGAGAAAGTCTTGGAAAATCACTTTTGAAGCTGGCAATGTGCGTTTTCCTGCTCAAAAATTAGTACTGAAAACACTTACCTAGCCCATATTTCGGCTCATATCCATCATGGGGTTTAAATATTGCTAGAATCGCTTTCAGCATGTTTGAAAGTATCTTTGTACAATTTTTTAGAAATTTCTAATCCATTTGAAAAACATCCCCTAGTAAGGTCCGATGCATCATGGAAGAAGCTTGAAATTCGCAAAAAAATGTTCCTCAAAACTTGAAAATATGCACTTGAACAGCATTTATGGCACTTTAATAATATAGAAAACGTCAGATATTATATCCACAGCTCAAAAAATCTGTCAAAATGTCAAACCCAAAAAAAAAACAAAAAATTAACACAGTTTCATCATGGAGTATTCGAACCAGAGACTTCTTGCTTCCTAAACCCGCTTCTTACCACTGTGCCATCGAGCCACTGTCAACAGTAGATCTTATTTCGAATTGAATATAACACGTGTCTCACGTCGATTTTCAATGCAAAATCTACTGGTTTCAGTACTAAAACTTCTGACCTAATTTTCTCGAAGCTCACCGCCGTTTCGCAAAATCAGAAAACAGATTATGAATCAGAACTTCATGGGCTTTCTAATGATATAGGTCATGAAGTGTAACTCGGAGACGACTCCAGATAGTTCCCTAGTGAGCTTGGTGGTCCCATAGGATTTTCATGGTTCCATATGATTTTTTTTTTCAAAAGGGATTTTAGTGGTCCGGTGAGATTGGAATTTAATTGTTCTTATGAATTTAATGGGTTCATCGGATTTGGATAGTTCAATTAAATTTAGTGGTCTCATAGGATTTTATGGTCTAATGGGATTTTGGTAGACCCATAAAATTTCATTGGTCCTATAGAATCTAATCGTTCCACACGATTTTAATGGTTCTATCGCGTTTTAATGGTACAATGGAACTTTAGTGGTCACATAGGATATTAATGGTCCCACAAGACTTGAATCGTCCCATAGAATTTCAATGGGTCCATGGGATTTTAGTGGTCCCATGAAGTTTCACTGCTCCCATAGGATTTTAGTGAACCGATAGGATTTCAATAGTCAAGTGGGATTTGAATGGCCCAATGGATTTAACGGTTCCACAAGATTTTACAGATTTTTAGGGTTCCATAGGATTTTGATGGTCCCATGGAATTTCATTGACCCCATAGGATTTAATGGTCCCATAAGATTTTAATGGTCAAATGGAATTTAAGGGTTTCATTGGGTTTAATGGTTCTATGGGATTCTAATAGTCTCATGGAATTTCATTGGTCCCATAGGATTTGATGGTCCCACAAAATTTTAATGATCTAATGAGATTTTAGTTGACTCATTTAATTTCATTGATCCCATAAGATTTTAAGGGTCCGATGGAATTTTAATGGTCTCATAGAATTTAATTGGTGTATTTTTTCTGCCGTTGCTGCAAAAAAGATTTTTCGGAAATCCTATGGGATCACTATATTCAGATAGAACCCTATTTTTTGTAGTTAGTATACTCATCTACCAACCGTTCGTAAGTATGATTCACCAATATAGCCAGAAGAATGGATATGATAAGTGCTGATGTAAGAATCCATGTATTTGCTGGATACGTCAATTTGACATAAGCATAAATTGGCCAATGAATCAGATAAAGAGCATAAGATATATCTCCGACATAGATCAACAATCGGGAGTTTAGAACTACATCTTCCACATCTAGTACTATCAAAATGCCAGTGAACATAGTGATGCATAACCTCAAAATGCCAATTTAGTACTATATAGTTTTGCTTTTCTTTACACCAACCTAACTGGAAGTGGAGGGATTTCTTTTGGAACCAGCATAACCAACATTGATATAATTAGAACAGTATACTTCACCAAAACAACTTTTCCCGATGCTTCTGGTCTTTTTACAACCTCGTCGTCATTGAATAACTTCTCAGTTTCATCCCCAATAGTTTCCAATGGCTTATATATGACTGTATTATCTTTACGGTTATCGGCAATAAAGTATGCGATCATTCCAATTGAAAACTGCCAGATTCTTGCAAAAACACTGTTAAAGGCAATGGAAGTTGGAGAACAGGCGTGGTAGGAAAATGAAACGATAGCTGAAATTTGAGACAATCTTAAATGTCCAGAATCTGAAATATGATATACAGTACCGGTCAATAAGATATACAAAAACGTATTTTTCAGTTGATTTTCAGCTATTTTTACCATTTTCAATCACTTTGAAATTTTTGGAGGGCGTAAAAAAAATCTAGATTGAAAAGTTTGCATTTAAAGGAGGCCAGACATCAAAAAATAAGTTTTCCTGATATTTTGCATAGAGAACCCCCATGAGGGGTTGAACTCATGACAGGCAGCTCAGGTGTACAGCGCCGCTACCGGCTGAGCTACGGGGGCGCAAACGCGGCCGACCACCAATGGTCTACATAAGCGCGGGGCGATGATCTCGCCCCGAGAAAACCCCGTAGACTTTCGTGTCTGGCCTCCTTTAAAGGAGGCGAGACAGCAAAAATTTCGGGGGAAATTCGGGGGAAAAAATCGCGCCGCGCTTATGTAGGCCATCGGTCGTCAGCCCCGTTTGCGCCCCCGTAGCTCAGTCGGTAGCGGCGCTGTACCCCTGAGCTGCATGTCATGAGTTCAACCCCTCATGGGGGTTCTCTATGCGAAATATCAGGAAAACTTTTTTTTGGTGTCTGGCCTCCTTTAAGGAAATGTTTGAAATTTTTTAGTTTTTCAGAAATTTGCCGATTTCTGAAATACGCCTCTTTTTAGCCCGTTTTTGTACTGAAAACGTTCGAAAAGGCATCCTTAAGACATTGGCAAATAGCTGAATAACTAGGAAATTTCAAGAAACTCTGTTTAATTTAATTGAATTTAATTTATTCTGTAAAGGCAAAGTTTTTGGTTCCGCGTCACTTTGAAACCGGTCATTTTGAAACCGAAAAAAACACGGTCACATAAAAAAAGGAAATTGAAAATTGGAAAAAAAACTGAAAATTGAAGAAAAAAATTGCAGCGTGCAAATTTCGCAGTTTCGAAATGACCTGTTTTGAAATGTCGCGGATTCGGAATGACGCATAGTCAAGTTTCCAATCTAGATCTGTTTTACACCTTCCCAAATTTTTAAAGTGACCGAAACTTGAATAAAGAACTCCAGCAGGGATGTTCGGAACGGAATTCGGAATTCCGAAAATTCCGAAAGTTCCGACCATTTTTCGGAATGAAATTACGACCGGAATAATTCCGAGAAAAAAATTCGGAATGAAATTCCGGTCGGAATATTTCCGAAAGATTTTTTCGGAATGAAATTCCGACCGGAATTTTTCCGAAGCACTTTTTTCGGAATTAAAATTTTTTCGAGTACAGTATGCCAGGAAAAATTTACCTGTGTGTCTTGAACAGAAGTATTTTTGATATTTTTTTGCGCTGTCGAAATCTTTCTGTCAATTTTCGAAAGATTGTTGCGTTTTAGTGATGGAAACTGAAATTTCCGCTGTAAAATTCGAATTTTGAAAATTTCCGAAACTTCCGAAATTCCGAAAAATTAAAAATCGGAATATTCCGAAATTCCGAAATTCCGAAATTCCGAGTTTTTGAAAATCGGAAAATTCCGGGATTCCGAAATTCCGAAAACTTCAAAATCAGAATTTTGCGAAATTCCGAAATTCCGAAAAAACGCCATTCCGAACATCCCTGAACTCCAGGCTCCTGAAAATGGACAAAATCGCAAAAAATAAACTGAAAAATACGTTTTTGTATATCTTATTGACTACTGTAAAAAGATGAGGGTAGATTTTGCACTCTTAAATCTACATATTTTCAAAGATATCGTATTACCTAGACACGCATAATAGATGTATCTAGATGCTCCTTTTAGTTGAAGACCAATTAAGAAAATGAATGGAACAATGACATAGAATTGAATCTCGACTGATAGAGACCAGGTATGGGTGAAAAGATCCATGGCAACGGAAAGCTGCAAAGTAACCAGATAGTTTAAAAACTCGTTTGAGGTAACCAAACCTTGTCGAAATAGTCTTCTTCTTCTGTATGCGGTCTGTTAGAGGTGAATATCAATGCTTTTCCAGCAGACATTTCATTTTGAAGAATTGCAGCAGTTGGAAAAACTGTATAGAGAGCAAAAACCGTAAATAGAATGACAAGAAAGTACAACGGGAGTATCCGTTTGAAACGACGAGTATAGAATTGAGTGAAGAAGGAAAACATAGGAAGTTTTTGAGATTTAGTGAGCAGCATACATATGAGAAAACCCGATAGAACAAAGAATCTGAAATTCTGGGAAATTGAAAGAAATCTTCGTTATTTTGAAACTTACTGATCGACTCCCAAATATCCATTTGGAAATTGATTGGGATAAAAATGAAATCCAAGAACAGAGAGAATAGCCAAACCTCGAATACCTTGTAAATCATCTCGTTTTGGGTTTTTCTGTTTTCTGATTTTTGTCATGTTTCGCAGACACTAGCGTTATTCTGTAATCGTAGAATTCAGTTTGTATTACAGGCACTGAAAAATTGAAAAAAAAATTGAGAAAAAAAATTGAAAAAAAAATTGAAAAAAAAATTGAAAAAAAAAAAATTGAGAAGGAGAGTTGGTCCTAGAAGCGTCTGTTGGTCTTCGTGTCACTCTGTGGACTTTTGAAAAGCTCGAAAAATACGTTTATTTACGTGACTCTTCAAGAAAACGCGATTGGAACCCAGATTTTTTAGGTCATGACCTAGATTTTTTCTGGGTCATGACCTACTTTTTCTAGGTCATGACCTAGATTTTTTAGGTCATGACCTAGATTTTTTCTGGGTCATGACCTACTTTTTCTAGGTCATGACCTAGATTTTTTAGGTCATGACCTGAATTTTTAGGTCATGACCTAGATTTTTTTAGGTCACGACCTAGATTTTTTTAAAGTCAAAAAAGTTGGATGTTTTAAAAATTGAAATATTTCGGTTTACAGGTTTTGTGTGTCTGTATGTCCAGATGCCCTATTTAAAAAATTCGGAATAATAGCTAAAAAAGCTCAAAATCCAGGAATAATATTCCGAAATTATCAAAAATGGTTTATTTTTGATAAAAAGTAATCCAAAGAACCATTTTAACTTCAATAAATTTTCAGCGAAGGCGACGGAATGTCAATGACCTCTATTCGAACCATTCGAAGAGTTTTGGAGCAAAAAATCTGGGTTATGACCTAATAAATTGGGCCATGACCTAGAACAAGTAGGTCATGACCCCGAAAAAATCTAGGTCATGACCTAAAAAATCTGGGTTATGACCTAAAAAATTGGGCCATGACAGAGAAAAATCTAGGTCATGTCCTAGAAAAATCTAGTGCCTATAAACGTTCTACAATAAGTCCTCTGTGAAAAAAATTATATGAACCCAACAAGTTGTTGGGGGTCCCAACAACTTGTGGTGGTTTGGAATCCCAGATATTTTTTCTCCAACAGATTTTGATCTTCTTTTTATTGATCTACGTGATCAACTCATGAATATTCTTGAAGGGGGCTCCAGTAGACAATCTCGAAAATTGCTTTTTACATACACTTCTCTCTAACCGTTTTATTTTTCTCAAACCGAAACAAAACTTTTTTGCAAAAGAATTAAGATATTATTTGTGCCTGGTTGGACTTGCATAATATAAGGTCAGCTCATTCTCCAAATTAATGAAAATCATTCGATGAACTTCAACATCTGTGGCTGCTAGCTTCAGGAAAACGTATCGTTTGTCGTCCAAACCTTTGAACACGAAATCATGAAAAACTTGAGCTCCTGTTGTGCTATAAATGTCATGATTCTGTTATTGGAAATAACAAATATCGGTTAGAACAGTGGTTCGAAGTAATCATTCATTTCGGCGGGTAACAACAAATTGAAAATCTAGATTTTCATTTGAAAGTTGGATAGCTCAAAAATCATTTGATTTAGGATTTTGAGATCTTGGAAACAATAGAAAAAAGCAGATTTTCCGATAACAACATAACAAAACTGCTCCAGAATTTTTTCGGAGCAGTGTTTTCAAAACAAAAAATTTCAAAAAAAAAGTGAACAGAGAAAAAAAACAAAATTAAGGATTGGCTGACGACGTAGCACCTGAAGACGTCTGTTCCTTCTTCACACGTTTTCCGCCAATCATTGTTGAGTTGCGGTGTCGCTTTTTGGCTCTGATGAACGTCTCCGGTTTTGCATTCTGTAGAGGGAATCCTGGATACAGATTCTCCTGACGATCCAGATCGCCATAATCGATGGGTCCATTATATTGTCCTTGAAGGACATCTCCTCCAATGGCCATGTCTTCTTCGACTTCTTGCTTTGGTTCTAGCTCGGCTGGAATTTCTTCAATTGGTTCTTTTTTAATATCTTCATCCAATTCTTCTCGCTTTGGCACAACCAACGTGGTTTCCTTATTCATCTCTTGATTGTCTTTTTGATTTTCGCCAGTATCATCGGTGGTCTTGGTGGTGGCGGCACACTCTGTAATTATGCGAATCAACAATTTCTCAGCATAGTTAGACAGTCTCCTAGAGTACTGGCGTTTTGTTGAATTTGCTTTTTCGGCAACCACAACTTTTTCGAATTTTTCAAACAGAATATGAAACTGAAGTACTCACGATGCTCCTCTTCGTTATCACAGGACACCTTGCTGGCATCATTCTTCGTCTCGTTGATCTTCTTGGTCTCTTGGGTCGGAGCTTCATCTTCCACGTGAGTAGCTTGAATTCGGCTGGAAATTTGTTGATCATCTAAACGAATTTTTATTAAACTGTATTCATGTTGGCTAACACACCGGCAGCTGCAAGTGACTCCTCCAGCGGCTTCAGTGTTCTGGGCAAGTACTTCTTCTCCTTCGGCTTCACCTCGCTGTCCTCCACCTCGCTGTCCTCCAACTCGCTGTCCTCCACCTCGCCGTTCTGTTTGCCTTTGGCAGCCTTTTTCTTCTTCTTTCTCTCTTCCCTCGCTTTAACCAGTTCGATGATTTCCTTAGTTTGTTTCTCGTTTTTGTGTACGGCATAATTGAGAATGTGTTCCAACTCAACGATACCAGTCTTCAAAAAAACTTCGGATTTCAGATCCATTAGTTCGACGAGGGTGGGTCGTCTTCTGCTGTCCACGTATTGAACCTTACGGTTATCCTCTTTTCCTTTTCTTCCTGATTTATAGGGCTTCTTTACAGGGAGGACGTCTGGGTGTTCATCATGGGTGGAGATTTGTATCTGCGACAGTGATGCCTTGCTGGAGTTGAACACTCTATCGCTCTTCCAGGAATAGTGTGTTCTCCACAACTGCGTTGAAGCGATCAAGAAGCCTAAGCCGGTGATAATCTGTGGGGGACTTTCACCGCTGGTCATTGATTTGACACACTTGTGGCACTTCACATTAAAAAAGTGGATCTTAAGTCCTTCAAATACGATAAGAACCTTCACCATCTTTTCTTTGACAGTATCTGCATCCATGCCATCTGGCGATGACGGACACTGTACTTTTCCTGAGATTCCAGCCTCTGAAGAATCGCTCGGCTTCATGAGCACCATATCGAACAGTTCGTCGGCCAATCCGCTGCAATTCAAAATATATACTTTATACGGCAAATTGACTGTGAGGTCCTCAATTTCATTATATTTAGAAAGTGAGGAGCTCATTTCTATTTTTCTATTTAATGTGAGGTCCTCAATTTCATTATATTTAGAAAGTGAGGAGCTCAGTTCTATTTTTCTATTGAATGTGAGGTCCTCAATTTCATTATATTTAGAAAGTGAGGAGCTTATTTTTATATATTCAATTATGAATGTTAACAAACTTACTTCACATCTCTCTTCTCTGAACGTTTCGATTTAACAATGGCGAAAACCTTTGCTCGAAGACCATCGAAATTCTCACACGTCGCTTCAATGCTCATCACATCCTTTCGGCTGTCTTGGCTGCTTGTAATGTGGCAGTATCCGTCGGATGGCTGTGCATTGTTCTCTTCTTCTGTCGGTTGCTCAGATGTGGATGGCTGTTCATTGACGTCTTCTTCCGACGACGGTTATTGAGATGAGGTGGATGACAGTGCATTTTTATCGATACGTTTGAAGTAAGCCGGAATCTTCGATTGAGAAGGGTCTTTTTCTTCATAGGTGGGCAAAGGAAGTCCGGTGACCATGTCAACCGATAAAGGAGTCGTCGACAACGGGATGTTGTGTTCATTTGGAAGATATCCGCCGAACATGGTGTTAATACGGAACAGGACATCATGCGTTTGGCACATCGCCGACCGACGTTTTTCTGCAGACATTTTCGATTCATCGGATAAATCTAGAAATCCAATGACTCGGCGCGGGAATTGATGGATGGCTAATAGGTGGCACATCAGATAGAAACCAACGTATCTGTATTCTGGAAAAGAAACGAATCATAGGAAGGGTCATGAAGACATGTACTTACGGTTCTTTTCATCAGTTCCGATAAGCAGCTCCTCAGCCTTTGGAGTTTTTTCCTTATGGATCAATTTTTGAAAAAATCCATTCGGGCCATGCTCATGAAGTTGAGCTAGAAGATCGTCCAACGCCTTCTTCTTCTTCTCTTCAGCCAACTTCTTCTTCTCTTCTTCAGCCAACTTCTTCTTCTTCTTCTCTTCTTCAGTCAACTCCTTCTTCCCGCCTTTCTTGCCGCGTTTTTCAATTTGTTGGACGTCTGCGCGTTCATCATCTTCCTCCTCATCATCCGACTTGTTGCCTCCGTTACGGCGTCCACCTGTCGCCATACTAGTCGAAGGCGGTTTTCCTCTTTCACGGACCGGAGCAGTAGAAGGTTGGTTGTCTGGCTCTTCGTCTTGATCGGATTGTTGGAGGACTGAGCCTGTAGGTGAGGTGTCGTTGTCCCTCATGGTGCGCTTCTGAAAATATTTTTCAGTTACAATTCCATAGTATGAGTTTGTAAGTGAGGACCTCATTTACTATGGAATGATATGAGTTTGTAAGTGAGGACCTCATTTACTATAGGATGATATGAGTTTGTAAGTGAGGACCTCATTTACTATGGAATGATATGAGTTTGTAAGTGAGGACCTCATTTACTATAGGATGATATGAGTTTGTAAGTGAGGACCTCATTTACTATGGAATGATATGAGTTTGTAAGTGAGGACCTCATTTACTATAGAATGATATGAGTTTGTAAGTGAGGACCTCATTTACTATAGAATGATATGAGTTTGTAAGTGAGGACCTCATTTACTATAGAATGATATGAGTTTGTAAGTGAGGACCTCATTTACTATAGGATGATATGAGTTTGTAAGTGAGGACCTCATTTACTATGGAATGATATGAGTTTGTAAGTGAGGACCTCATTTACTATAGAATGATATGAGTTTGTAAGTGAGGACCTCATTTACTATAGGATGATATGAGTTTGTAAGTGAGGACCTCATTTACTATAGGATGATATGAGTTTGTAAGTGAGGACCTCATTTACTATAGAATGATATGAGTTTGTAAGTGAGGACCTCATTTACATTCAACAGTGTAATAATTTGGCTCCGCGACGTTTCGAAATACGACGTTTCGAAAGGGCGACGTTCCGAAAGTAACAGCT
Organism: Caenorhabditis nigoni; assembly: GCA_027920645.1. NCBI lineage: Eukaryota > Metazoa > Nematoda > Chromadorea > Rhabditida > Rhabditidae > Caenorhabditis > Caenorhabditis nigoni. The sequence goes on along the minus strand of CP115865.1, from coordinate 4,844,149 downwards.
TTGCGCTTTTTCGAATGAAACAAAAAGCAAAACTTGTATTTGAGTGTTTAAATGGTTATTCGAACATAATTTTGTATATTTCAAGCTTTCAAAGCATTAATTCCCGTACTTTCGAAACGTCGCGGAGCCAATAATTTTTGTCGCTCTTTCTTTCAGCTCGATAAAATTACCTTTGGGGCGGTTTGTTCGCTGTCGCTGTCGTCGACCATTTTTGAGTGATTACTGAAATTTCATTGACTTATACATTTCTTAACCATTTATGAAGTCAAATGGTCACGGCGGAAATATGAAAAATGTCGGCTAAAAATAAAAAAGAGCAAAAAAGACGTTAAACACTATCACGTTTTGATACGAGCACATCGAACAATACACTTAAAATTGTTAAAATCTCATATTTTATGCACACACGTAAACACCGCGACGCGCAATTGCGTCAAATGCGCCGCAGACGCGCGCACCGTACTCACAATAAAAAAATAAATTTCAGAAAAGTGAAAAGAATAGAAAAGGATGATTTAAAAATACATCATAATTTTAAACGAACACATCGAGAAAATACAATTTCCATTTTTTAAAATCTCATATTTCATGAAAATACGCAAACACCGCGACGCGCAAACGCGTCAAATGCGCCGCAGACGCGTGCACCGTACTCGCAATAAAAAAGCTTTCCTAAAATCTGTTTTTTGTTCTACGAAAACTCGCGTCAAAAATGTACTGTGAAATTCGCCGCGTACTTTCGTCGTTCTCTTTTGAATACTCTTTCTAAATAATTTAAGTCAAATTTCAGATCATCCGAAATGGGCGACTCCGCTGAATCCGACAGTGATTGTTCGAAATACGAAACCGAAAAATTGAAGCTTAACGTACAATCGTCCATAGATTTGTCAAATTTAGTGTCAAAAATGTAATGTTACTTTTTCTTTTAAACATTAATTATTTAAATTAAATTTCAGATCATCGCCGATAGAAAAGGGTCGCTCCGCAGATTCTGGCAGTTGTCCAGACGACGAAACCGGAAATTTGAAGCTTCTTAACGTACAATCGTCCATGGATCTACCAAAACCAGTGACAAAAATGTAATGTTAATTGTTCTTTGAAAGAAAGAATTATTTCCCTTATTTCACAGATCATCGCCGAATAAACACAATGGTGATACCCGAGGTTCTGATGGTTGTTCACAAGTCGAATCCCAAACGTTAAATTACGCACACGCGTCCAAAGTCAAATGTGAGGACTGTTATATCTTAATCCCTTAACTTGTCGCAAGGTAGAATAAATGTGAGCAGCTCATTTTCTCTTAATCCCTTAACTTGTCTTGTCACAAGGTAGAATGAATGTGAGCAGCTCATTTTCTCTTAATCCCTCAACTTGTCTTGTCACAAGGTAGAATGAATGTGAGCAGCTCAATTCCGTTTATCCCAAATAATTTTCGTGGTGAAGTTGAATTTCTTCATGTTTATAACAAGTTCCTATATCTAGTTTCTCAAAATCTACTTTTTCCAGACCCAGAGGATCACACGAATATCGCACAAGTGGTCGAAATAAACACCTTACCTTTCAAGCCAATGTCTGGAAAACCTCGCTCTCGCTGCAAAACTTTGTTGGCTGATGTTCAAAGTTTTAAAAAAAAGCGCGCATTGAATTGATCTATTTTAATTTGATCTATTTTATCTATTTAAAAATAATCCAAACTTTATGAACAAAAAACTGAGAAAAATATTCACACCAAAAGAGAATCTATTGAAGGAACTTTCTAACACATTGCTCATTCTCCAAATTGATAAAAAACATTCGATGAACTCCAACATCTGTGGCTGCTGGCTTCAGAAAAACGTATCGTTTGTCGTCCAAAACTTTGAAAACGAAATCATGAAAAACTTGAGCTCCTGGGGGATGGAATTTCGAATGAACTTCCAAATTGAATTGACAAATTACGATTCCCTTTTCATCCATTGGTCCACCACGATGTAATTGGTCAAGAAACTCGAATTCACCGCCCTCGATGTCAATCCAGGCAATGTCGATTTGCTGGAAAAATATTTGGATTTGGGAGATTTTCAGAATCTTTTCTTAGATCTCTTTCTTCAAAACGAAATATTGTTTTTTTTTCTGAAAAATTCCCTCGATTTCATATATTAGATTTTGGACTTTTGGAACAAGTTCGATGCTTTTATAATCCCATTTTTAGTACGACCACTCAAAGGTTCCGATACCTTCAATCCCAAAATATCGCTCAAAAAGTAGGTGAATGGAATCGTGGTGACATCTTGAAACTCGTATTTTCTAGTCTTCTGATTCTGATTTGGCAATACTCGGAACTTTGTAAATCCTGGTTTCTTTCCAATTGCAAATGGAAAGTACTTTCCAAATGCGGTGTATAATTGACGATTTGGCTCAATAATTGGGTCAGCACCAAAGAACTTCGTGTTTGGGAGAGTCTGGAAATATCTTAATTATGTACTTAATTAGTTAATTACCCAATTAACTTACAATATTCAGTTTCTCCTCTGCCATGGTGTCATGTCCGATCCCGAGTGTTACCATGATGTTCTCCTCTTTCTATAAAATGCAAGTTTGCTCTATTGAACACCCCTAAAACTTACACAAATGGGCAAAATGGTCCATTTAGTCTCATGTAAGTTGGCCATTGGAACAATATCGATTCCCTTGAATACAGAATCACAAGGAGAGGTTTTTGTCCATTTGGTGTTGATCTGAACTTTTCGAAAAATTATCGATTTTTGGTAGGATCCATTACTGATTTCAGATCGCCCTTCCACTTCTCAACAATCGGTCGAATGCACTTTTGAAACGATTCCATGACTTGAGGAGTATCGATTTTCGATGGAGATTTGTCAACAGATAAATCACATTTTGGAAGGTTGTTGAGTTTTTCAAAGCGGGGATCCAACACGATGTTCTTTTTCTGAAATTAGAATTCTACCATTTTTGAGTCATATGAGTCTAGCATCCATTTCAGATCTCAATTTCCTGAATGCTCTTACCTCTGCAAACTTGTAACCAATTCCATCCAGGGTATCCCATTCCTTTGGCTTCTGCTTTTCCACTGGTTTTGGCATTTTTCCAGTTTTTGGAGCCTCTGGAACTTCGATTACCATCATTTGTTGAGGTCTTGTCATCAGGATGATGTACAGAAAAACGGCAAACAGAATGTAGAATATAAATGATGATCGACGAAGCGATGCGCATGCTGGAAAAAGTGATTCTAGGATCTATATTTATTTTCTGGAATTAGGGATTCTAAAAAGATTTACCTCCAGAACAGATATTGCGATCCATAATTAGTTAGAAGCCACTTTGAGATCAGGGAGTTGATTCAAGAAGAGATCTGAAATTGGAAAAACAGTTTTTTTTGTTTATTGAACTTTGAAAAGTGCTCAAATTGTCCAAATTTATAAAATCGAGGCAATAAAGTAAGCAAAAAGTTAGATGGAATATCAGTTTTGTCTGAGGAAAACAGTTTCCAAATTTTATACTTTTTCAGAATTTTCACATGATTTTTATGGAACTTTTATAAATTTCAAAAAATAAAGCAAATTGGAATATACCGCATTTAAAGATTTCAGAAATCGGTTAACTGAAAATGGAAAACAAAATGCCAAATAGTTTTTACCTACACTTTGAGCTCGATCATCTTGGTTCCTATAAGAGATATCGATAATCTGCCAACTGATCAAATGTTCGGAATATTATGATAAACATTTTATTAGTTTACACAATTTTGATATCTTTTATAGGAACCGTGATAATTGGGTTCAAAGTCCCAGTATAAGTACCACAAACACAAACACCCTAACCCCTAACTTTGAGCACAATTATCTCAGTTCCTATAAAAGATATAAAAAATTGGTCAACTGATAAAATGTTTGTCATAATATCAGTAACATTTTATTAGTTAACTAGTTTTAGATATATTCTATAAACCCTGAGATAATTGCGCTCAAACTTCAAATACAAGTGCCGCAAACACTAATAGAAAGTTAACTTTTGAGCCGAATTATCTCGGCTCCTATAAAAGATATCGAAAACCTGTAAACTGATAAAATGTTTCTGATAATATCACAAACATTTTTCAGTTGACACAATTTTGATGACTATGATAGGAACCGAGATAACTGAGCTCAAAGTGCAAGTGCGATTTCAGAGAAAAACATCGTTTACAGTTATGGTCCTAGTGCGCAATGAACCTGAAAATTTCAAAAAAATTTAAACTGGAAACTCAAAAAAATGGAGGAAACCTAAATATTCGATTTCTGATCAAAGTGTTAGCACATATATTCTGAAAAATTGAAGGAGCTGCAATTCAGAGGCAACATTTTTCTTATCAAATTATATTTATCTTAATTCTTTTGGTAAACATTTAGAAACTCTAGTTGAAAGAAGTCAGAAAACAGAATTTTGAAATCAAACTGCAATTGCGATTCCGGAGAAAAAGATTGGTGATCGTTATGGACCTGGTCTTAATAAATTTAAAACTTTCAAAAAATTTTTGGAGTTTAAAATAATCAGGCACCCTGAATATTCAATTCCTAGTCAAAAAGTAAAAGCATTCTGAAAAAATAGAAGAAGTAACAGAAAAGCAAATATACGCAGCGGAAGAAATAATAAAACCAACGATTTTCTTATCACACCGTGTTTATCTTACTATTAATGCTTTTGCAAAGCACTTAGACACTTCAATAGTTGCGTAAGAAATCAGAAGACAAGAATTTCAGATGGACTTTTGAAATTTCTGGAAATTCTGAGAATTTTCTTTTTTTTTAGATCTGACAGCATGTGGTTGACCGTACCAGAAACTTTCTGGGTGTTCTATTTTTCTTTGTAACCTTTTGAGCATAAGAAACACTTCAATAGTTTACTGACCTTATTTATTCAAATCAAAAATTAATTAATTACAAGAACCCCCTAAACAATTAAACGAATTTCTCATTGAAGGAATTTTCGAACACATTTCTCATCCTCCACATTCACGAAAAACATTCGATGAATTCCAACGTCCGTATTCAAAACTTTTGTAAAAATGTATCGTTTGTCATCCAGGATTCGAAAAACGAAGTCATGAAAAACTTGAGCTCCTGGGGGGTTGAATTTCGAATGAACTTCCAAATTGAACTGACAAATTACAATTCCCTTTTCATCCATTGGTCCACCACGATAGAATTGGTCCAAGAACTCGAATTCGCCACCTTCAATGTCAATCCAGGCGATGTCGATTTGCTGGAAGAATAATGGATTAGATTTTGGAAGGTTCTGGAAAGTTCTGGAAGGCTCTGGATGTTCCTGACTATGAGTTTTGAAATAATTTCTTAAGCAGAATAGCCTCCAAATATGAAAAATTCTTGAGTTTCGCAAAACTAATTATCTTCAAATTAAAAAAAAACAATCGAAATTGATTCTAAAATTTTCAAAAGTGATAAAAACTCAAACTTGAAGGGATTGTCTTGAAAAACAGATTTTTTCGAATTTTCTTGAAAATCGAGTCTGGTCTTATTGTATTATGGTCGTGTGGTCATCATGAGCTAACCGGAAATTTTGAGAAAGTTATATATTGAGAATTTGTAGATTTTTTCAACATCAAGAAATTGCAAATTTTTGAATTTCGAAATTACTGAAAAGCAGGGCGCTTAGCCTAAGCGGCTTAGGTCTGTACTTATGGTCTCATGGTGTTACGGTTATATTCGTATGGTCTCTTTGAACCGGAAGTTTTAAGAAAGTTATTTTTCAATAAATTATTTTTTACAGAAAATGAGTACATTTTAGGAATATCACATTTGAGGCTTTCGTAACTCTGAACTTTGGAATTTTTGAACTTCTGAGAAACTCCCAACTTTCTAACTTATACGAAATACCGAGAGTTAGTCCTAAAATGTTGTCGTTAATCGTTTGAAATTTTGCCTAATTTCAGGAGATAAAAACAAGAATTTTTCATGGAAACTTCTAGACTTCTTTATAAATGAAATCTAGCCTTTCTTGAACCCAAAATATAACGGTCCTTCATCTAAAAAATATCTCATACCTTTAATCCCAAAATGTCCCACAAAAAGTAGGTGAATGGAATCGTGGTGACATCTTGGAATTCGTATTTCCTAGTCTTCTGATTCTGATTTGGCAATACTCGGAACTTTGTAAATCCTGGTTTCTTTCCAATTGCAAATGGAAAGTATTTCCCAAATGCAGTGTATAATTGACGATTTGGTTCAATGATTGGGTCCGCACCGAAGAATTTTGTGTTTGGGAGAGTCTGAAAATATCTTAATTGGTTTATTAATTAGCTAATTATCGAATTAACTGCCGGTATTACTACCGGCTGAGCTACTCCATTGCAAAATTGGCAAAGCTAGGATTTTTCAACTGTATGGCGCGCGCCGCAAGATTCTACAAGGTTGGTTGTCTGCAATTTGACGTGATGGTGTTTGCAACTACTGTAGACTACAGTAGACTACAGTTTCTGCAAACACCAACCCCCGAAAGTGTTCCATCACTTACCCGATTCAATCTTTCTTCTCCATATGTGTCATGTCCGATCCCAATAGTGACCATGATGTTCTCCTCTCTCTATAGAAAAATTAATGCAATCTTGCTCCATTGAACACTTTTCAAACTCACACAATGCGGCAAAATTGCCCATTTAGTCTCATGTAGATTTGTCATTGGAATCACATCCATATCCTTGAATGCAGCCTCACACGGACGAGTTTCAGAGAACTTGGTGTTCATCTGAAAGTCAAAATTTGTAAATATCGATTTTTTTAGAATCAATCACCGATTTAATATCGCCTCTCCATCTTTCGACAATCGGTCGAACACATTTTTGAAATTGGTCCATTGCCTCTTTGATATTGATTTTTGATGGGATCTTATCCTTGGTCAAATCGCATTGAGGGAGTTTTAGCATGTCGTAGAAACGAGGATCCATTACGATTGGTTTGTTCTGAAAATTTGGAATTTTGAAAACTGAAAAACGTTCTCAAAGTTTGCTCTATTTGATGCTCACCCTGTTTCAAGCTCAATTATCTCGGTTGTCCAAAAAAATATCAAAAAATGGTCAATTAATAAAATGTTACTGATATGATGAACATTTTATCAGGTAACAACTTTTAGACACCTTTCACAAGAACCGAGAAAATGAGGACTCTAAAAATAATTGGTTTTCTTGGTCCACAATTGTTTGAGCTCAATTATCTCGGCTCCTATAAGAGATATCAAAGTTTGCTCAACTGATAAAATGCTTATCATAATATCAGCAATATTTTATCAGTTGACAAATTTTAGATATCTCTTATAGGGATTGAGATAATTGAGCTCAAAGTTTGAGGTTAGGGTGGCACTCTATTCGCTAATTTCAAAACTTCGAAATTTTGAATTTTTCCTAATATTTAAGAAAAGAAATTTTGTTATTGGGAAGTTCAGATTCTGAATCCTAATCCCTCGTATTCTGAATATCCCCGATTCTCCCAGAATCCCACCTCACCTCTTCAAATTCAAATCCAATTCCATCCAATGTATCCCAGTCTGGTTTCTGTTCCAATTTCTTCGATTTCACCTCCACTTTTGGAATTTCCTCGACTCGCTGATCCTCGTTTCTTGGGATTCTTTGAATCTGTGGAACTTCCATCATCCTACTCAACACCAGAGTTTGTTGGGGTCTTGTGACGACTACAATATACAAGAAGAGGGCAAGCAAAACGTAGAAAATTCCATTTCGACGGAGAGATGGAAGTTCTGAAATGGTGATTTGCTTTTGAAATGGGTAATAATAGTTTAGGACTTACGGGATCCAGAATTAAGCAATCGTTCGGTGACACTGGGTACTGGCTTTCTTTCGGACGTCATGGTGTACCCTGGAATTTAGATGATTGAGGTTTCTGAAGTTTCTAGATCGTCTGGAAAGCTCCAGAAGTCCACAAGAACTTCTAGAAACTTCCAGAATCCTGAAAAACTAGACTATACAATTTTCGAACAGCGCTCATGTCCCCTTTTATTCGGGTTAATTATCATAACCACAGGACAAAATGGTAATTTTCTAATTATCATATCCGTTGTTATCAACAGAGGCCAGACAGTGAAAAATCAGAGATTAGGGAAAAATATCAAGTCTAGGAATGTTCTTGATGTACCGTGAGCACTCTAATAAAGCGCCCTAATTAGTAACTTTGAGATCATATATCTCGGTTCCCGTAGAAGATATCAAAAATGTGCCAACTGATAAAATATTGTAGATAGTATGATAAGCAATTTATTAGTTGACAACGTTTTGATATCTCTCATAGGAAGCGAGATAATTGAGATCAAAGTTAATGGTAGATTCATCAGTTTTTTGTTCATGTTTTGCAAAGAAATCGTGAATAATCAAAACTTAAGATTTTTTAACTTTTGAATTTCGAAGTTCTCTGAAATTTTCATTTTCAGAATGTCTGGAATCTTTTTGGATTCAGAAATCCTGAAATTCCGTAACTGTGAGGTTCCCAAACTGTGAGATCCCCTTGAAGCTACCGTAACCCGTGAATCAGCTACAGTAACCACTCATCAAGCTTCAGTAATCCCTGTGAATGCTACAGTAGCCGCAACTAGTTTTTGTCTTCAGAATTCTAGTTTTTGAAGTTTTTCGAATCCGAAAGGAGTAGCTGCCATAAGCCATGGATAGGCTACCGTAGCCACATTGAAGGCTACAGTAATCCATGCTAAAAAAATCTGCATGTAGACAACACTTTATTGATCAGAAAATTAGAAGAATCCAATCAATAAAAATACAAATTTCAGCTCAAATCCTTTCCAAAAAACATTGAATTACTTCTGGGTCTCAGCAGCCGGTGTAGCTGTAGAAAGGATTACTGTAGATGTTTGGGTTACGGTAGATGACGTGGCATTCGATGGGAGGGTTGAGTTGGCCGGTGCGTCTTCGAAAAGTTCTCCGACGAATTTTCCGATTTTCGAGATCTGCAATTTTCGAATTCCCGCCAAATCGAAAAATTTCAAAATTCGCGCCAAACCACTCACCGCATGTTTCACAGACTTGACCGAGTCCTCAATATAAGTGCGAATCGTTTCGGTTATCGGTTTCTCGTCGTCCTCTTTCTCCGTCGCGGTTACTGTAGCATTTGCAGGGATTACTGTAGCTTTTTGAGGGGTTACTGTAGCCGCTTCATGGGTTACGGTAGCTGTAGTTTCAAGAATCTTCTCGTCACCAGATGAAATGACGGCGCCAGTTGCCTCGACGACTTGGTCGGCACAGTTGGCCTAAAAATTGTCAATGAAGCGAAATTGCTTTTTTGGGGTTTTTTGTATTTCGGTTTTCTGGGAATGTCCCTGATCTAAATTCTGAAAACATCAGATTGTTTTCAGACGAGATTTTCAGAATCTCAGAATTTTGAATTCCAACAATTTGGAAGATTCAGAATTACAGAATCTCGGAATCTCAGAATCCCGAAAAACTCAGATAACGTGATTTTCAGAATCCTTCAGATTTTGAAAAAAAATCAGAATTACAAACTTTTCAAATCTCCAGAATTCGTATGATGTCATTTTCAGAATCCGTCAGGATTCAAAAATAAATTCTGATTTCAGAAAATCGGAATTTTCAGAAACTAAAATTCTAATTTGCAGGGATTACTGTAGCTTGCTGCGTGGTTACTGTAGTAAAATTCTAAAATCTTCAAAAAAAAAACGTGATTCTGAATTCAGAAGTCGTCAGGTTTTTTTTTGTTCAAAATGGAAGTTTGAAATCCGGAATTTTCGAAAATCTTCAAAATTCCAAGTCCAAAAGATGATGTCATTTTTGTAGTTCCGCGGATATCTCGAAGCTTCGAAATTTAGGAAATTCAGGATCTCAGCATCTCAGAATACATAAAATTCGGACGATGTCATTTTCTGAATCTCAGAAGCTTCGAAAAACATCAGAATATGCGAAATCGAAAAACTTCAGAATTCAGATGGCGTCAAATTTTCTTTCAATTCGGAATTTCCTAAGAATTTCTGTCCGAAAGTTTCAGATGACGTCATCTTCAGATCCCCTCAGAATCTTCGAAATCCAAAAAATGGAGAATTCAGAACTCCGAATCTTGGAATCTCAGAACCAGAAAAATTCAGATGACGTCATTTTCAGAAGCCTTCAGAATTCAAAAAATCCGATTCTGAATTTGGAATTTCGAAAAACCGAAATTTTGAAAATCTTCAAAAAACTTGTTTGCAAATGGAAGATGACGTCATTTTTGTAGTTTTGGGTAAATCTCAGAATTTCAAAATTCAAAAATTCGGAAATTTCAGAACTTCAGAATCTTGGAGTCTTATAATCCGAAAAAATTCAGATGACGTCAATTTCGAATTCTCAGAGTTTCAAATTTCAGAATAGTCGAAATCCAAAAATTTCAGAGTTCAGAAGACGTCAGAATCTCCAGAGCCCAAACCTACCGTATCCATCAAAGCAGCGACGACGACAATCATCGCCAGAAATCCACGTCCCATCATCATCATCATTTTTGCAGTTGGAGAGAGTGGCAAAATGGGAAGAAAAGAAAGACAAAAATGGCGATTCCCTTTGCTTCCAGGAGAATCAGCCGAGAGTGTATCGAATCGAAAGAGTCTCAGAGCTGGGAATCTATATTCCTCCTCCGCAGAAGCATCACGGCGTTCCTCATAAAAATGAGGCGAGATAGTGCAGGAAAAGAGGAGGGTGGTCAGGTTTTTTGGGCTGCTGCAAATTTTTTATTTTTCCCATATTTTTCACCTTTGGATTGTTCCGATCAGGAGGGGGAGAAAGAGTAGCACAGCATGTAGCAATGATATATTTTCAAAAATCGGTCAATAAACAAAAAAAATGGAGCTAAACAACAAAGGAAATGGCATTCTATTCAGAGTCATTAAGAATCATTTAGAAGAAGCAGATGACGTGGAAGAATTGGAATCCAAAAACCGGCGATACTCGTTGACAGTTCTCCAATGAGCATTCCGAAGAAGCACCTGATGACGTTTGTCCTTCAGAAACTCCCAGGCGACGTTCGACATCCAATTACGAGACTTCATCAGGTAACACGTGGCAACTGTGGCGCTTCGGGTGCGGCCCGCCTGGAAAAAAAGGCTTCAGATCCTGAAGACGCTTTTAGAAGACGTCAACGCTTCTGGAGTTTTCAGAAGACGTAAAGGTTTTGTGTTTTAGGGTTACTGTAGGACTAGATTTTTGATACGTTTTCATAAGACGGAAGTGTCCATGTGAATTTCGATTATTTCCTGAATGCGTTGAGAACGTCTTCAGAAAACTTCTATTTTTTGAAAGAGTTCTGGAGTTTCAGAAGACGTCAAACATTTCAGAATACTATCTTTTTATGTGTTTGTGTCTTGGAGTTCAGAAGTGTCTATAGGATTTTGATGATTTAGCTTCAGAAAGCGTTGAGAACGTCTTCAGGTCTTCAGATGACGTTTTCAGAAGACGTCAAAAATACATTATTCACTTCTTTGAACTTTTGTCTGGGTTACTGTAGAAGTAGCTAAAAATCGAAAATCCGACAAAAAAAATTTTTTTTGGGTTACTGTAGGAGATTTTTACTCACCTTACAGTGAACATAAACCGTCTTTCCCTTGGCCGCGACACTTTCAATAAATTGCACGGCTCCATCGATTTCGGCACGTGGCGCTGATCCAGTGAAATCTTTCATCGGCACCGCAAAGAATTCGACGCCTTCTTTTTTCCAGTCCTCCTCTCGCATCGCATTCAGAGCTGCCTAGAAAAACCAGTTTTAGGTGGAGAAGGATCCTAATTTCAAACACACAACTACAGTAATCCTGGAGTTCGTTTTTAATTTAGGTCAATCAATAAATCAATATATTTTACGTCGCGCCCCCATCCTTTCGCCCACGTTGAAAAAAATTCCACGTATTGAAAAAAACCAGTTCTCTGGGAAATCCCTTTGAATCTTTATTGTCGGATAATTTTCACAAGCACTTTCCTTCTGGTAAGAAGCCCTTTGCATTCCGCTGCTCATTTGTTGTTTCTTTTGCTTTTTTCTGTCGATTGGTCCGATGTGAAAAAGTACTAAAAGGCCCTCAGGGTCGCCATGTTCGGGTTCATGGCTAGGTGATTTATCACTGAACGTCCCCTAGTAGCAGAAGATTTTATCAAAGATTAAAAAAATTGAGACAACAATGAAAAGCGCTATGCAATGTGGCTTCTTATCAGGGCAGAAAGAGCATTTGAAAATTATCCAACAATGGTCTCCGAGAAGAGGGGTTTTTCGGGTGACTTCTTGTTGTTTTTTTTTGTTAGGGGATGGGGGACCCCTCCCTCCACCTCCTATGGGTTTTAGAAGGTGATCCCATTGGTCAAATAAACCTTGTTTCCCTTTCATGTACTGAGCCTCTACGTGGCGAAAGGGATCAACAGACTAGTTTCTAGTCTGGCTAATCAGTACACTGTTTGTTTTGAAAACCGGTCTTTCGGAGACATGATATCATCTCAAGGAACTCGTGTGAAAATTGTCAGAAAATTTGCTTTTTGAATTTTTCAAAATTTTCAGTTTTTTTTTCGAGTGTTTCAGAATTACGAATTTTCCGATTTAACTATCAGAAAATTTGAGTTTCTACCATAAAACCTGTAATAGAAGGTCCCCACACTGTCAATTTTAAGCTCAATTATCTCGGCTCCTATAAGAGATATCAAAAATGTGTCAACTGATAAAATATTTGCAATATTATGATAAGCAATTTGTAAGTTGACAACTTTTTGATATCGTTAACAGGAATCTAGGTAAATTGGCTAAAAGTTGAAAATTAGGGGGCCCTTCTATTACAGGTTTTACGGTATGTTTCCAAAACTTGTAAAAGTTTGATTTTTAAAATATTTCAAATTTTCGAATTTCGCAATTTCGGAGATTTCGGAGAAATTTACGGTTTTTTTTTCGAAATTTCTGATTTTTGTATCAATTTTGATTGTTTATTTTACTATTTCATGTGAAATTCCATGATTTTTCTTGCCAATTTTCCTCTTTTTCTCCTATTTTCCTCCTATTTTCCCCCATTTTTTCTCCGCACCTTCAACTCGAACTCCTCTGTACAACACACGACTCCGCCCACATTCTCCTTTCCAATCAACTCATTTTTCATCGATTGAAATGGCATTGCGCCGAGGATCAGTGTGTCGTCAACACGATTGTACCACGCCCAACGGGATCCTTGCACATAATTTCTGAATAGATTATAGCCAAGTGACGGATAGAATACCAGTGATGTTAGCATGTTTTCTGGAAGAAAAAGTTTAAATTTTTGAAATTTTAGGATTTACAAAATTATGGAAAATTGAACTTTAGTAAAAAATCGAAATTTTCAAAGTTTCTTTTCCGAAAGTGGTTGGAGCCTAAATTTCTAAAATTTCATTTTTTTTTCGAAAAAAAAAATCAAGGAAGATATATTTTTAAGGTTCTCCAGAATTCCCACAAAGTGGGCGGAACCTAAATTTCGAAAATTTCAGATTTTCAAGATAAAACTTGCTAAAAAATGTAGTTTTGGACAGATTTTCGAGATTTTTCAATTCAAAGCAGTTCCTAGAAAGTGGGCGGAGCCTAAATTTGAATTTTTTGAAAAAATCTCAATTTTTCGGATTTTCCTACTCAAAAATATAACTTTTGGCGGGCTAGAACCACACATAAAAACCTAGAAAAAAATCCTCAAAAATCATGAAAAAAAATAGAAAAAAAGAGTCAGAAACTTGATTGCTATATTTATGAAAAAGGTTAAAAATGGGTGTGGTGGGGTGATGTGAATGTTAAAACATAGGAAAAAAATACTTTCCAGAGACAAAAACAAACAAGAAAACCGTAAAACCTGTAATACAAGGGCCCCCTAACTTTCCACTTTCAGCCAGTGTATCTCAGTTCCTGTAAAAGATATCGGAAAGTTGTCCACTGATAAAATGTTGCTGATATCATGATAAATATTTTATCAGTTGACAACTTTTTGATATTTCTTAAACAAACCGATGTGGGGCCCTTCTATTACAGGTTTTACGGTAATATTATTTTGTAAGATCAGTGAAATGAGACAGTGATTTTCAGGGCGGGGAATTTGAAGATTTCAGAGGGACAGAGAGGTGATTTTTTCAAGGTGGAATATGAGATTTTTAACAAAAAGCGCCAAAAAAAAGTGAAATTATTCATTCTTCTTGTTCATTCGCCGCTTGTAGGCGTCCCGTGAGCCGATGGATCCTATTGTGCTGCTCTGGAGATGTGAATACTCGTCCTCCTCATCCGAATCGCCACGTTTTCGCTTCAAATCTGCCAGCGCCGACGAGCGAACAACCTGGAAAATAGAAATTTGAATTTTTTGATTTTTTCGAAATTTGGAATATAAAATCTTACCGCCGATGGATCAGAAGTCGTCGCCAGCAGCTGATACAGATCCTTCTTCACGTCCGCCTCGTTCATCGGTCCGATCATACCGTTCTCCGATTTGTCATCTGGAAAAGATGTCTTAAAATTTGATGGAAAATTTATAGAGCTAGAAGCTTGTCGACGGAAAATTCAAAATACAAAATTTAGGCTCCGCCTACTTTTGAAAATATAGAGAACTTACACTGCAAACTAGGCAACTGCGTCTGACTCAACACACTGCACAACGCCTCAACATTGACGAATGGTCCGATGAAGCACGTCGGTGGCGGTAGAAGAGACATCAGATGAGCAGCGGCTGGTGGTGGTGGATAGACGCCTCCAGGTACCGGATGGAATGATGCCGTGCAGTTGACACGTGGTTTGAACGGTATCATTTGGGAGATGTCTGGTCGTGGGAAACCGTATCTCGCCACATCTGCATGTCCTCCGGCTCCGCCCATAATTGCACTGGCTGCTTGTGGTCCACGTGTTGGAACTGGCTTCGGGTTGCTCGATGTGCTAGTGGAGGGCGTGTCGTTTCCTGAAGATTCAGATTAAATTGATGAAAAAATCACTGATAGGGAGGAATGAAGGGTGGAATCTTTAGCACAGGCAACGGTTTCGAAATGACTGGTTGCGAAAAAAGATTGTTCAAAATTCTCAAAAATCGGCTCCGGGGCGTTTCAGAACCGCGACATTTCAGAACCCCGACATTTCAGAACCACGACGATTCGGAACCAGATGGTTCAGAACCCCGACGTTTCACAACTTTTCTGAATTTTTGCAAAATTTTTAGCCCTTTTCAAGTTTTTCAGCTATTTTTGAAGCTTCTCTTTCGGTTTTCCCAAATTTTTCGTCTGAAATTTCATGGAACGAAGATTACTGTAGACCCCAAATCTCTTTTTGTAGGTTTTTTTTGCAAACATAACCACGTCAAAATGCAGATAAAAACTGCAGGGAAACTACAAACTACAAGGTTTTCTACAGAAATCTACAGTAATCCAAACAACATTCCATCAAATTTCAGATTAAAAATTATGTCGGGGTTCTGAAACATCGCGGGGTTCTGAAACGTCGCGGATCCGATTTTTTGAAAATTATGAGCCTAGGAAACCCCCCCCCCCCCCCGAACCCCAAAAATTCAAAATGTTTCATTTTAGATGGCTTGATCCCCACCTTTCAACGCATCATATCCAATCAATCTCAACTGATCCCCACTACACGGCATCAAATCCATAAACTTGTATCGATCGATCACCAGCATCGAGTGATTCATTCCCAGATCCTTTTGAGCTTCTTCATAAGCAATTTTCCGACGTTTCTCGACTTTTAGAATCGATGCCAAGTCGCCGACACAGCTCTCAAAGTCCAGGAATCGATCCCAGATTCGGATTTGCCTATCAGCTGGCAACTTAGAAGACGTTAGAATCCTCTCAAACACCACTCTCGTATTATTATCCTCGTTCATATTTGACAAAAAATCCGCGTACGCCAAACCGAATTCCGGCTCATTTTCATACTTTTTGAGGCCTAATTTGAAGACTCGTATAGCCACATCGGCATCTTTCATACAGTTATATTCCATATGAGCTGCAGCAACGAACACCTGGTATCCCGTTCGCTTATCCTCTCGAGCTCGCTTAAAAACGAGTCGGGCGTTGTTGGGTCCCTCGGTTCGTCGGATAAATCGCATTAATTGAACGTAGGTTAGCGTTGGATTGATCTGTTCGATTGCCAATAGTCGATTGTAGATCTCTTTGACGGCGTCGAACTTTTTTTGCTCTTCTTGGAAGTCGGCGTAGGCGAAATAGAGGAGTTTGGATTCCTTCATCAGACCGGTTATTGCGCGTTCGTAGAGTCCTGGAAAATCAGAATTTTGCAATTTTGGAATCTCAAAATTTCAGAGTCTCAGAATCTCAAAATCTCAGAATCTCAGAATATCAGAATCTCAGAATCTCAAAATCTCAGAATCTCAGAATCTCAGAATCTCAAAATTTCAGAATCTCAGAATCTCAGAATTTCAGAATCTCAGAATCTCAGAATCAAAGAATTTCAGAATTTCAGAATCTCAAAATCTCAGAAGATCAGAATCCTTCAAAATTCAGAATAGTTAACATTCGAAATTCGAAAATTCAAAAATCCAGAAATTCGAAAATCCGAGAAACTCAGAAATTCAAGACATTCAAATACCGTAAAACCTGTAATAGAAGGGCCCCTACACTGTCAAGTTTGAACTCAACTATCTCGGTTACTGTAGGAGATATCAAAAAGTGGTAAACTGATAAAATATTTGTGATAATATCACGAATATTTTATCAGTTGACACATTTTCGATATGTCCTACAGTAGCCGAGATAATTGAACTCAAACTTGACAGTGTGGGGGCACTTCTATTACAGGTTATACGGTATTCAAAAATTCAATTATTTCAAAAAATTCCGAAAATCTCAAAAATTCGAAAATACTAAAAATTGATGATATTCAGAATTACAGAAACTCTAAAAATCCAAAAATTTCAAATGTCAAAATTCAAAAAATTCCGAAAATTCCAAAATTCAAAAAATTCCGAAATTCCGAAAGTTGGAACTTTTCGCGATTTTCCATTGATTTTCGATGTTTTTTGAACTTCAATTTGAAGATTTCAAGAATTTTTGAGATATTTTAAATTTAGACCTTCAGGAATTTGCGGGATTTTTCAACGAGTTTAGTAGTCAAAAACCAGAAAATTAACGATTTTTAGGAGAATTTTCTGCCTCAGACTTTGAAAAACCATATTTTAAAAACATTATATTCTACCGTAAAACCTGTATTAGAAGGGCCCCCGCACTGTCAACTTTAAGGAAATTTGTCTCGCTTTCTGTAAAAGATATCAAGAAGTGGTCAACTGAAAAGTTGTTTATCATAATATCACAAACATTTTATCAGTTGACATATTCCTGATATCTTTGATGCGAGCCGAGATAAATAAGCTCAAACTTGACAATATGGGGGACCTTCTATTACAGGTTTTACGGTATTTCCAGTGCCTTTTCCCTTACCAATACACTCAACCTTCAGCGCTTGTGCCAATTTCACATCTCCCTTCTCATCCAACGTCTGACTAGCCTCCTGGAGGAACATCGCCGCCTCATACCAAATATCCGGGTAGTATCCAAGACTGAGCAATGCTTGCTCATAAGTATAAACCACTCTGCGCGCCAGCTGACCGTACTCCTCAGTTCCCAATGGATTCGTCTTCTCCCAAGCTATATACTTCTTCCATAGCTCCACTTGTTTCGACTCTGACGCTGTTCCTTTCGGTGGCACTGACACTGCTTGTCGATTCAATCCACGTGTCATTGATTGGAGATCCTTCTCGACTCGCCTAGAGTTCTGATAGTCTTTTCCGCGCTCGGCGATGAGCTTTTCAGCTAGAGTCATGTTGATATTCTTCTCAAAGGCACAGTAATCAGCCCAGATGGTGTCCAAATTGTGCATTGGGGTGGCGAGAGCCTTCTGGTAGACACGACGGACAGCTGTGATTCGCTGATTCTCGGCGTACTGGCCAATGGCGGGGCTGGAAAAAAAATTCCAGAATTTTTTGGAAAAAATAATTTTTCGGAATTTTTTTACTGAAAAAAATACTCACACTTTCTTCAAAAAGGCAATATAATCTTGATAAATCGAGAATGCTAGCACATCCATCCCAATTTTCTCCAAAGCGAAATCGAAAGTTTTGGCCATAGTCTCCCTGTATTTTTCGATGGTTCCCTTGGTTTCAGACACATAAACGATGTAGCATTTCCACAAATCGATATTCAGCACATTTGCCAGACAACGTTGGAATAGCGCTTCGACTTCGACGAAGTTTTTTGAGCGGAGCTGAAATTTTTTTTTTTTTTTTTGAAAATTAGAAATCCAAAAATTCTGGATTTTCGTACTTCATGCTCGATGTAGGCTCTCCAGTAGCGTCCGGAATTTGGGAATTGGGTTACAAGACTCTCGTAGAACTCACGCTCTTGATCAATTGGGCGGGACTGAAATTTAAAAACTGAAACTTCAAGAAATTCGAAATTTTCTACCTGATGCTCGCGGAGCAGAAGGTTCCAGGCATCCACATCGAACGGATTCGATTCGATCCGACGTTCTGGGTTGCGTATGCTGAACCCAGACATCTTCTGAAGAAAAATTACTTTAAAAAACTAGGCTTTTTGCGAACAAACAAGATAAAATAAACGAATTCCATAAAGTACGCAAACACCGTGCATCATATTCGACGCGCAATGGAGAGGAAACCAAGAAAGCCCGTTTTCAGGGACGGATTAGAGCCAGATATTTTCAGAATTCGACGAGATCAGATTTGAGTTTATGACTTGTTCGTTCATCTTTTTGGTAGTTTCAGATTCTTTTCAGATTACGGTTTCTTCATGGATGCTTTTCAAAGTTAATGAAAATATTCAATACAAAAACAAAACAGATTTAATAGATCAACAATTTATTTGTAATCAATAACAATTTAGGCGACGGTCTCGTCGGTGTGCTTTCCCTTGAGGATTCCAGTAACGCGGGCGCGTCCGGCGGCCTTGCGCTCAACGAGAGCACGGCGATCCTTATCGAGCTTCAGCTTGGTGATAGCGACCTGAACAAGAGATAGGGTTAAAAACAGCTTATTTTCCAAAAATTGAATGTATAAACTTTGCCTAGTCCGACAGCACGTAACAATGCATAAAGGGAACTCACGACAGGTGTGTGAAGTCCATGTGCACCGGAACTAGTTTATACAAACCTCACCTTCGATGGGTGGATTCCGATGTGCACAGTGGATCCGTTGGCCTTCTCGCGGGTGATCTTGTCAATGTGGACGACGAACTTCTTACGGTAGCATCTGAGGACACGTCCGGTGTTTCCCTTATGGCGTCCGCGCATAACGACGACCTCGTCATCGACTCTGAAAATAGTAAAAATGAGATTGTATTACACTTATGGCTAGCAAAGAGATCATAAGGATCAGCTTCGCTGCAAAAAGAGTAAAGTCCATTTCCCCATTATGTCCAAACCGTACGTTAAATTCTAATTCGTCCGGGACTACTGAATGGGAACTAATTTTAGGTTTTTCTAATGGGGATTGTTTCTTACCTGATTGGGATGGAGCGGATTCCGTGCTTGGTGCGGAGCTCCTTGGCGAGTGGGGAGGACATGATGCGTCTGCGCTCGTGGGATGGAGCGTTGAAGTGGGCCTTGCGGCTCTTTCCGGAATCGCTGGAGACGAATGGATTGACCTTCATTATTACCTGAAAATTAATTGTTTAGAGTGGAGATGGGAAGTGTGAACGGATAAAAATCGTATGGAGAGCTGACGACAGGGTTTTCTTTCGAAAATTATTTTTTCAAAGCGAAGTTTCATGAGAAAAACTAGAGAAACTGCTCGAAAATAGAAATCACAACTAAAATTTGTTATGTTTCAGTTTATTTTGCAAAATTTTTCGAAAAAAAGACCAAAAAAGCTCGAAAAAGGATTTAGGCCATGCGAAAAAAGACAGAGAAAAGTGCGATTTTGCGGCTGGTGACTACGGTGAAACGCGCGCGGCGAGACCCGCCACTCGCGAAAAGTGTGTGCGTCTTTAATAAATATTTGAGTTTCGAAGCGATTTTTGTTGTTTTTTCGAGTTTCTCTCGCTAGAAAAAAAGAAAAACTCAAAGAAAAAGATGAAGCCGGACATAAAAGATCGCGAGTATATGTACCGATTGATTATTGGGTAATTTTTGACTAGAAATTATAGTTTTTAAACGATTTTTTTGCAGTCAATTGTTTTACGATGGACATCAACAGATAGCTGTGAACCTGGCCAACACTCTGGGATGTTCTGCACCACCACCACCGCCTTCCGATAAGCTTTTTCGATTGGTGACCATTGCCAAGCAGTTTGTGGAGGATCCAGACTACAAAGCAGAGGAGAACACTATGCCGGTAGGAAAAAATTCAAAAATTGAAGTTTTTTCCCCAAAAAGAGTATAAAAATTTTTCCAGATGCAATTCGAAACTTCCTCCGCCGGTTTGGACCTTCAATACGACGCAGATGTCGCCGCAACGTCTCCAGAGCCCTCTCAATACGAGACAATCTACTTGACAGTGCATAAAGCGCCATGTAGAGCCGCCGCGTTCAATTCCGATGGATCTTTAGTGGCCACCGGATCCGCTGACTGTTCTATCAAGATAATGGATGTCGAGAGAATCTTGGCGAGGGAGAAGGAGCACAGAGAGATGAATGAGAATGGACCGGATGCTCATCATCCAGTGATAAGAACTTTATATGATCATGTTGATGTAAGAAGGGATTTTGGAAGATTTTCTAGCGAAATTTTGGATTTTTAGGACGTCAATACAGTGATTTTCCATCCAAGAGATGCCATTTTGATTTCTGGATCCAATGATAAAACAGTGAAATTGTTCGATTTTTCAAAGACAGCAGTGAAGAGAGCTATGAAGACGCTATCAGTAAGATTCTGACAAAATTAATGATAATTTTTACAATTTTCGCTTCAAATTTGACAGAAACTTGTCTACTTGTGGCCGGGCCATTTTTAACTGCAAAGTTACTGATTTTGAACGATTTTGAACCCAAAAATCACTAGTTTTGACCGGAAATGTGACTGTTTTTGAGATATTTTACCTGAAAAGTCACTAATTTTTAGCCATTTTTTACCCAAAAGTCACCAATTTCGACACATTTTGACCTGAAAAGTCACTAATTTTAGGCGATTTTGACCACAAAAATCGCTAATTTAAAGCCATTTAGACCCCAGAAACCACTGATTTTGAGCAATTTTTACCTGAAAAATCACTAATTTTTAGCTATTTTGATCCGAAAGACGCCAATTTTGAGCCATCTTTACCCGAAAAGTCACTAATTTTAAGCGATTTTGACTCCATAAATCACTAATTTTGACTTACTTTGACCTGAAAATTCACTGATTTTGAGCCATTTTCACCCGAAAAATCGCAATCACAGTTATAAAAGTTATGAAATTTTTGAAATTTTTCGCGGAATTCTTCTTTTCAAATTCTCCTGTGTTTGTTTAATTTATAGTCTTAAATAGGCTTAAACGCCTTGTTTCCCCTACACTGGGATATCCGAAAATGCGGCCAAATTCAAAAAAAAATTGGGAGCCCCCAGAGACACAACAGCCAAAATTTCACAAAACTCTAAATTTCCATCAAATTTTCTCCCAGGAAGTCTACCCGGTCCGTGCTCTCTCCTGCCATCCGGGCGGTGAATTCCTTCTCGTGGCCACCGACCACCCAACCGTCCGTCTCTACAACATCGAAACCGCTCAAGCCTACGCGTCAGCCAATCCAGACGACCAGCACCGCGAATCGGTCACCGACGTTCACTATTCCGAGAACGCTCGTCTCTACGTAACAGCTTCAAAAGATGGAGACGTCAAGGTGTGGGATGGTGTATCGAGTAGATGTGTGGAGACATTCAAACGGGCTCACGATGGCTCTTCGATTTGCTCTGCGAAGTTTACGAAGAATGGAAAATATATTCTGACTAGTGGAATGGATAGTATCGTCAAGTTGTGGGAATTGAGTACCAATCGGTGTCTGATTGTGTACACTGGAGCCGGAGCAACTGGAGCTCAAGACTATCCGACTAGCGCTTCATTCAACCAGAATGAAGATTTTGGTAAGCATGAGCTCAGCTATTCTAATTTCTGTACTCTGAAAATTTTCAGTTCTCTTCCCGGACGAAAAAAGTGGCAGCATGTGTTCCTGGGAAGCTCGCAATGCCGATCGTAAACGTCTTCTAGCCCTGGGCCACACCTCCGCCTGCCGAACCTTTGTCCACTCCCCCTCAATGCCCGCTTTTATGACTGGAAGTGACGATCATCGTGCGAGATTCTGGTATCGGAAACCGACTACGAATGATAATTAAGATCTCAATTTTTATTTACATGTTTCACTTTTCAATAAATTATTCATAAATGGAGCTTCTCAAATCCGCTCCGCCAGAATGCGTCGTGATCGGAAGGGGCTTTTCGGCCGGTCGTTCGCTCCAATCGCTATCTTAGCCGCTTCAAACGGTTGCATCTCCTTCTCACGAGCCTCGTCCACTATCATCGTGTGTTGGGAATCGTCTTCTTGAAAAAAATAGTTTTTTTCTCCGTTTTATCGTAGGGAAATTGGGGTTTTTCGAAATTTCGCCCAAAAACTCGGAATTTTTCGAAATTTTAGCCGAAAATCGTTAATTTAAAGTTTTCTGAGCATTAGACTATGCACCTTTAATGCTACCGTAACCCGAAATTTGAGAATTTTTAGAGGCTTTTTTTCACCGATTTTTTACTATTTTTCGCAATTTTTTCAAATATTTTAAGAAAAATAGCGATAAGTAGGTAAAAAATAGGCCAAAATAAATATTTAAAAAGTGGGAACTACGGTATTAAAGGCGCATAGTGCGTTTTTCGAAAACTTTTTTGCGCTCAACTATGCGCCTTTAAACTATACCATAACCCGAAATTTCAATTTTTGTATTTTTTCCCACCGTTTTTTGATCATTTTTTTTGCGATTTCTTCCATTAAATTTGAGAAAAACTAGCGAAAAACGGAAAAAAATTGTCAAAAATAGGTGAAAAATAGGCCAAATTGAATAGAAAAAATAGGAATTACGGTATTAAAGGCGCATAGCGTGTTTTTTGAAAACTTTTTTGCGCTCAACTATGCGCCTTTAAACTATACCGTAACCCGAAATTTCCAATTTTTGGCCTCTTTTTACCGATTTTCGACAGTTTTTCGCGAATTTTCCATGAATGTGAGAAAAATAGCGGAAAATCGGTGAAAAATCTGCCAAATTGAATGTGAAAAAGTACGGTATTAAAGGCGCATGAACAGTTTTTAGTAATTAAAAACCAACCCAAAACCATATTCTTTCCTCCCGGAACTCCTTCCTCTTCCATTGTGCTCATCGCCGAAACTGGCGATGGCCAATCCACAGTGTCCACTCGTTGCTCATCGACATCGGCAAACGGATTTTGTGGTTTTTGAGTTTCGAGAAGCTTCTTTTTCGCTGCTTCCTCTGCGGCTTTTTCACTGGGAAGTGTGAGCTCTGGTGGGAAGAGAGGCTCTCCATGAAGGGCTTCTTCGTCAAGTGGCACGGCTACGACGTCTTGGGGTTCTGGAACATGGAGTGGGAGGGGGCGGGCTCTGAAATTCTGTATTTAGCGATAGAAACCGCGAAAATTAGTTCAAAATAAGCCTAATTCTGTCAAATTTCATCTAAAATCGCTAAAAAGCCAATTTCCCCCAAACTCACTTATAAATTGGTGGCCATGGATTCGATGGATTTCCACCTGGTGGATAAAATGGGGAGACTCCGAGTCTCGACGATGTTCCGTCTTTTCCGATTATCGGAATTTTTCCAACGAACGGAATATTATCATAGGAGACGTCGACGTAACTGTAGGGGGCTGAAAATAGGTTTTTTGGGATTTCGAAATTTTTGGATTTGTGGCCTAGCTTTTGAATTTTCTAGGCCGCTTTGGTAAATGGTCTAGAAATTACCGGATATACACCTAGTGCATTTTCTGGGACATTTTAGCATGATGGCCTAACTTTTGAGTTTTCTAGGCCACCAAGGTAAATGACTTAGAAATGATCTAGCATGCACTTGCTGCGTTTTCTAAGGCGTTTTTACATGGTGGCTTAATTTTTGAAATTTGACTTTTCTAGGCCACTACTTCAAAATGACCCAAAAGTGCCCAAACGTGACCGTGGTGTGTTTTCTAGGTCATTCTAAAATGGTGGCCTAACTTTTGAGTCTTCTAGGCCATCAACATCCATGGCCTAGAAATTATCGGATATTCACCGAGTATCTTATCTAGGATATTTTGGCTAGGTGGCCTAACTTTTGCAAGTTGATTTTCCTAGGCCACCAAGGTAATAGACCTAGAAATGATCTAGCGTGCACCTGGTGTGTTTTTAGGCCATTTTGACGAGGTGACCTAACTTTTGAGATTTCTAGGCCACCATGGGAAATAACCTAGAAATGGCCGGATATTAACCTAGTGTGTTTTCTAGGCCATATTAACATGATGGCCTAACTTTTGCAAACTGAATTTTCTAGGCCACCAAGGTGAATAACCTAGTAGGGTTGGCTGGGGGGCGAAAAGGGGCGATCCCCGCCCGCGCGCCCGGGGCGGGGGTCGCCCCCGCCCCGAGAGAGCGGGGCGGGGATCGCCCCCGCCCCGCAAGGCAAATCTTTTATGCGTAATTACGGGTGACTGAATGAACCATTTTGCTTGTAAATTGCAGGGTAGCCTAGTTAGGCACTCTAAATTGAGATAAAAATTTGAAAATCGGGTTACTTTTTCATTAAACGTACTTTTCATTTTCAACAGGCGGGGCGGGGATCGCCCCCGCCCCGCGCGCCCGGGGCGGGGGCGATCCCCGCCCCGCTTTCGGGGGCTCCCGCGCAAAGCGGGGCGCCCCGCTGCCAACCCTATAACCTAGAAATAGACTAAAATGCCCCTGGTGTATTCTCTAGGTCATTTTTATCGTGGTGGCCTAACTTTTGCAAGTTGAGTTTTCTAGGCCACCAAGGTAATAGACCTAAAAATGAGCTGATATTAACCTGTTATGTTTGCTAGGGTAGTTTACATGGCGGCCTAACTTTTGAATTTTCTAGGCCACCATGGTAAATGGTCTGGAAATGGTCTGATATTCACCTAGTATGTTTTCTTGGCCATTTCTACATGGTTTCCCAACTTTTGAGTTTTCTAGGCCACCAAAAAAATCAAATTCTCCTCACTATAAACTCCCAATCCTGGTCCGTAGGCGGTGATCGCATTGATGTATTCCTTCACGAGAACCCCATCGGACCCTTCGAGGAGACCCAGAGACGGCAGAACTGGTGCTTGTTGTGTTGGTGAAACAAAACACAACAAAAATATAAAAAGTAGATGCTTCATCATGTGTTTTGCTGATTTTTTTGTCTCTGGAAAATCGGAAATAAACAGAAAATTCTAGGGAAAAGAAGATAAGAAAAGAATGTGTTTTTATGTATAGACTGACTGAAAATTGGGAATTTCGATTTTTCTAGAGTTCCATGTTCCTCTAGAAATGACTCAAGAAATCGGGAAAATTCCCAGAAAATTCCATTTTTTGATTCATTTATAAATGACCTAAAAACTCGATTTATGGATTTCTAGGCCATCGAAAATGAACATTTTGGAATTTTAAGGGTTATCAAGGCCTAGAAATCCGAAAATTTGAAATTCTAGGTCATGGCCTAGGATCCCGAAAATAGATTTCTAAGTCAATTTTCATTTATTTGAATCCGGCAACCATTAATACATGAACTTGGTCTAGAATCTCCACAGATGGAAATCTAGGCCATCGCTTTCAAAAACATTGACCTAGAAGTTCTAATATTTGAATTTTTAGACCCCCATCAGTTCTGTGGGAACTGGGAATTCTGGAATTTCCAAAAAATTTCAATTCTGGAAATCCTGAGATTTTCTATTGTAATTTTTCGAAAGAAATATTTTTTTTCTTCGATTTTTTTTGCAAAATTTTTAGACCTTTTTAGGTTTTTCAGCTATTTTTGAAGGTTCTTTTTCGATTTTTCCGAATTTTTTGTCTGAAATTTGAGTGTTCTTGACGGAAGATTACTGTAGGTTACTGTAGTTTGTAGTTTTTCTTTGCAAACACAATCACGTCAAAATGCAGATAATAACTACAAAATACAAGGTTTCCACACAGTAACTTACAGTAATCTTCCGGTCAAGAAAACTCAAATTTCAGACAAAATTTTTTTTAATCGAAAAAGGACCTTCAAAAATAGCTGAAAAACCTAAAAAGGTCTAAAAATTTTGCAAAAAGTCGGAGAAATTTTTCTCCCGAAAATTCGCAAAAAAAGGCGCTAATTTTCAAAATCTCAAGATTTTCAGAATTGAAAATTTTCGAATTTCAAAAGTTTAGAATTTTTTGAAATTACAGAATTTCCAATTTCCACAAAATTCATGGGCCTAAAAGTTCAAATATTAGAACTTCTAGGATACTGTACTTGAAAAAGGTGGCCTAGGATTCCAACTATGGAGATTCTAGGCCAAGTTCTTGTATTCAAGTTCGTTGGATTCAAATATATGAAAATTGGCCTAGAAATCCAGTTTTTGGGTTTCTAGGTCATGACCTAGAATTTCAAAATTTTGGATTTCTAGAGCCTTGGAACCCTAAAATTCAAAGGCCTAGAAATGTAGCAATTTGGTTTCTAGGTCATTGGGGGTTTTTAAACTAAAAAGTGCAATTTTCTGGAAATTTTCTCTTTTTCTTGAGTCATCCTAGAAGGGCTCAGAAACCTAGAAAAATCGAAATTCTAGAAAATTCAAAAAAATTGGTTTTCTCAACAAAAAAAAAGATAAAACGAAATCAAATGATGATATCAAAAAGGCTTCTCCGTTAGCCCTATACAAGGCTAATATATGTTCCAAAAGACATAGAATCATAGAGATAAAACCAGATTCTTGAAGAAGGCGATTCCTTCTTCTTCTCCTTCTTCTTTTGAATGTTTTAGAAGATTCGGGAAGAATCAGAAAGAGAGAAGAAAGAAGAAAAAGAAGAAGAAAATCACGGATAGTGGATGATGATCGGAGAAAAGAGGATGAGAAAATACACACAAAAAAACACATGGAAATGGGAATTTTATCTGTTTTTTTTTTTGTTTTTAGAGAAATTCGAAAAACTGGAGAAGAGGAAGAGGAGGATATCGGATTACTTGAGGAGAGAGATGAGCAATGCTTTATTTCTTGGTGAGCAGGTTTTAGAGAATTATTGGAGATTTAGAGGGTTTTGGGAGATGTTTGGGATATTAAGATTTAGGGGATTTTGGAAAATCTGAAATTCAAAATTTTCTTGAATTCGGAGTTTTTGAAGAATTAAGATTCTGAAAACAGCAGAACTTCGGAAAATCCGAAAATCGGAAACAATCAATTTTCGGAAAAAAAATTAGAGATTCTGAAATTTGTGAAAAAATCTGAAATTCGACGATGTTCTGGAATCTAAAGACTTCCGTTTTATGGATTCGGGATTCTGAGAATTTCCGGAAATTCAGAATTCAAAAAAATCAATTTTTCCGGATTTTCGTTTCTTAAGATTCTTGAAATTTTGATATGTCGAGAATTTGAGACTCTGAAATCCAGAAATTCTGAAATATTGAGATTCTGAGAATACAGTTTTTTTTTGAGATTCTTAGGATTTTGAGTATTCGAGATTCTGAGATTCTGAAATTCGGAAATTCTCAGATTCTGAAATTCTGAAATTCGGAAATTCTGAGATTCTGAGACTCTGGGTTTCTGAAATACAAAAATTCTGTGATTCTGAGATTCTAAGCTTCTAAGATCCCGAAATTCGTAAATTCAGAAAATCTGAAAAAGTCAAGATTCTGAAAATTTCGAAGTTTAAGAATTCAGATATTTTTCTCCAATTTCCAGTTTTTTAGGTTTATTTAGACCTCGCAGTTTTGAAAAATCATTGAATTTAAAATTTCGAAAAATCTGAAATTTCACAATTTTCTGAAATTTTGTATTTTTCGAACATTCTAAATTCTGAAAATTCAAATTCTAAAAATCCAATTTTTTGCGATTTTTTGAGAGAAAACTTCATTTTTTCTTCGATTTTTTTCGCAAAATTTTTAGACCTTTTTAGGTTTTTCAGCTATTTTTGGCAATTCTTTTTTGATTTCTCCGAATTTTTTGTCTGAAAATTGAGTGTTCTTGCCGGAAGACTACTGTAGATTACTGTAGAAACCGAATTTTCTTTCGTAGTTTTTTTTCGCAAACACAATCACGTCAAAATGCAGACAAATGTGTTTGCAAGAAAACAAGGTTTTCTACAGTAACCTACAGTAATCTTCCGTCAAGAACACTCAAATTTCACACACAAAATAGCTGAAAAACCTAAAAAGGTCTAAAAATTTTGCGAAAAATCGAAGAAAAAATAAAAGTTGTCTCTCGGAAAATTGCAAAAAAATCTCCAAAAATTTCGAAAATTCTGAAATTCCAAATTTTTCAGACATCTCGACTTCTAGTGCTCATTGCTTGTGCTCTCCTCGTGTATAGTTTCGTGTCGTTGGATGGAAAATCTGATGAAAAAATCAATAATCATGAAAACGAAAAAATACGAAAATCTGATGAAAAAGGTCTGAAATTCTTTAATTTCCAATTTCCCCGATTACTGTACTTTTCCAGATCCTCGCCTAGTCTTCATGGTCATTGATGCCTTCCGTCTCTCCTTTCTAACCTCCCCTGACTCTCCAATGTCCTTCACTAAATCCTCTCTAACCTCCGCCCACGCATTCCTTTTCGATGCCTACGCCCGAATGCCTACAGTAACCCTGCCACGTATCACCGCCTATATCACAGGAACCCTCCCATCGTTCGGGACGATTCTAACTAATCTGGCAACTGATGAGATAAAAATCGATAATTGGATTTCTCGATTGAAGGGAGTCGGCAAGCGGATACACTTTTTCGGCGACGACACGTGGATTCGACTGTTGCCCGGGAAATTTGAAAAATCAGAAGGTGTGACGTCGTTCTTTGTGAACGACTATACGGTGGTAGATCAAAATGTGACCCGGAATCTGGAAGAGGAGCTTCTGGAAGGTTCGGAACATTCATGGGATGTTCTGATCCTCCACTACCTTGGCCTCGACCATATCGGCCATTCTCTAGGTGGAAATTCCCCGAAAATTCCGGAAAAATTGAAAGAAATGGATGAAATTATAAGAAGAATTTCTGCATTTTTGAGCTCCCAAAACTCCGAATCCTATCTGATCGTTTGTGGAGATCATGGCATGACATCTGCCGGCTCTCATGGAGGAGCGAGTCCCGATGAAACCCGCGTGCCAGTGATCATTTGGAAAATCGGGCAAAAAATCGATAATCGATTTCCCACCCCACCCAGAATCGAGCAAATCGACTTGTCCGCCACAATCTTTGATCTATTTAATTTGAATTTCCCGCCTGGATCCTACGGGATATCTCTGGCTCACTATTTTCGTGGCGAGACCCAAGAGGGGTTGAGAAAGCAGCATGAGCATTTTAAAGCGCTGGTCAAAGGTTAGGCTCCGCTCATTATTTTTTGCGAAAATTCGAAAATTTTAAAACTTTTCCAGAAAAACAGCTTGGAACATCTGACATTTGCGAGTTTAGCTGCGATTATTCGGATATTTTCGTTAAAAAATCGTTAAAAAAATGGTTCCGAAGTGTTCAGGAAGAGCTAATCGGAACGGCTTCTGAGATTCCGACAGCGTCGATTTGGATTTGTGTTTTTATCTTGGCGGTGGTAAGTTGTTAGTTCAACAGAGCGAATTTGCAACATTGAAGTTTTAAAAAAAGTTTCCAGGCCACAATCCTCTCTACTGCTTCCCAAGACAACTACCTAAATCTACTGATTTTACTGATAAACCTTATCAATTTCGCAAGTAGCTTAATCGAGGAGGAGCACGAAGTCTGGTACTTCTTGGGTAGTACGGTAGTTGCGATTCGATTGATTATGTGCATCAAAAGAAGAGATTTTGCAAAGGCACGGCTAGCTCTTGTACTTGGAATTCTGCATAGAATATCGTTTGGATACATGCAAAGCGCCCGGCGGAGATGGGAAATGGACCCTAACCTCCTTCCGGAATCCTTGTTTTCAGACTTTTTCGATAGAAAAGTTATGGATTTAAATGAGTTTTTCAAGTGAGCTCTATGATTTCTGAATTTAAGCTCGAAATTATATATTTTCAGAGACAAAGCAGCCTTTGCTATTGCAATACCCCTTCTACTTTGCGCTGATAATAAGCAAATGCTGTTGATTATGACACCCATATTAGCTCGATCTTTTGAATATATTGGGTAATTAATTGCCATTTTTTTCTTCTTCTAATATCTTTCCTTTCAGATTCCCTTCATTCTTCCAAAATTGTATTCGATTCTCTGTGTTTCCCATGTTCTACCTTACTGATTCCCCACTACACGCAGTAGCTCCATGGATTCTCCTTCTGGTTCCAGAATCTCAGCTTCCCTTGTGTCTTCTCGTTTTTCTAATTGGTCTATGCACTAGAATACTGAATCTTGGCGATGTAGAAAGCTTAATCTTCTGCATGTCGAGCTTCTTTTATTTTGTAAGATTCCCTTGTTTTTTTACCCGCAAAATTATATTCAGGGGAACTCGAATAGTCTATCCACTCTATCACTAACTTCTGCCTACATCGGACTTCAGGATTATTACCCGACTTTGGTTGGAATCCAGCTGATTCTCAACACTTTTGCCGGCCCGATATTCTTCATTTTGGGAAGGTTTGTACCTTTTTTTGTACAAAAAACTTTTTTCTAAAAATGTTTGCATTTCCAGTTATCTCTTAACTGCCAAACCACCTCCACGAGATCGAACAGGATTGGAACTGATGTTTGGTTTTATAGAAAGGTGTTGTAGATTTTTAAAATAATTGTCAGCAACCTATATATGATTTCTAGCCAAAAGGACTAAAAATTTACTGAAAATTGGTCGAAAACCGAAGAAAACTCATCGCCCCGTCTGAAATTTCGAGAGCCGCGACGCGACCGCGCCGCATCTGAAATTTCTGAATTTTAGAGCGAAACTCAACATTTTTAAATTTCCGCAGACTTTTTCGCTTTTTTAGATACATTTTATGTGATTTTCGAGGTTTTTTGAATGATTTCTAGTTTAAAAATCTGAAAAATGACCGAAATTTCACCGAAAAACGATGGAAAAACCCATCGCGCCGTCTGAAATTCCAAGAGCCGCGACGCGACTGTGCCGCGTCTGAAGTTTCTAAATCTTGGAGGGCAATTTGAATTTTACCAATTTTATTGGTTTTTCTGCGATTTTGGCTAAGTTTCAGATGATTTTCAACAATTTTAGAATGATTTTTGGCTGAAAAATCTGAAAATTGACCGAAACTAGATCGAAAACCGATAGAAAAACCCATCGCTCCGTCTGAAATTTCAGGAGCCGCGACGCGACCGCGCCGCATCGGAAGTAACTAATTTTTGGAGATTTTTACCATACTTGCAACGGGCCGGGCCGGGCCGGGCCGGGCCGGGCTTTTTTCACAATTTTCAGGGCCCGGCCCGGCCCGGCCAGGGCCCGGGCCCGGCCCGGCCAGGCCCGGCCCGGCCCGTCTCGGCCCGGGTTTTCGGAAAAAAAATTTCCTGTCTTTTCAAAATTTTTTTTGGTGTTAACAGAAAAAAATGGACGATTTTTCTGTGGAGTAAAAAATTTTTCAAGATTATAGTGTCCACAAAAAATGGTTTTTTCACAGAAAAATTTGAAAAAATTTCTGAAATTTCAAATTTTTTTTCAAACTTGGAGAACCCGGGCCCGCCGGGCCGGGCCGGGCCGAGGGTCACGGGCCCGGGCCGGGCCGGGCCCTTGAAATCTTCGGCCCGGCCCGGCCCGGCCCGGCCAGGCCCGGGCCCGGCCACGGGCCGGGCCCTGATTTTGCAAGTATGATTTTTACCAATTTTCAGCTCTTTTTCTCCAAAAAAACTTGAAATTTTCAGAGATCCCCCATCAACATCCTGGCTCCGCCTCTCCTTCTCCTACCGAATCTTCTCCCTAACCATATCTTTAATCTGTCTTTATCATTTCCAAAATCACTTGTTTGTATGGTCTGTGTATTCTCCCAAAGTCGTGTACGATATGGCTCATGTCATTTTTTCGGGTGTTGTTAGCAGCTTGAAGCTTTAATTGATTATTGATTACTTTATTCATGAAAATTGCACATAATTAAAGGTTATAAGACTGAAAGAAAACGAGTAGTAAGTATTTAAAACATTGGACAATCGAGAGATGGGGAGAACCGAAACGAGTAAAACGAGTGGGGGACTTGAAAAAAAATTCGTTAAAAATTATAAAAATTATTAATTTAGCATGAGACATTATTATAGGTTTGAGCGAGAAGTACGGCTTGCTTTCTCGCGCATTGCTCCGCCCACTTTGCATCACTCATCACAACGAATGGCTTGGCAGTTCCGGCAGCTTCGAAAGTCAAATTATGAGTTCCCTTTATCATGTTTTGAGCGATTTCGATAGCGAACTCAACGATTTGATGGTATCCTTCGTAGTGAAGAATCGAGATGGGGTGGCCGAATCCGTGTGTGAGGAGGGAGAAGACGTGATAGGAGACGTCGAGGCGATTGTTCTTAAGCTTCTCTTCTTTTCCAGTGAGAGCTGGTTGACGCGATTCCAGGGTTTTGACGATTTTGCTCATAATTTTTCTGGAATTTTTTTTTCGTAATTTATGGGATTTTTCAAGGATTTTAATGGCCTAGAAACATCAGAAAAAGCACTCACTCTGTATTTGTCAGGAATCGAAGACACTTATCCAGTGTGCATCCTTTGCCGAGCATATCCATAACCATCTGCTCTGCAAGTGTAGCTGCTGGCAAGTACTTCTCATAGAGCTTTCCCATATCCTCTGCCAATCTGGAGCACTCCTCCTCGAGCATTGGGGTGAAGCGGGACCATTTTCGTTTGCGTTGCATGTGCGGAATGTCGATTTGGTGTCGCTCGAGAATTTCCTTGACTTGTTGCATGGTTTCCTTCTTTTTGGATCTGGAAGAAAAATTGGAATTGCTAAAGGTCTCAAAATTCGTAAAAATTCGAAAATTTTCAAATTTCAAAAGCTCAAAATTTTCGGAAATTCAAAAATACAAGAAATCCTATTTTTCTGAAATTTCACATAAAAATAGAATTTTTGCAATTTTTGAGATTTTTCGAAATTCTGGAGGTAGAATTTCTCAAATTTCAGGTTCACTGAAGGCTCCAGAATTCCTAAAAATAAACATTTTCAAAATTTCAAAAATCAAAAATACCGAAAAATTTGAACTTTTCAAGAATCGAAATTTAGAAATTTTTCCATTTTTTGCAAATTTTTAAGATTCCGAGAACTCCTAAATACCTAAAACCAAAAATTCTAAAAAATTTCGAAAACTCGAAAAACCAAATTTTTTAAAAATTCAAAGTTCTCAAATTTCAATAAAAAAGCAAAAATTTCAACATTTCAAAAAACCCGAAGAATGAAAAATTTTCAAAAACCCGAAATTTCGAAAATTTTTCGAAAGTTTTTCTTAAATTTTTACATTTTTGAACTTTCGGAAACGGAATTTCTTTAGTTTTATTCTGCCAAAACCCCCAAAATTTTAAAAAATCGAAGAAATTCAAATTTTTTCAAAAATTTCAAAAATCAGGAAAATTCAAATTTTTACATAACATTTTTCGAAAATTTCAGAAATTCAAATTTTTACCTAAAATGTTTCAAAATTTCAAATTTTTACAAAAATTTCAGAAATTCAAATTTTTATAAAAATTTCAGAAATTCAAATTTTTACAAAATTTTCAGAAATTCAAATTTTTCAAAAAAAAAGCTCAAACTCACTTTCTAAAATACGCATACATCGCACTCATATTCATATTCTCCGGCGCCCCAACTCTTCGTCTCAACTCGCCAACCGTCAAATTCATCTTCGACCGGCACCCAACAATCGGAAGACGTCCATCGACTAGTTGAACGGGATCTTTTCTATCATTCAACGGGTGATCAATGGAGAATGTCGGGAAGATCTGTGGAGCATTTCCATGAGCAGATCCGGCCGGAATTTTGAGTCCCCACTGGTGCAATAGGAATGGCTCAGAATTTTTGGCGACTTTTTTCTGGATTTTCTTGGAAGTTGTGGTGGTGGTGGTGGTGGCTGGGACAACAGCGGTCTCTGGCTGGGCTTGACGGTAGGTGTCCAGAGCCATCTGGTAGTTTTGGACGTTTTGTGGAGCTGCTGGGACCATTGGAACCTGCACATAAGCCACCGGCGTATTCTCAAGCGATTCTGGAGTGTACATCATGCTTCCGACTGCTGCTGGCTCTGTTGGTGTCGAGTGTTGTGGTACGGTTTGCTGAGCCATTGGTGGGGTAACTTCGCGAGGTGGCGCCGGAGGCGCCGGCAGTGCCATGTAGTATTGATTTTGATGATCCATATAGAAGTTACTGTAGTTAGGGTAGAAGTGATCCTGAAAGAGCTTGAAGGACTTTAGACGCTATATATGATTATAAAACTTACATTATACATCATATATCCATTTTCTGGTGCATAAGACGGCGGCGCAGGAGCTTTAGCGCCAGCTGACTCTAAAAGTGTGTACTTTGGCTGGTTCTCCATATCGCCACGTGGCGCTTGACGCTTTCTGGATGGTGTAGACGTCGACGGAGCATCCGAAGAAGCTGGCATTGGATAGAGCTGAGAATAGTTGGTGTGAAGAGAAGAATCGAACGACATGTTTAGAGTCGAATGAGAATGAGATGTCGGAAATTGGGAATATCGGGAAGGGGAGGTGATGGGCGGGGCTTGAGGGAGGCTCCGCCCCCTAAAAGGCGTGGCGAGAGAGAGGAGAGACGCAGAGAAAGCGATTGCGCGAGAGAAAAAGGGGGGACGGACTGAAAAAGACTGGAAAATATGAAAAAGACTGTAAAACGCTGAAAAATAATGGAAGACACTGAAAATTATCATCAAAAATGGGAAAATTCGAATAAACCCGGCAATATTTAGCGAAGAAAAATTGAATTTCGCTCTGAAAATGGATTACGGTATTTTAAAGGAACATGACAATTTTCGATAAAAGTTTGTCACTTCGTGGCGATACCAGTAATGATTTTACAGAGGTTTTCCGACAAAAGAGACATTTCAATCTAATTTTCAGAAGTTTCGATGAGAAATACTCTAAAATTCAGCGAAAATGTGCTTTCTAAACCGACAAAACGGCAATTTACTGCAGTAAATTAGAATTTATGGGTTACGGTATTAAAGGAGCATGACAATTTTCAGGATTTTTCGAGAATTCGTGGCGAGACCTGGCACATTCTAGGGGGGTGAAAAAATGGAAAATTTGGCTGAAAATTGGGAAAAAGTTCGATTTTAGCGCGATAAAATTGGATAATTTAAGGCTGAAAAGGATAATTTTAATCAGAATCTTCGCGAATAAAGGCAATAATTCTTCCATTTTCCCGAAGAATTTTCAATTTTTTTTATTGCAAAAAAAAGCGAAATTTTCACATTTTCAGCTATTTTTTCCAGAGTTTTCACAAGCATTTCTAGATATTTCTCCCCTTTTCTTGTATCGAAAATCGGCGAAACGGTCCCCCAGTCCCAAATAGAGAATTCCGGGCCCTCTGGAGGATTCTGAGCGTCTTCACGTTGCCAATCTTTTGCATAGTGCTACCCATCTCAATTATAGTTAGCATAACACAGCATTACACAAAGAGAATAACAAAACAACAATGTGAGAATTGGAATCGTCAAAAAGAACTGTCCAATTCCCCTTGTTTTGTGTTTGATGGATTTCCTGTATAATAGTTGGCCTGTTAACCCGGTTTGCTCTTCAGTGGCAACGGTCATTCCACGTCGTCAAAGGAGACCT
The DNA here is from genome assembly GCA_027920645.1 of Caenorhabditis nigoni. NCBI lineage: Eukaryota > Metazoa > Nematoda > Chromadorea > Rhabditida > Rhabditidae > Caenorhabditis > Caenorhabditis nigoni. The sequence continues at coordinate 4,808,320 of CP115865.1, read as the reverse complement.
CGAAAGGTGGTGTGAATTGAGATGATGTGAAGAAGGCTAAACAAAATCTAGGGTCTCGAAGGGTACTGTAGTTCTGTCCTTGGGAAATTTAAGGCTAATTGAAACTAATAGCGAAGTCTAGGGTCTTGAAGAGAGTAGTTCTGAAAAAAAGTTCTTCAGAAGTTTAGAAATTCAAAAGTATTTATGGAGGAAAACATCAAAATGTCATAGCGGAAATAAGCAGCGACAGCTATACAGAAAATTGGGCGGGAGGGTCCCGTTCTTCGGGGTAGAAAACAGAGAAAATATTTTTGGCGGAACTTTTTACTGCTTCTAGAAGTTTTTACTGGTTCTAGAGATTCTTACAATTAGGTCTCTTACTATTAAGAATCTCATAATTCTTAGTATACTAGGGTTCTAGGGTTCCCTCAAATTTTTACCAACTTGGACCAAATTTATTTTTCAAAATCAAGATTGATCTAAAAAATCCGAGAGTACACCGTAACCCACCCATCTGAGCAGTTCCGTAACTTGAAAGTCACTGTCTTCTATTCGACAGTTTTTCTCCAATCTGAAACCTGCAATACAGGGGCCTGTCCACTGAGCCCAGTTTAATAATATTCTGTGAGATTTTGATTGTTAACTTTTCGATACCACCTACAATACCCCTAGTTTACGTTGAGGAGACCTTTCTATTCTAGGTTCTACCGTATTCCCAGAAATTCAAATTTTGCATCTCTTCACCTATTCCAGTCTCACTACAGTAATAACTATAAACTATGTGAAGAGCCCCTCAAAACGGAAGACCAAAGAATACTGTAATGGATGTTTTTCCGGTTATGACTCATTAGTTAACTATGATTTACAGCCGATAATAATTATGGGGTAATAGGAATACAGTGAGGAAAGAGATCAAAGGAGAGGAGGTGAAGAAGGGTAAAGACAATAAGGAAGCTTTTGAATTGGAGTTTTAAATTTTGAAACTTTTCGATTGAAATTTAATTCAAAGTAAAGGGCTCGTCGAGCTCTACAAAGTGATATCAAACCTGACTAGATTTGAGAATCTCAGAACTAGAATCTACCTACCGTAATCCCTGATATCCTAACCATGTGTCCTGTCAACTAAAATTCGAAATCAAATATGACATTTCATCCTTCTATCTTTCGAACTTTCCACCGTTTTCCTTATCAATTGGATGGCCAGTATCTTTTGTGTGGTCTCTATTTATTTTTAGTTTTGTGAGATTCTTAGATTTTAAAAGATCCTGTGGTTCAGAGAGATTCTTCAAAGTTCGATTTCTAAATATTTCAATATTTGATTTTAAATTTTGTAAGTTGTGATACCGTAATTTGGAATTCCGCAGAATTCTCTATTTTCAAAAAAATCAAATTTTCTCTTCTCATTGTCAGATTTTCAGATTTTCTGAATGTCAGATTTCCCTGTTCTCAAAATCTCAGAATCTCATATATTTTTCAGAATTTCAGAATTCCATATCTTCAAAATTCCGAATTTTTCGAATATCAGATTTTCCAGATTTCAAGAAATTTAAAAAGTCAAGAATTAACTGAAATTCAGAATTTTTCAAGCTTCGTATTATTGTTTTTCGAAAAAGTTAGAATTGAGACGCAGACAGTTTATCAAATAATCTCTATGCAAAAATCATACTCTGGTTCCATGGCATACTTTGCTTTTAGAACGTAAATGACAACCGATTTATTCAAATATCTGGGGATGTGATAAAAACAGCATTATCATATTAAATTATCATATCAAAACAAAGACAAGGAAGATTATGAAGCGATACTCCTTAGAGAAAAAGCAATATACAGTACGGATAACAAGACATAGAAAAACATATGTTTGGTCATTGGCCATTTTCAGGAGTCTAAAGCTCGGCTGTCAAGTTTTCGATCACTTTGAAAATTTTGGAGGACTTTAAACATATCTAGATTGAATTAAGCACGGCAATTTTTCCGGAACGTATTTAAAAAGAATGTATTTTCCCTCGCCTTTTCCGGCACATTTGCGTAGCGAGTCAACAGGTCATTTTTCAGCGAGCGCGCTCAACTACGGTATTCGCTTTAGGGGGCATTTATTTTACGTTCTAGAATATTCACCGTGATTATGCATTCACAAATTTTTTTGTTTAATTCTGAATTTTTAGCTTTTTGCCGATTTCTGGAAGACACCTGTTTTTTTCCATAATTGCAAACGGGCCCAAAACGGGCCCTGTCATAATTTCTTTCAGGATGAATATTATTCACCCAACCAAATCACATATGATAGAACTCAACGAGCGCTACAAAATGAAACTATTTAAGAATCTGTATCATGGCTATGGCCAAAGTTACAAGCCATAAAGCTGCAAATCAGGGTCGGGCCCGTTTGGTCAGTACCTTTGTTCACAGACAACATACAATGTCTTAAATAATACTATTTTGTAGTGCTCGTCGAGTTATATCACACATAAATTAGTAGATCAAACAAAGAATATTGATTCTAAAATAAACTATGACAGGGTCCGGTTTGGGCGATTTTGCAAAAATAAGTTAAAAGGGTGTCTTTTCGAAATCGACAAACAGTTGAAAAACTAGAAAATTTCAAAAAGTTCAGTGAATGCAACTTTTCCCATCTAGTTCTGTTCTACATTCTCAAAAATATTCAAAGTGATTGGACACTTCACATCCGAGCTCTAGACTCCTGAAAATGGCCGAAAATTAACTAAAAAAATAACCCTTTTGTAAATCGTATTGCGGAACAGTTATTTTAGTTTTCAGTTTTATTTTCTTTTGAAGTTATTTCAACTACGTCTTTGTCCAGCCAAGTAAACATACAAGCAACGATTCCTTGTGGGTCTGGTCCATCATAAACACCAATATACGCTTTTAGTCCATCTATCCGAGTCACCTCGAAGCTTCCTTCCATTGGAGTGTAGTTAGGCAAACTGGAAGTGCATAATTCATCATTGAAAGTTGTTTTTCAAACTTACGGTTCAGGTATTGGTGACATTCTTTCGTATGATATATCTCTCAGACCAACCGCAACGAAGTCTTCTGGATTCATGAGATTTATTTCAAAAAATTCCAAGTTTTGGTGAGATTGCATTTTCATCCAACTTTTATAAAACATATTTATGTCTTGATTGGTGATATATGTGCTATTAAATGCCATTCTGCTAATTTCCAAACGCATTACATAATCGAAGGTAATCCATGATCCATGTGTAATACGTATTCCTTCAATTTTATTGGGAACTTCCAGAGGAAGGTCTCCAATTGTATCGAGGCAGATGATCGAACTGTTTTTGAACTTCAAATTATCCAATAAATATTGCATTTCTTCTTGTGGTTGATTTGTTCCATAAATAGTCAAATCGGAAACTTCCTGCCGAATTGATCGAAACCAGGCAACAATTTCACTGCATCGTCCTTCGAGTTTATCCATTTTCAACACTACAGAATCAATTTCAACACCCATCAAGCTTCTGACGTACATATATAATTCTTTAAATTCTTGCATAGCATTCAAAGAATTTTCAGAATATTTGTAGACAACTTCACGCGACTTGTTTGTAGGCGAAATCCCTATCTTCCGAGTTCCGTCTTTCTCTTTATCCCCCGTCCATATAAAACCATCAGAATTGGTAGCATTATGAATACAAAGCACGGGGAAGTCCATAAAACGGAGAATAACCTTACAAGATGTTTTGACGGTTGAGAGAATTCTGCATGCTTTTGAAGCTTTTGAGAAGTTTATACTGAAAAAAGAAAGATCAGGTTATGACAATCTCCTAATTTAGATTATGGGAAATCTAAAAACAAACTCACTAATCAATTGGGTCTAGAGAATTCAAAACTTCTCGAATTGCGACGTAATCAAGTTTCAGAAGGGGGAAACGGGCTTGAGGTGGATAGAAATAATTTCTAATCATAAAAAATAAGCAGACGATTTGAGAAAAGAAAATGCTGATCATGTGGGCGATGACAGTTGAAGATCTGTACAGAAATGACCAGAGTATCTGTAGTCGTTGGTTTATGAAGGTTACAGAGGAGCTGACACTGAAAAGGAGGTTCTGTCCAGACATGTCCGAAATGACTATTTCGAGAAACGGATTCCGGAATCCGGAATGAAACAATTTTCTCGAAATCCGGAATCCGGACTAATAAAAATTTCCCGGAAATCGGAATACGGACTAATCGAAAATATCCCGGGATCAGGAATTAGGAATACGGAATGAAACTAATTTTACGGAATGCCGAATACGGAATAAAACAATTTACTCGGAATCCAGAATGAAAAAAAAACCCGGAATCCGGAATCCGGAATCCGCACAAACGAAAATTTTCCTGGGATCAGGAATCCGAACTAATAAAAAATATCCCGGAATCCGGAATCTGGAATACGGAATGAAACTAATTTTACGGAATCCGGATAGAAAAAAATCCCGGAATCCGGAATACGGAATAAAACGATTTTTCGGAATCCGGACTAATAAACATTTCCCGGAATTCGAAATCCGGAATAAAAAAATCCCGGAATCTGGAATACGAAATGAAACTAATTTTACGGAATCCGGAAGGAAAAAAAAAATCCCGGAATCCGGAATCCGAAATCCGGACTAATAAAAATTTCCCGGGATCCGGAATACGGAATAAAATGATTTATCGGAATCCGGACTAATAAAAATTTCCCGGAATCCGGAATACTGAATGAAGTTAATTTTACGGAATCCGGAATGCGGAATCCGGATAGAAAAAAAAATCCCGGAATCCGGAATACGTAATAAAACGAGTTTCCGGAATCCGGACTAATTTAAATTTCCCGGAATCCGGAATCCGGACTAATAAAACATTTCCCGGAATCCGGAATACGGAATGAAACTAATTTCACGAATCCGGGTTGAAAAAATCCCGGATTCTGGAATACGGATTCCGTGAAAAATATTTTTGTCCGGATTCCGGAAAATTTTCACTTGTCCGGATTTCGGATCCCGGATTCCGAGAAAATTTGTTATTCCAGATTTTCAACATATTTGTTAATTTGCAAGAATTCTCTGACTTTTTCGAACTTTTTCGAACCGACTAAAAATGCAAAAGTATAGCACGATATGTGTTTTTAAAGATTTTTACCCATTTGGAGAACTCAAAATTTTGTATTCCGGATATTCCGTATTCCGGATTCCGGAAAATCAGTTTCATTCCGGATTCCTTATTCCGAATTACGGAAAATTATTTTATTCCGGATTCCGTTTCTCAAAAAAATCATTCCGGACATCTCTGCTGGAGACCATAGGGAAAGTATATCTTATTGAACGGTACTGTATTTGGCACCAGTTGGTACAATGTATATGAACTTTCTTGGGATTCATATATGCTTTAAAAAACAACAAACTCACTAATCAATTTTGTCCAGAGTATTCAAATCTTTGTCTACAAGGGGCAGAAGAGGAATACGGGCTTGCTTGTCCATCGGTTTCTGTGAAAATGGAAAAGGATAGGCAGAGGGAGAAGATGAGCGTACTTTTGAACCAATGGTGACATGAATGACCATGAGAGATGTTGTCGCGGGATTATGAGGATAGATCAAGATAGGATCAAAAGAGTTACTATAACAACTGCATAACGGATTGCGTTGAAACTGAGGAATGTTGAGCATGATTTTCATATTAGATGCGCAGGTTATCACCGAATTTTTTAATTCTGAAGCTCCAAAATGAAAATGTCAGTGATTAAACATTTCGAAAATCGATCTAAAAAAATCTAGAATCTCAGAATCTTAGAATCCTAGAATCCTAGAATCCTAGAAAATCAAAAAATCAAGAACTAGACTCTATCTACCGTAATCCTTGATATCCTAACCAAGTGTCCTTTCAACAAAAAACCTAAATCAAATATAAAATTTCATTCTTCCATCTTTCAAACTTTCCCGTTCAAAAGTTTCCCGAAATTCCCGGAAAACCCGTCTGGAACACCCGTCGGCAGTGCCAAAGTGCTGGGTGTCAAAAGACGATTGGAACGGGTTAAGAGAGATAAGGAGACGCAGAGAAAAGAAAAAAGAGCAAATATTAGGATAAGGGTGGGTAGGGGACGCTTATCAGTTAGCGTAGAAGACGACTAGGTGTTCCATTTTTTGATTTTCCTTATCAATTGGTTGGTCAGTGGTTTTCTGTGGTCTCTCTTTTTTAGTTTTTGGAGATTCTTAGATTTCAAAGGATCATGTGGTTCAGAGAGATTCTTAAATGTTCGATTTTTGAAGATTTTGATTTTAAATTTTGTGAATTGTGATACCGAAATTAGAAATTCCATAGAGTTTTCTATTTTCAAAAAAAGATCTGATTCTCTTCTCATTGTCAGATTTTCCGATTTTCAGATTTTCGGAATTTCAGATTACCCAATTCAGGTTTTTTCCGAGTTTTACATTTCCGAATTTTTCAATTTGAGACTTTCTGAATATTATAATTCTAGAATCTCAGAATCTCAGAATCTCAGTAACTTCTAGGACCAGTATGAAGTTTCGCGAAAAAATAATCATCCAATATTTAATGTCCCGAAATATAATCGGAGTCCTCTTCACCAATTTTCTGTATAGCTGTCGCTGCTTATTTCCGCTAGGACATTTTGATGCCTTCCTCCAGAAATATTTTTGAATTTCTAAACTTCTGAATAACTTTTTTTCAGAACTACACTCTTCAAGACAGTAGACTTCGCTATTAGACGTTTCAATTAGCTTTAAATTTCCGAAGAAAAGAAAGAACTACAGTACCCTCCAAGACCCTAGATTTCGTTTAGCCTTCTTCACATCATCTTAATTCACAGAATCTCAGAATCTCAGAATCTCAGAATCTCAGAATCTCAGAATCTCAGAATCTCAGAATCTCAGAATCTCAGAATCTCAGAATCTCAGAATCTCAGAATCTCAGAATCTCAGAATCTCAGAATCTCAGAATCTCAGAATTTCAGAATCTCAGAATCTGATATTCTAAAAGTGTGGAATATTTTGAAACAATTTTCTTGATTTTCAGATTCGCAGATTTCGAAATTTCCAAAACATCCAAGAATGTTTGGCTCTTTCCGGGAAGAACGGTCCCAAGACCGGACCGCCGGTCCCATCATCGGACCACCGGTCCCAAGAATTGCGACAATGGTCCCATTGTTTCGACAACGGTCCCATTGCTCCGACAACGGTCCCATTGTCCCGATAACGGTCCCAATGTTCCGACAACGGTCCCAAGAGTACGACAACGGTCCCAATCAGGATTAATCTGAAAACCCTATTCCCGAACTACAAAAAAAACGAAATGATCTTTAAAAAATTCAGTGGAAACTTTAAAATTTTACTTATACTTGCGAATGTCAGTACTTTTTGAGAAGAATTTTCCACAAAATGTTACGTTTTCTGTATTGTAGGCTTGACCAAAACGCCTTTTTCCGGCACTGATGTGAACAGGGCGTTTCAGCCTAAGCCTATAATTATAAATCAAATAAACTCTGAAAAATTCCATCAAAAAGTACTGGAATTCCAATTAAAAAAATTCAGCAAGGTGTTCGTTTTTTTTTGCTGAAATGTGTTTTTTAGTTGAAACAAAAATAAAATATGTTTCCAATAGGGTTTCCAGATTAAGCCTGGTTGGGACCGTTGTCGTAAACTTTGGACCGTTGTCGTACCCTTGGGACCGTTGTCGGGACATTGGGACCGTTATCGGAACAATGGGACCGTTGTCGCAATTCGTTGGGACCGGCGGTCCAATGATGGGACCGACGGTCCCGCTTTGGGACCGTTCTTCCCGGAAAGAGCCGAATGTTTTTCACCAATCTCCTCCTCTAATTCTTTTCCCTTTTTCTAGTTCTTTCTTTTCCATCCATCTTCTCTCAGTGCTAATTTAATTTTCGGCTCTTCTTTTTCCCATTTTTCTCTATTTTCTTTTTTCCATTTCTCATGGTCCCATCCTCTTCTTCTTCTCCCCCCCTTATTTTTCAATTTTCTCCTCTTCTTCGTCATTCTGAATACTACTACGACTACTTCACTCATCATTAGTGAATCCTTTCCTTCTTCTTCTCTTCCTTCAGAATTACTTTCTTCTTCTCACTCTCAACTTCGTCTGACTCACAGATGACGTTAGTTGGAAAAATCTGCTATGTTTTAAATCGCTGAGCATTGTTTCCAATTTTTCAAAATGTCTAAAATTCGAAAAAGTATTCTATTGTGCTAAAATTTTAGATTTTTAAAAGAATTTCACATTTTCTGAAATTAAGAAACCCAATGTTTCTGAGTGTTTAACATTGAGAGATTCGGAAACTTCGAAAGTTGTGATTTTCAACTTTTTGGATTTTTCAGATTTATTGGAATTCGGAGTCTTTTTTGGTTGGATTTTTTAAATATTAGAATTCCAGAATTTCAGAGATTCTTCAGATTTGGAAATTTGTAAAGAAGTCAAAGATTTTAAATTTTTCAGAAGATTTTTTAGAATTTTCAGATTCTTAGGATTTTTATAGGTTTTGTTGGAATTAGAATTTTTAATTTTTTTGTTTTCAGATTTTTTTTTGAATTTCGGGATTTTCAAAGTGGTTTTTATTTTCGGGATTCCTGATTTCAGAGATTCATAACTCTATGAAACCAGATTCGTAGAAGTCCAGGATTTCAGAAATACAATAAGTCCGGTCCAGGAATCATGGAGTGTATGATTCCAGAATTTTAAGATTCCAAAACTTCAAAATCCCAAAATCCATAGATTCCGAGATTCCGTTTTTCTAAAATTCCAAGATATCCAGGATTCTAATACATATGCCAAGATTTGGAAATGCCAAATTTTAGAAATCTCGAAACTCCCAAATTTCAGGATTCAAGTATTCCGAGATTCCAAACTTCTGAGATTCTTGGATTCTTAATCTATGAACTTTTGGTTCTCCAAAATCTTGGCTTTTCAAAACTTTCTATGTGTTCTGTTCCCAAAACTATGAAATTCACCGGAAAAGTAGGTAAAAACCTCCGATACTCGTGAATATTTTATATGTCCCTTTTCCCCTTTTTTTTCCGTCCGTCAACTCCTCGTAAAAATTGTTTCCACTTCACTCGACCAGTTCTTTTTCAGACCTCTTTTTCTCTTTTTCTCATGGGAATGGAATTTTTATGAAGGAACAAGGTTGGGTCCGTACCCCAAAAAGGTTCTCAGTCATTTGTCATGTTCAGTTTTAGAAAAGAGTCACATGTTTTTTGCTGTTTCTTGTTGTAAAAGAGTTCAGAAATTAGGCGATTTTCGGACTTTTGAACGAAAAACCATAAACTGGTATACCGCAACTTTAACCAAATTTATCTGGATTACTGTAAGAAGTATCAGAAAGTTGTCAACTGATAAAATATTTATGATAATAAGATACATATTTTGTTAGTCGGCTACTTTTTGATATCTTTTACAGGAAGGGAGATAAATTGGCTCAAATTTTCTTTCAGAAATTCTGAAAATCGTTTTTTGCTGTGAAGCTTCTGGAAATTCCTGAAAATTCATTGATTGTGCCAATTAGAAATCTGTATTCTTTTCAAAAATTTAAATTTTCTGAAAGAAGTTTTGATAAATTCGAATTCGGTTTTTCCGAAACATTTCGAAAAATCAAACATGTTGAATTCTAATTTTGGGGTTTGAAATTTTTCATGATTCCAATTCTAAACTTTTGGACAGCGATGGAATTAACTATTTAAAACTTTAAAGCACACACATTTCAATAGAAAAATCATCTCTAGCTTACTGTAAAGCCGAGAAATCTGCATTAGAAGTTTCAAGAGACGCAGACAGTTAGATAGTCTCGTTGTCTCTCTCTCTCTCTCTCTCTCTCTCTCTCTCTCTCTCTCTCTCTCTCTCTCTCTCTCTCTCTTTTCTATGGAAAATGAGAAAACAAGTAATGGTACAAAACCTCCGGGCAGTGACAAATCTTCCCAAACTGAATGAGTCATTTCAATCAGTTTGATGAGGAGAGAGAGAGAGAGAGAGAGAGAGAGAGAGAGAGAGAGAGAGAGAGAAAAGACAAAAGACGAGAGGAAATAAGAAAATTTGCATTACCATCTGTCTTCCGGAATAATAGCATCCCCTCCTCTTGAGAAGTGAAATCTAATTTTCGGATAGGTACAGATTTGCCCTTGCCTTGTCAGAAATTTCTCTCACTGTGAGTGTTTTCTACTGCATTGCTCATGACAGCTCTCAAATTGGCACAATCATTTCTTGTTTTTATTTTTCTCGGAGAATACGAAATTTCTAGAAAATTCTATGAATCGAGCTTGTGTGTAACAGTCCTACAATCGAAAAATTTGGATTTCACTATCAGATTTATTCAGATCTGGCAGTTTTTAAAAGTTTTGATGTTCGAATTTCTAAAATTTCTGATTTCAGAATTACAGAATTTCTTTAGATTGTAACAATCCAGGAATTCAGGATTATAAGATTCTAAAATTCCATGACTCCGAAATTCCGAATTTCCAGGATTCCAGGATTCCAGGATTCCAGGATTCCAGGATTCCAGGATTCCAGGATTCCAGGATTCCAGGATTCCAGGATTCCAGAATTTCAGGATTCCAGGATTCCAGGATTCCAGGATTCCAAGATTCCGAATTTCCAGGATTCTAAGATTCTAAGATTCTAAGATTCTCTTGGAATAGAATCCCAAAGTTCTGAAAATCCGAAAACCCAAAGTAATCCATTTTTCTGATGCGCCTAAAAGTTGGTCAGTGTTCAATCTCCTCTTGTGTGTCACTTTCTCTAGTACTAATGGATCACCCTATACCTCCCATGGGTATAAAATGAACGAAAAACTTTCGCTTTTTTCTCTTTTCTATGCATTTCAGATAATCTCCGTGGCATCTCTCGAAATGTTTCATCATTTTCTTCGATTTGTTTAGAGATTCCTCTTCTTTTTCTTCCCATTTTGGTGTTTCCGGAGAAGAAAAGAACCCATCTGTTCCATCGAAAATATTTAGAGGAGATAGTGTGAGAATTCAAGAGACGCCAGACACATTTCGGTGCTCTTCCTTCCCCCTTCTGCCCCATTTTCTCCTTCTTTTTCTTCTTTTCCTATTCTTCCCCCACAAAAAGTTTTTCGAATTTCCTTCTCTTTCTTCAAGAATTCGATTTTCTTCTTCGTCTTCTCTTTCTTCTGTTTACTTTTCCAAATTGGCTCCACTAAGATAAGCCACGCCCATTTTTCTTCCGGGGCCAGATGACGTGGCAGCACATGGTGTCTGGACCCTTCGGTGGAGATTGTAAACATTTGAGGTTTTTGGTGAGAAATTGATCATTTTCTTCTAGAACAAGAAAAAAAGAGAAAAAAAGAGAAATTTGACCCTATTAACAAGCCAACCGTAACCAAACTTGTTCCATTCGCTTTTTTATCAGTTTGGGCTTTTCTTCTAAATGTTTACCGAATTTGAGCTTTGAGGCTTGGAAACTAGGATTCCAGGATTTTAGAATTCTAGAATTTCAAATTTCCGAGATTCTGAAGCTCCTAAATTCTAGAATTCCGAAATATTGAAAATCCAAAATTCTAAATTTCTGAAGTTCCGGGATTCCGAAGTTCCGAGATTTCAAAATTCTAAAAATTCAGTAGTTCCGAAATTCTTCTGAAATTTTGAAGTTCTCGAATACTGAGATTCTGAGGTTCTGAGATTCTGAAATTCCGAAATTCTGAGAATATGAAATTCTGAAGTTCCGAAAGTCGATGTTTCTCTCTAAGATTCCAAGATTCCGAAATATTGGAATTTCAAGTTTCTAAGATTCTTAGATTTTTGGATTCCAGGATTCAAAAATTCCCGAATCCCGAGATTCGGAAATTCTGAAATTCGAATATTCTGAAGTTTTGAACCTTCAACATTCCGAATTCCGAAATTCCCGAAGCTTTGAATTTGTAGAATCTTAACTTTCTAGTTTGGAAATTACGAAATTCCGAAATACCAGGATTCCAATAATCCAGAATCTCGAAATTCCGAAGTTCCGAAATACTAGGATTCCAGGGTTCTGAAGATTCCTGAAATTCCGAAATTCCGAAGTTCCAAATCCTCCAAATCCCGAAAATAAGAAATCTCAAGGATTCCGAGATTCTGAGTTTCGTGGACTCCTGAAATCTAAAAATTCCGAAATCACTAAATTCTTAAATTCCAATAATTCTGATTCTAAAATTCCAAAATTCCCGATTTTCCTAAATTGTACTTTCCCAATAGTTTTGGTCAGTTTTTCCGGTCAAAAACTAACAAAAAAACCGTCCAAATAGGTACAAAAAACAGGCTCGTCTCTGTTTATTTTGTGGTCATTTTTCTCTGTTTCTCTGCGTCTCTCAAAGTTCCATACTATCTCACTTTGAATAGGTCTAGGATCAAAAAAGGAGCGAGTGGGAACGGCTTTTTTTGGTCAAAAATAGAAAAAAAAAGAAGTTTTGGAATTTTGAATTTTTGAATATTTGAAATTAAATTTTGAATTTCAAAATTAGATTCTTGGAATCTAGAAATCCAGAAATTCCAAATTTTTGAAATTTAGAATTGAAGATGCTAAAATTCTGAAATTCTCGAATTTTCAAAATTTTTGTGTTTTCGAATTTCGATCTTCTTTTTTTTCATCTTCTCCTCAACTTCTTTGATTACATTTTTCCCACAAAAAAAACTCTTCTTCTTCCCGTTTTTTACTTCTTCTTTTCTATTTTTTTTGCCTTTTTTATTCTGAAGACCTTCATGAATAGCTAACTTTTTTTTACTTCTTTTTTACTATTTTTTCGAAATTAGTTCCCGTTTTCTTGAAGTACAAGGACAGATATTCATAAAAAGAAGAATAGATGAAGATCTCAAGGTTCTTCTTTTATGACCTTTATAAAAGAAGCTAATGAATTTCAAATTAGTTAGAATTTTAGAAGTTTCTATAGAAGTCCTCTTGGATTCTTGAATCCTTAGAACTTCAGAATCTTGGATTCTTTGATTCTTGGATTCTTGGAATCTTGGATTCTTGGATTCTTGGATTCTTTGGATTCTTGGATTCTTGGATTCTTGGATTCTTGGATTCTTGGATTCTTGGATTCTTGGATTCTTGGATTCTTGAATTTCCAGAATCCAACTTTCTAGAACCTCAGTCTCAAAATTTTATTTTGGCCAAAGATTCTATATTTCCTGTCAGCTGTTCCTCTTTCTTTTTCAAAAAAAGTTCTTATGTTTTCTCTTCTTCTTCTTCTTCTTTTTCCTGTTTCTGCTGACCAGTTGGAAGGTGAACAAAAAATTTTTTTGACAGAAAAATCATTTTTTCCATTTCCTTGTAGTTTTTGGGGAATATTGAAAGATACAGGTAGAATTCGGAATTGGCTTCAAATTTTCAAGAATTCCGAATTAAACAATTTTTGAAAAATGAGCTTTAATAATTACTGTTTGCTCGAAATTCGGCGGGAAATTTGAAAAAAATCTTTGAGACTTTTGATTTTTTGAATTTTTCTCAGAGAAACATCTCGAAAGTTTCAAAGATGCCTTCAAATCTAAACCCTATTCATTCCCCCTCTCAATCAATCTTTGTGTTTATTATTGTTGTTATTTTCTCTCTCTCTCTCCCTCTCTCTCTCTCTCTCTCTCTCTCTCTCTCTCTCTCTCCTGATGCTTCTCCTCTGAAGAATGCACCATGTGTCATCCGATGCTCCACTGTCTCTGGTTTCTCTTCTTCTTCTTTTCTTTTTTTCGTTTAAGAAAAGACAGGCAAAAGTTCAAAACTCGATGTTTTTTCATGAGAATCTATCATCTGACTTTTTTTAAAGAGATGATATTGTGATTCTCTAGAATCTGATTCCGAAAATCTGAGCTTTGGAAAATTTGATTTTCTAGAATTCTGAGGGTCTAGAATTTGCGGTTTTCAGATTGTGAGGTTCTGAGATTCTGTAACTTTGAAAGTTTTGAGATTTTGAGATTTTGAGATTCTCGAAATTGGTGAAAAGATAGAATATGATTGTGAGAGAATAATATTACTGAAGTTTTGAAATTTTTAATTTGCAGAATATTTTCAAAATACGGATCCGAATTCTTTCAAATCCGTGATTTTTCTTAGGATTTGCAATTCTGGATCTCCAATTCTGGAATAGGAATTCAAATAAGAACTATTGGAATATTTACGTTTTTAAACAAAATTCAGAATATTTGGAATCTCAAAAATCCGATCTGAATTGGAATACTGAAACTTCGGAATTCTGGAATTCTAAAATTCTAGAGACCTGGAAACGTGGGATCCCAAAATCCACAAATCCAAGAATCTTAGAAACTAGGAATTCCCGAGTTCAGAAACCTGAATTCTAGTATCCAAGAATTCAGGTAATCATCCTTGATTTCTGGATTTTTGAAGTATTCGAATCTTTTGAAATGTCGGAATTCTAGTATTCCGGAATTTCAGAATATTACATAGAATCTCCGAATAGTAAACTCTCAGAAGCTCAGAAGCTCAGAATCTCAGAATCTCAGAATCTCAGAATCTCAGAATCTCAGAATCTCAGCATCTCAGAATCTTAGAATCTCAGAATCTTAGAATCTCAGAACCTTTGATTTTTGAGTTCCAGAAGTTTCGCAATGCTTCTTCTTCTCCTTCTTTTCTTCCCATTTTTCCAATATAATCCATTCGAGATTATTGGAACCCCTCCCCTTCTTCTTTTTCTTCTTCTTTTCGCTATTCTTACATCACCAGCAGAAAACCCGTTTTTCCTTGTATTACGATACAATTGGCTGTCGCCGTATCATCAGAAAAAAAACACAAAGATACGATGATTTCTTCTTGTATGCAGAAGACGTCCGACGTCTTCACAAATCATCTTTTTTTCATTGTTTTTCCTCTTACTTAACATACTTTTTTTTGAAAAAAAATTGACATTTTTTGGGAACTTTTTTTTCAAAAATAGAATAGTAGAATTCAGCTTGAAAAACTATACCAATTGCAAAAAGAATCAGAAATCTAGCTCAATTTTGAGCCGAGATACAGTCTTTAGCTAGACTGTGAGAGAGAGAAAGAGTAGGAGAAGCGCAGACAGATAGAGTGTCTCGTTGTCTGCGTCTCTTCAGTTGCCTGAACACTTCTCGCCTCCCAGATGAGCTAGAAGCTTGATTCTTTTTGGAGAATGTGTGAAATTGCAAGCTAATCTAAATCCGAGAAAATAAAGTTTGAAAGGCGAGAGAGTAGGAGACGCAGGCCACTAGAATGTCTAGTTGTCTGCACTCTCTCACTCTCTCACTCTCTAAACTTCAAAAGCCTGTTTCTCGGGTCCTAGATGAGCTAGAAACTTCATTTATTTTTTGTTCAATCTTAATTTTTTCTAATTTTTTTCTTCCAAACATTTTACAAATTTCAGAAGCTCCAATCTACAAAAAACTATGCAAAAATGGTGGACGCCATCGCTGTACTAAACCCAATTCATCTGGAAATGTCACTGGATCCACAGGATTCGATTCGGTAAGAAAATTCAAAAAATTTCCAAATTTTTAGAATCAAGTTTCCAGAGCCTCCGCCAGAAGTACAACATCATCATCCGCTTCCACGTCTTCAGATTCTGAGCTAATGAGTCCGAGAGCAGAGGAATTGCTCCGAATGCAGGCGGAGCTCCGGGCGACACGAACAGCATTGGCTGAAAAGGACAAAAAGATGACGCAGATTCAGTCGACGGTGGATGAAGAGATTCAGGAACTGACAGAGAAATCGTTTCAGGTGAGAGACATCTGGATAAACATATTTGGTGACAGATATAATTTTTGATTTCACATATTTTTCAATAAGAATCAAGTTTCTAGTTCATCTGGAAGTCGAGAAATGGTCGTTTGAAGTTTCCTGAGGAAAAATAATTCTTTTTTGCGAATTTTTAAATCGCTATTGATCATATTTATATCTGTTTTTGGTGTCTAAATTTCATATTTTTCGCTTTTTTCTATTTTTTTAATAAATAAAATGTTATTTTTAATCGAAAAATCTTCAATTCCAGCTGAAAAAGGAATGAAAAGTTTAGTGTGTTTCACTGAAAAACTGATTTTTTTATGAATTGGATTCAAAAATTAGGTCTACCCGCCAAAATGCGCTCTGTGGATTTACGGTAAACACCGCGCGCATGCGGGATTTCGGAGTCTCGTTGTCATCTTTTTTCAGCTAATTTTCATATTTTCGGTGAATTTGTCTGGGTTTCTGGTGTTTTTTCGACCAAATTGTGTGTAAAATTGATTTTCAAATGAATATCTCCTATTTCAAAACCTATTTCTGTCACTAATTTGGGTTATTTTGCAAAAAAAAAACAATGATTTTTTCGAGTTGAATTTTTTTTGGTTTTTGACATTTTTTAACCATTCTCTCCTATTTAAACTTTGTAAATTTTATTGAAATGAATGAAAAATGTGATTTTCATCGATTTTAAGGGGTATCATGTTCGACGAGTCAACAGAAGATGGTGGTGTTTGTGAGAAGATGCAGCAACAACAGCAGCAATCAGGACAAGAAGAAGGTGAAAAAAGAGACATATCGCTAGAAAATGTCTTGAGATCTCTGGAAAATCAAAGGAAATGAGGCGAAATTTGAAAAATTCCAGATTTTCAGCCGAAATCCATTTGCGCAGAAATTTGTGATAAATATTCAAAAAACAGCGATTTCAAGCTTCTAAAATCAGAAGAACTCGAAAATCTGCAAAAAAAAATATGAAAAATTAGCACTTTTAGCTCAAAAATACCAGAATTTCACCTAAAAATCCAAGTTTCATGCTCAAAAATGGCCCTTTTGACCCAGAAATCCCAATTTCAATTTTAACTCCTATTCCAGATTCTCCACAATGCAGCTTCATGGATAATTTGCTCGCCAAAGCTTGGAACAAAATTGAAGCTGAGCAATCGTCGGAAGCAAATCCAGAAGACATTGAAAATATGAAGGTAGCGATTTTTTTCAAGTTGTTAGCGGAGCTGTTTTGCTTCTTGCCTTTTCAGACGAAGTTTAAGGCTTTTAGCTTTATTCTTCGAAGAAATACTTTTCCTTATTTTAAGTGCATTTTTTTTCCAGAAAACGGCATCTGATCTCGAATACGCCTGTCTAAACGACAAGAAAATTTGCGGTCACCTAATTTTCTACGAATTTCGATCAGGAAAACCGATTTTCGAGTGCTATAAAAGTTTTTGCTCCAAGATGGGACCAAATTCGATCGATTATCGGGACTTCGAATTCTGGTGGATGCGATTTTCAGCAGGAAATTTTGATTTGGATTATGATAGAAGGTCTGTCTGTGTGTCGGTTTGTCTGTATAATTAGTGCTTTTTCCAGTCAGGACCCGGTTGGCAAGACTATCTACGACGTGCCTATGGAAGTTATCAGAAAAATTTGCGTGAATTTGGGAGATAATTATCAAAAAGAGTATAGGTCAGTAAATGCGCTCCAATGAGATTCATTAACTTTTTTTCTAGCTTTCAATAGTTTTAAATTCAAAAAAGACCGTTTTTCACACTGACATTATTTCAAAATTTTCAGATTTGTGCTTCGCAATGTCTGCAAATCCTTCCGTTCTCTAGCGGACTCTTGGATTCCGGAGTTCAAAACAATAACACTTAGATCCTTACGCAGTGGAGGGATTATAATATATTTCGATGGCAGAGCGATTGAATACAAAGGAAGATTTGTTCCAATGAATGATCTAATGAGTATTCTTCCGGATCCACAACTCAAATTGGAAGAGTTCGATGTCTCCGATGATAAACTATTCCAAGAAGAGCTGCTGCTGAAACTGGAAACTCTGAAAAAGACAGTATATGTTAAAAGTGTTAATTTATATTACAATCGTCGGTATCAGGCGATTCTACACGTCCTTGAAGGCGAAGAAGCTTATTTCAATGGATTGATAGATGGGCTGTGAGAATTTATCGAGAAAATTAGTGAAAGAAAAGAAAATGGAATTACGGAAACTCGATTTCCAAGAATCGATGCGGGATTCGCTCATATGACAATAAAAGAAGTGGAGAAACTTCTCAAGGTATTTGTTTTCTTGACACCAGATTCGACTACTTTTAATGCTAAAATTTTCAGAAGTTTCTCGAATTTTCCAATTTGAAACGTTTTCAAATTAGAACGCGATTGAGAGCAACGAAGCAAATCAAAAACAGTATCGTACGATGTGGCGCCAAAATTCAACCAGATCGTCCGGATATTCTTCACTACCCGATTCCGAATTCTGACGAATTTTTCGAAATCGAAATCACCCTAGATATAATTCGGATCGAGAGAATTTGAATGCCAGCCCACTGTTTATAATCCCATTGTTTTCTCCTTGAAAACTTCAATTATTTCCACATTTTTATTCCCTTTTTTCCCGAAAATCATCATTTTCTCATATGTTTTTTTCAGTTTTCCCCCCATTTCACCACTTCCAAACTCACAAATTTCTCATATTTTTCGATTTTTTCTCGACAAATTTCATCCAAAATTCAAATTCCCCTCCATTATTAGGCCCTAGTTTTGACCGAAAAATGGGATTTTTACCTCCATCCCTCTCCCCATCAACATCTTGGCTCCGCCTCTTCTTCTCCTACCGAATCTTCTCCCTAACCATCTCTTTAATCTGTCTTTATCATTTCCAAAATCACTTGTTTGTCTGGTCTGTGTATTCTCCCAAAGTCGTGTACGATATGGCTCATGTCATCTTTTCGGGTTTTGTTAGCAGCATAACGCTTTAATTGATTATTGATTACTTTATTCATGAAAATTTATTTATGAAAACACATAATTAAAAGTTAAAAGACTGAAAGAGAACGAGTAGTAAGTATATAAAACATTGGACAATCGTGAAATGGGAAGAGAACCGAAACGAGTTGGAACTTGGAATAAAAAATTCGTTAAAAATTTTTAATTTAGCTTGAGACATTATTATAAGTTTGAGCGAGAAGTACGGCTTGCTTTCTCGCGCACTGCTCCGCCCACTTTGCATCACTCATCACAACGAATGGCTTGGCAGTTCCGGCAGCTTCAAAAGTCAAATTATGAGTTCCCTTTATCATGTTTTGAGCGATTGTGATAGCGAATTTAACGATTTGATGGTATCCCTCGTAGTGAAGAATCGAGATGGGGTGGCCGAATCCGTGTGTGAGAAGGGAGAAGACGTGATAGGAGACGTCGAGGCGATTGTTCTTAAGCTTCTCGTCTTTCCCAGTGAGAGCTGGTTGACGCGATTCCAGGGTTTTGACGATTTTTCCCATGATTTTTCTGGAATTTTTATCGTAATTTATGAGATTTCATGGTATTTGTGAGGTCTTTTCAAGGACTTTCAATGACCTAAAACATCAGAAAAAGCACTCACTCTGTATTTGTCAGGAATCGAAGACACTTATCAAGTGTGCATCCTTTGCCGAGCATATCCATAACCATCTGCTCTGCAAGTGTAGCTGCTGGCAAATACTTTTCGTAGAGATCTCCCAAATCCTTAGCCAATCGGGAGCACTCCTGCTCGAGCATTGGGGTGAAGCGGGACCATTTTCGTTTGCGCTGCATGTGGGGAATGTCGATTTGGTGTCGCTCGAGAATTCCCTTGACTTGCTGCATGGTCTCCTTCTTTTTGGATCTGGAAAAATTGAGATTGAAAATTATAGTTTTATGCTGAGAACTTTGTTTTTTGGATAATTTTCAGCTGAAAACCCGAATTTCAACACTAGTTCGGTCCTGAAGACTTTGCTTTTAGCTCTGAATTTGTGTTGAAATTCGGTTTTTCAGTTGAAAGTTTTCTCAAAATTTGAAAATTACAGCCATTAAAAAAAAATTTTTCGGAAATCAAGAATTCCCAAATATTTAAATTTAAAAAAGATCTAAAATTCCAGAAAATTCTAATTTTTTAAGAATCAAAAATTTTCAATTTTTTGCAAATTTTTAAGATTCCGAGAACCTCGAAATTCGAAAAACCGAAAATTCAAAAAAACTTAAATTTCAAAAGTTCAAAATTTTCGAAAATTCGAAAAACCAAAATTTTTGAAAATTCGCAAAAATTCCAAAAATTCAATATTCTCAGATTTCAATAATTAAAGGTGGTGTGCGGTGAAAAATTTTATTGCTTTATTTAATGCAGAAATCTATGTAGATTCCCACAAAAATGAAGAAAAAATTCAAAAAAAATTCCTTCATTGAGAAAAACGGCCTCAAAAAGTCAAAGTTGTATCTGGTGGCCGAGCGAAAAAGCGGGGTTTCCTAGGCCATTTGTAGGAAAAAGCGAGCGAAAATTGAATTTTTATTGATTTTCAGCGTTTTTTCCGAATTTTTTCCGGTTTTTCACTATATCTTGGAGAAGTTAACAAAAACATTTAACGCTCTTTTGGGAATTATGAAAAAATAACAAAAAGTCGATAATAATTCAAATTTCGCGGGCAGGTGGCCTAGAAAACCCACACTCGGCCACCAGATACAACTTTGGTTTTGCGACGCGTTTTTCTCAATGAAAGAATTTTTTTGAACTTTTTCTTTATTTTTATGTGAATCTTCATAGGTTTCTGCATGAAATGAAGCAATAAAAAATTTCCCCGCATACCACCTTTAAAATTTTTTTTTTCAAATCTAAGAAACCGGAATTTCAAATTTTCGAAAAACCCGATAATTTTCAAAAATCCGAATTTTTGAACATTTTTAAATTTTTCCTGAATTTTTACATTTTTTAACTTTCGGAAACTGAATATTTCTAGTTTTGATTTTGCTAAAAAAACCCAAAAATCACAAAAAATTGCTGAAAAACTCAATAATTCAAAAATCGAAAATTCTCAAAAATTCAAGTAAATTTGCTTAAAAGACTTCAGAAATCTTAGAAATTTCAAAAATTCAACATTTTAAGATTTCGAAAATTCAATTTTTTATCGAAAATTTCAAAAAAAAATTTACAAAAAGTTCAGAAATTCAAATTTTTACATAAATTTTTTTCGAATTTTTCAAAAATTTCAAAAACCCGCCCCTAAAACCCAACTCACTTTCTAAAATACGCATACATCGCGCTCATATTCATATTCTCCGGCGCCCCAACCCTCCGTCTCAACTCCCCCACCGTCAAATTCATCTTCGACCGACGCCCAACAATCGGAAGACGTCCATCGACTTCAACGGGATCTTTTCCATCATGAACGACGATTTTTCCATCATTCAACGGGTGATCAACAGAGAATGTCGGGAAGATCTGTGGCGCATTTCCATGAGCGGATCCGGCCGGAATTTTGAGTCCCCACATGTGCAATAGGAATGGCTCAGATTTTGGCGCTTTTTTGGCAACTTTTTTGACTGTAAGGGTCTCTGGCTGGGCTTGACGGTAGGTGTCAAGAGCTATCTGGTAGTTTTGGACGTTCTGTGGAGCTGATGGGGCCGCTGGGACCACCGCATAAGCCACTGGCGTATTCTGAAGGGATTCTGGAGTGTACATAATACTTCCGACTGCTGCTGGCTCTGTTGGTGTGGAATGTTGTGGTACGGTTTGTTGAGCCATTGGTGGAGTAACTTCGCGAGGTGGCGCCGGAGGCGCCGGCAGTGCCATGTAGTATTGATTTTGATGATCCATATAGAAGTTACTGTAGTTAGGGTAGAAGTGATCCTGGAAGAGCTTGACGGGCGTTTAGACAAAAATTTCCTTTTTTTAAAATATAAACTTACATTATACATCATATATCCTCCATTTTCCGGTGCATAAGGCGCCGGCGCAGGAGCTTTAGCCCCAGCCGACTCTAAAAGTGTGTACTTTGGCTGGTTCTCCATATCGCCACGTGGCGCTTGACGCTTTCTGGATGGTGTAGACGTCGACGGAGCATCCGAAGAAGCTGGCATTGGATAGAGCTGAGAATAGTCAGAGTGAAGAGAAGAATCGAACGACATTTTTCAGAAGAGAGCGATGTCGAATGAGATGTCGGAAATCGGGAAGGGAGGTGATGGGCGGGGCTTGAGGGAGGCTCCGCCCCCTAGAAGGCGTGGCGAAAGAGAGGAGAGACGCAGTGAAAGAGAGCGCGTGAGAGAAAAAGGGGAGAGGACTGAAAAAGACTGAAAAATATGAAAAAACAATGGAAAATACTGAAAAACACTGAAAATTGTCATCAAAAATGGGATAATTCGAATAAAACTAGCAATATTTAGCGAAGAAAAATTGAATTTCGCGCTTGAAATGGATTACGGTATTTTAAAGGTGCATGACGATTTTCGATGAAAGTTTGACTTTTCGTGGCGAGACCAGAAATATTTTACAGGGGTTTTCCGACAAAAATAGGCGTTTCAACAAAATTTTAAAGAATTTTCTCTGTAATTCAGCCAGCAAAAACTTGCTTCAAAAACCAGAAAAACGACAATTTTCTGCAGTATATTTGAATTTATGGGTTACGGTATTTAAGGCGCATGCTAATTTTCAGAAAACTTTGTGAATTCGTGGCGAGACCTGGCACATTCTAGGGTATGAAAAATCGAAAAAATATTGCTGAAAATCGGTCAAAAGTTAGATTTTGAGCGATAAAATTGGAAAATTTAAGGCGGAAAATGAAAAATTTAATCAGAATCTTCGCGAAAAAAGGTGTTTATCCATTTTCTCGGAGAATTTTCACTTTTTCCCGAAAAAAATTTTCAGAGAAAACAAACGCCTTTTTAACCCAGTGAGAGGGAAATAAAATTTAAAAAGTCGCGAAAAAATTCCAATCAAAAAAGTGCTGAAAATCGCGAAAAAACGCGAAATTTTGACATTTTCAGCTAATTTTTTTTTCAGGTTTTTACAAGCCCTTTTTCGTTAATTTTCTTCTCTTTTTATATCGAAAATCGGCGAAACGGTTCCCCAGTCCCGAACAGAGAGTCCCGGGCCCTCCAAACGATTCTGAGCGTCTTCACGTTGCCAATCTTTTGCATAGTGCTACCCATCTCAATTATATAGTTAGCATAATACAGCATTACACATAGAGAATACCAAAACAACTATGTGAGAATTGGAATAGTCAAAAAGAACTGTCCAATTCCCCTTGTTTTGTGCTTGATGGATCTGTTTTTCCTGTACAATAGTTAGACTGTTAACCCGGTTTGCTCTTCAGTGTCATGGGGCATTCCACGTCGTCAAAAGAGACCTCGAAAGGTGGTGTGAATCAAGATGATGTGAAGAAGGCTAAACGAAATCTAGGGTCATGGAGGGTACTGTAGTTCTGGCCTTTCTTCGGAAATTTAAGGCTAATTGAAACTTCTTAAAGCGAAATCTAGGGGTCTTGAAGGATGTAGTTCTGAAAAAAGTTCTTCAGAAATTTAACGAATTAAAAATTCAAAAATATTTCTGAAGGGTGACAAGGGATGTGGAGAAGGCTAATCGAAACATTGAAGTGTAGAATTCCTAGCATCTGAAGGGTACTGTAGTTCTGAATTTCCTCGAGAACGCTTTAGATTTCTGAAATCCTAAAGGGTACTGTAGTCCTAAATTTTCTTCGAAAATTAAGAATTAAAAAATATTGCTGAATAGTGACATCAAAATGTCCTAGCGGAAACAAGCAGCGACAGCTATACAGAAAAATTGGTGGAGAGGGCTCCGATTATATTTCGGAACATAAAATATTGGATGATTCTTTTTTTTCGCGGAACTTTATACGGGTTCTAGAAGTTACTGAGATTTTGAGATTTTAAGATTCCGGAGTTCTGAGATTCTAAGATTCTCAAATTCCTGAAGAATTGGTAACTTCAAGAATCGGAAAATTTGAAGATTCCAAAATGTTTCTTTAAAAAACTAGAACCGTGTATGTTGAGAATCTCAAACTCTTCTCTTCGAATTTGTGATTTTTCCTTCAATTCGTATATTCCAAAGTACAAAATCTTCGGATCCTCAGAACTACATTCTTGTCAGAACTTCTAGAAACCTAACTTTTACGCTAGGATTCCCAGCTTATAATTTTCCAGAGGATGGTCAGAATTCCCAGAAATCCTTCCAGCACTTTTCTTTGTTCCATGCACATAGATTTTCTTTTCGAGATCAAAAGACATAAAAAAAATCTAGCTAGGCCGTCTGCCTACCTCAAAAGTACCGTAATCAGAAAGTCACGGTTTTCAATCTGGCTGTTTTTCTCGATTCCTAAAATGCAATAGAACGCCCCTTTTTTGTGAGAGATATCATAAAGTAGTCAACTGATAAAAAGCTTATGATATTATGATAAAAATTTTGTCAATTGATCGTTTTTATATGATTCACAGGAACCAAGATAGTTTCGGTTGAAGTTGACAATTTGCAAATCCTTATATTTTAGATTCTACTCTATTCTATGTTCTACCGTATTCCCAGAAATTCAAATTTTGCATCTCTTCACCTCATCCAGTCTCACTACAGTAATAACCATAAACTATGTGTAGAGTCCCACAAAACGGAAGACCAAAGAATACGGTATTGGGTGTTTTTCCGGTTATGACTCATTAGTTAACTATGATTTACAGCCGATAATAATTATGAGGTAATAGGGATACAATGAGGGAAGAGATCAAAGGAGAAGAGGTGAAGAGGATAAGGAAGCTTTTGAATTGGAGTTTTACATTTTGAAACTTTTTGATCGAAATTTAATGCAAAGTAAAGGGTTCGCCGAGCTCTACAAAATGATATAAAACTTGACTAGATTGGAGAATCTCACATGTGTCAAAACTAGACTCTACCTACCGTAATCCCTGATATCCTCACCATGTGTCCTGTCAACTAAAATTCGAAATCAAATATGAAACTTCATCATTCCATCTTCCAAACTTTCCCCGTTCAAATGTTTCCGTTTTTTGGAATTTCCGGAAAACTCGTCTGCAGTGCCAAAGTGATAAGTGTCAGAAGACGATTGGAACAAGTTAAGAAAGCTAGAGAGATGTAGAGAAAAAGGAACAATCAAATATTGGGATAAGGGTGGGTAGGAGACGCTTATCAGTTAGCGGATAGAAGATAAGGTTTTCCATCCCATTTTTTGATTTTCCTTATCAATGGTCAGTCTCTTTGTGTGGACTGCTTTTTTTGCTGGTTTTTTTTTTGAGATTCTGAGATATTGAAGGAACTTATGACATCTGATTTTTAAAAATTCACTATTTGCCTTTAAATTTTGTAAACTAGAAAATGCTCAAATTTATAGTTTATAAATTTATAAATTTATAATTTTTTGAATTCAGATACGTTAGTTTGAAATCTCAGAATCTCAGAACCCTAGAATCTCAGAATCTCAGACCATTCCTAGAAAACCCAACTTGCAAAAGTTATGCCTCAATTTTTCTCACATGAGATCGGGTGTGGGATTTTTAGAAACCGTTCGAACACAAAAATCCTACACTGGTCCCATGGCATACATTGCTTTTAGAACTTAAATGACAACAGATTTATTTAAAACTCGCATCTAGGGATGTGATAAAAACAGCATTATCGAATATTAAATTATTAGAATGAAAATTATGAAGGAATACTTAGACAGAGAGAGGAGATGCAATATACAGTACGGATCAATAAGATATACAAAAACATATTTTTGGTCATTGACCATTTCCAGGAGTGTAAAGCTCGACTGTCAAGTTTTCGATCACTTTGAAAATTTCGAAGGGTGTAAAAGAGACCTAGATTGAATTATGAAAAAAAAATAATTTTCCCTCTCTTTTTCCGGCACATCTGCGTAGCGAGTCAACATGCCATTTTAAAGCATGAACGTCGATACTCAGCTTAACCACGGTATTTGCTTTAGAGCGCATTTATTGTACGTTTTAGAAAATCTACCGTGATTATGCATTCACAAAATTTTTGTAGTACTCGTCGAGTTCTATCATACACAATTTAGTTAATCAAAACAGATTGATTCTAAAATAAACTTCGACAGGGTCCGGTTTGGGCGATTTTGCAAAATAAGTCGTGTCTTTTCGAAATCGGCAAACTGTTGAAAAATTTGAAATTTCGAAAAAATTCTGTGAATGCAAAGTTTTCAACCTAGGTCTGTTCTATTAGGTTGTTCAATAAATAGTGGTCACTTTTCTTCAATTAGTTTTTTCTTCAAGGAAAACAAGAATCATTGAGAAATTATTTCGCCATTGGAGTTCATAACTTCTTGCCAGCGCAACGGAAGTTGGGCAATTCCGTTCGCGTAAAACTCTGGCCACTTAGAGGCAAAACAGTGTTCCAAAAATTTCTTGACATCCTTCCGATTATGGACTTTCTCACCAGCTAGACGATTCTGGAGAAATCGGATATGGTAGTAATTAGCTAGTGCCAGATAGGCGGTGTACGATGGGCAAGGCAAAACTTCGATTCCTAGAAGATGGAGTTTGTAACGGCTCTTTGAATATTTGTGTGGTTTTTCGTTGTCATGCAAAAATTTCCACACTGAGCCTCTCTAGAGGTGAGAGCGATGTGCATAAATACCACTTTCCATTTGAAAGCAGTAGAGCCAAAGTTGATGACATAGGAATCCGGAAGCAGCTTGCGGGATGTTACTTCAGCACTGTCTAACCGAATCGGAAAAATCTGATTTTTTCTTGAAGGTTGCCTTTTGAGACCGATTCCACCGTTTCCTTTGCAGAGAGCCATAGGCGCTTACTGGCATTGTTAAAATACAGTCCCTGTTCATCATCTCCAATGATTGTTTTATTGACCCAGTCCGTCGTCGGTTTCCTGGAGAGGAGCGAAACGGACAGGTCTCATCGGACCTTTTTCTAAAAATTGGTCAGAATGCGGGGAACGATTTGATCGACTCTCCCAGCTCTTTCCGTTTGAGGAACATGATCTGTTACGGTGGTATTAGGATGATGAGCTGTCAAAGATAATGCACGCAAAGTAGCACAGAGCTTTTCCTCCAGTATCATTAAAATATTTTCATTTTTATTAAGGCTAGGCCTTTTGGGTATTGGTTTATGATCCAGATCGTAATTTTCTTATTCGAATCTTTTGAACCAAATTTCAATCGTGGTTCGAGAGATGAGGTCTACGTATAACATTTTGCACTTTGCTCGCTAATGGTCGTTGTTCGAGAGACCTTGGAGACATATGATCAAAAAAACACTTTTGAGTATCTGTCCATTATCGAGGGAATCCTCGGCCGTTAGACAGTCCATTCGGAATTTTTAAATGTCTATTAAACATGCAATGTGTGACGTCTATAAATATAAAAACAGAATTGAAAAAAACCCAAAATTGGATAAGCAACGGTAGAGCGAAGTGAAAGTGACCACTATTTATTGAACAACCTAATACATTCTCAAAATTTTTCAAAGTGATTGGGCACTTCACAGTCGAGCCCTAGACTCTTGAAAACGGCCAAAAATTGACTAAAAAATAAAATTTTGTAAATCGTATTGACCGGTACTGTAAACGAATATAGTATTAGGTTGATGCAAAAGTTTCTTCCGATTTTGGCAAAATTTTTGATCAAATTTTTCTCAAAGCAGAGGGGCTAGATCCATGAAAGTAATGTTTATAAACATCGATAGTTGTCTGGCAACGCTCCGGTAATTTCTTGATCCAATCGGGCTAGAACGAGGAGAGCCGCGATTGAAAACGTGGGTCAACTCCTTTTTTGTGTCATCTTTTCAATTGAAGTCATTTCTGTCAAGATGACGTTCAAGAGTCTCAAACAGCTATTTTTCCAAGAGAGCAAAATCTGGAAAATACGCCGAGTGCAAAAGAATAGTTCAGCCGAGCGACGTGAGTTTTTGGCTGATCCCTTTTTTCACGAGAGATCTTGCACAGTCGCGCTGGAAGAACCCTTGGCTTTTTCTCCTTTTTTCGATTCGACAGCCAAGGTCAATTTCTTTAATTATGAACTAAATATTGTGATCGTTAAAGTGGTGTTTTGATCTAAATGTTCCTAGACTCCATTCCTTTGAAAGACCTCTAAACACATAGCATACCCTTTTTCCGTGAAATTCAGGTTTCGGGACGTCCAGAGCTAGCTCTTGTTTGTCAATCAACTAGCCCTTCCACACATTGATAGAGTGACTTACCCACTTATCATTTACGGTAATTAGATTATCCAGCCAGCTGAACATATGACAAAATGATAGGAGAAACATGCCCATATCTACACGGCGATCCATACCATAGTTCTTCAAAACATTGGGTTCGAATCGACCCAGTTCTCGAAGTCATACTTGTAACGGGCCGGGCCGGGCCGGGCCGGGCCGGGCTTTTTCGGAATTTCAAGGCCCGGGCCCGGCCCGGCCCGGGCCCGGCCCGGCGGGCCCGTCATTTTACTAGTTTTGAAATTTTCAAAAAACACATAAGGGGGACCCTTATGTGATTTTTTTCGATCAAAAATTTTTTCGAGTTTTTTCTATCTTTTGTGATCAGACATACAAACAATCCAAAAAACGAAAAAAAAAAATGGAGAAAATTATATTTTGAGCTCAAAATTTGGCTCAAAAATACAGGTTTTTTTCTACCGGGCCCTCCGGGCCGGGCCCGGGCCTTGAAAATTTCCTCAGGCCCGGCCCGGCCCGGCCCGGCCCGGCCCGGCCCGGCCCGGCCCTGGCCCGGCCCGGGCCCGGGCCCGGGCCCGGGCCTTGGCGGGCTGGCCCGGAATTTTACAAGTATGCTCGAAGTTGCCATGAGATTTGAATCTGGTCACATATCTCGGTTTACCTGCGGACAATGTCTTTCACATTTTACGAGTGGTTCGAAACCGACCGGCTTCAACCGTAGTCTTTAATATGTCCAAGTCCATCTATTGGACCGATTTTCGCATTTGACTTCAAAATTTTTAGGTTAAAATCGATCGGTCCTGTGTTTGATGGAAGGAACAACAGGAGATATCCCTCTATCTATTTCTTTCATTTTCTGATGAATATCAGAGTTTATCAAACCAGGAAGGAATAAAAATAAAATGACATTTCGAAAATGGAGACGGTGTAGGCTAAAAGAGAGCGTCATGCTCGCGAACGAGCAGTAGTAGGGATGAGGCAAAATGTGTATAACAAGTCCATGCGATACTCTATCTAATAAAAAAACATTCACCAAGAAAAACCATCCCATTAACCAGATATCAATTCTTAAAGTTATGCATTCAAAATCGGAAGAAACTTTTGCATCAACCTAATAAATTTTGGATCAGATTCTTTTTAGTTCCTAGTTTCGTTCTCTTTTGAAGTTATTTCAACTACGTCTTTGTCCAGCCAAGTAAACATACAAGCAGCGATTCCTTGTGGGTCTGGTCCATCATAAACACCAATATACGCTTTTAGTCCATCTATCCGAGTCACCTCGAAGCTTCCTTCCATTGGAGTGTAGTTAGGCAAACTGGAAGTGCATAATTCATCATTGAAGGTTTTCAGGGATGTTCGGAATGGCCTTTTTCGGAATTTCGGAATTTCGCGAAATTCCGAGTTAAGAAATTTCGGAATTTCGGAATCTCGGAATTTTCCGATTTTCTAAAATTCGGAATTTCGGAATCTCGGAATTTTCCGATTTTCTAAAATTCGGAATTTCGGAATCTCGGAATTTTCCGATTTTCTAAAATTCGGAATTTCGGAATCTCGGAATTTTCCGATTTTCTAAAATTCGGAATTTCGGAATATTCCGATTTTAAAATGTTCGGAATTTCTCAAAATTTAAATTTTACAGCGGAAGTTTCATTTTCTCATCACAAAAACGCGAGAATCTTTCGAAAATTGACAGAAAGATTTCGACAGCGCAAAAAATATCAAAATTAAATACTTCTGTTCGAGACCCGCAGGTAAATTTTTCCTGGCATACTGTACTCGAAAAAATTCTTCGGGAAAATTCCGGTCTCAATTTCATTCCGAAACAATCTTTCGGAAATATTCCGACCGGAATTTCATTTCGAATTTTTTTCTCGGAATTATTCCGTTCGGAATTTTCGGAATTTTCGGAATTCCGAATTCCGAATTCCGTTCCGAACATCTCTGAAGGTTTTTAAAAAAACTTACGGTTCAGGTATTGGTGACATTCTTTCGTATGATATATCTCTCAGACCAACCGCAACGAAGTCTTCTGGATTCATGAGATTGATTTCAAAAAATTCCAAGTTTTGGTGAGATTGCATTTTCATCCAACTTTTATAAAATATATTTATGTCTTGATTGGTGAGATATGTGCCGTTAAATGCCATTCTGCTAATTTCCAAACGCATTACATAGTCGAACGTAATCCATGATCCATGTGTGATACGTATTCCTTCAATTTTATTGGGAATTTCCAGAGGAAGGTCTCCAATTGTATCGAGGCAGATGATCGAACTGTTTTTGAACTTCAAATTATCCAATAAATATTGCATTTCTTCTTGTGGTTGATTTGTTCCAAAAATAGTCAAATCGGAAACTTCCTGCCCAATTGATCGAAACCAGGCAACAATTTCACTGCATCGTCCTTCGAGTTTATCCATTTTCAACACTACAGAATCAATTTCAACACCCATCAAGCTTCTGACGTACACATATAATTCTTTAAATTCTTGCATAGCATTCAAAGAATTGTCAGAATATTTGTAGACAACTTCACGCGACTTGTTTGCAGGCGAAATCCCTATCTTCCGAGTTCCGTCTTTCTCTTTATCCCCGGTCCATATAAAACCATCAGAATTGGTAGCATTAAAAATACAAAGCACGGGGAAGTCCATAAAACGGAGAATGACCTTATTAGACGTTTTGACGGTTGAGAGAGTTCTGCATGCTTTTGAAGCTTTTGAGAAGTTTATACTGAAGAAAAGAAAGATCAGGTTATAACAATCTCCTATGGTAGACTAGGGAAAATCTAAAAACAAACTCACTAATCAATTGGGTCTAGAGAATTCAAAACTTCTCGAATTACGACGTAATCAAGTTTCAGAAGAGGGAAACGGGCTTGATGTGGATAGAAAAAATTTCTAATCATAAAAAATAGGCAGACGATTTGAGAAAAGGCAGTGCTGATCATGTGGGCGATGTCAGTTGAAGACCTGTACAGAAATGACCAGAGCATATGTAGTAGTTGGATTATGAAGGTTACAGAGGAGCTGGCACTGAAAAGGAGGTTCTCTTCAGAGATGTCCGGAATGACTTTTTCGAGAAACGGAATCCGGAATCCGGAATAAAATAATTTTCTCGGAATCCGGACTAATAAAAATTTCCCGGAATCCGGAATCCGGACAAATGAAAATTTTCCGGAATCCGGAATACGGAATCCAGACAAACATTTTTCACTGAATCCGGAATCCGGACTAATGAAAATTTTCCGGAATCCGGAATACGGAATGAAACTGATTTTACGGAATCCGGAATGAAAAATCCCGGAATCTGCAATACGGAATCCGGATTCCGTACTTTTTTCATTCCGGATTCCGGTTTTCGGGTTCCGTGAAAAATGTTTTTGTCCGGATTCCGTATTCCGGATTCCGGAAAATTTTCACTTGTCCAGAGTCCTGATCCCGGATTCCGAGAATATCTGTTATTCCAGATTTTAAACATATTCGTTAATTTGCAAGAATTCTCTGACTTTTTTCGAACTTTCGCGACTATTTGGAAAAATATAGCACGATATGCGTTTTTAAAACTTTTCTACCCATTTGGAGAACTCAAAATTCCGGATTCCGAAAATTAGTTTCATTCCGTATTTCGGATTACGGAAAAAATTTTATTCCGGATTCCGTTTCTCAAAAAAATCATTCCGGACATCTCTGCTGGAGACCATAGGGAAAGTATGTATCTTATTGAACGGTACTGTATTTGGCACCAGTTGGTACAATGTATATGAACTTTCTTGGGATTCATATATGCTTTAAAAAACAACAAACTCACTAATCAATTTTGTCCAGAGTATTCAAATCTTTGTCAACAAGGGGCAGAAGAGGAATACGGGCTTGCTTGTTCATTGACTTCTGTGAAAATCGAAAAGGCAGACAATAGGCAGAGGGAGACGATGAGTGTACTTTTCCACCAACATGCATAGGAATGACCATGAGAGATGTTGTCGCAGGATTATGAGGAGAGATCAAGATAGGATCAAAAGAGTTACTCTAACAACTACATAACGGATTGCGTTGAAACTGCGAAATGTTGAGCATAATTTTCATATAAGATGTGCACGTTATCACTGAATTTTTTGATTCTGAAGCTCTAAAAAACAAGAATTTCAGAAACTAAAAATTTTGAAAATCGGCGCCAAAAGAAGCCTTAGAATGAATCTCAGAATCTCACAATCTCACAATCTCAGAATCCCAGAATCTCAGAATCTCAGAATCTCAGAATCTCAGAATCTCAGAATCTCAGAATCTCAGAATCTCAGAATCTCAGAATCTCAGAATCTCAGAATCTCAGAATCTCAGAATCTCAGAATCTCAGAATCTCAGAATCTCACAATCTCACAATCTCAGAATCCCAGAATCTCAGAATCTCAGAATCTCAGAATCTCAGAATCTCAGAATCTCAGAATCTCAGAATCTCAGAATCTCAGAATCTCAGAATCTCAGAATCTCACAATCTCACAATCTCAGAATCTTAGAATCTCAGAATCTTAGAATCTAGAACTAGACTGCATCGAACGTAATCTCTGATATCCTAACCATGTGTCCTGTCAACCAAAAACCTAAATCAAATATGAAACTTCATCCTTTCATCTTTCAAACTTCCCCCGTTCAAAAGTTTCCCGAAATTTCCGGAAAACCCGTCTGGAACACGGCAGTGCCAAAGTGATAAGTGTCAAAAGACGATTGAAACGGGTTAAGAGAGATAAGGAGACGCAGAGAAAAGAAAAAAGAGCAAATATTGGGATAAGGGTGGGTAGGGGACGCTTATCAGTTAGCGTAGAAGACGACTAGGTGTTCCATTTTTTGATTTTCCCTATCAATTGGTTGGTCAGTGTCTTTGTGTGGTCTCTTTTTTTAGTGTTGTAAGATTCTTAAATGTTCGATTTTTAAAGATCTCAATATTTTATTTTAAATTTTGTAAATTGTAATACCGTAATTTTAAATTCCATAAAGTTCTCTATTTTCAGAAAAAAAAGATCTGATTCTCTTCTCATTGTCAGATTTTCCGATTTTCAGATTTTCGGAATTTGAGTTTACCGAACTCAGGATTTTCTGTTAAATTTCACGAATTTAGCAATTTCAGAATATTAGAATTCTAGAATCTCAGAGTCTCAGAACTCCCGAATCTTAAAATCTCAGAATCTAGATCCAGCATAAAATGTCCCGAAATATAATCGGAGCCCTTTCCACCAATTTTCTGTATAGCTGTCGCTGCTTGTTTCCGCTATGACATTTTGATGTCTTCCTCCAGAAATATTTTTGAATTTCTAAACTTCTGAATAACTTTTTTTCAGAACTACACTCTTCAAGAGCCCAGATTTCGCTTTTAGAAGTTTCAATTATTTAGCATTAAATTTCCGAAGAAAGGCAAGAACTACAGTACCCACCAAGACTCTAGATTTCGTTTTTGCCTGGGGCTGCTGACTGCCAGAATTTGTGTACTCGCAAGCTTCTGGGCTCTTTCATGGTTCCGGAAACACGGTTGGGTAATTCAAATGGGCCCGAAAAAGTCAGTGAGCCTAGAAAATGTCTACTGGACCGATATGGAGGCCCTAGAAATTCTCTAATAAAAACTTCTGATCTTCCAGTTGACAATCCAGACGGTTCAACCGGAACTGGCATTGAACGGCGGCTCACACCCAGCCGACGGACCCAGACAAAGCATTTTTTGAATTATGATCTGAATAGTGACAGGCTACCTAAATTACAAATTTTGGTTACCGGATTCACGTTTTCCGGGTGCTCAGCCACTAAATCGTAAAGTGGCTTTATACTTATGTTACGCTTGCAGAAGCCGATTTTTCAGCTTTTGTCCGGTCATTCCGTCAGTTTCATGAATAAAGTTACCAAAATCATTTTCCTAGGGTAATTTTAGATGCTGATTACGATTCCACTGTTAGTTTTCCAAAAAATCGCGATTTGAAAAAGTTATAACCAAGTTCTGGGGTGGCTTTATACTTATGTTACGCACTGTATTAGCCTTCTTCACATCATCTCAATTCACACCACCTTTCGAGGTCTCTTTTGACGACGTGGAATGATCGTTGTCACTGAAGAGCCGAATTTAGCAGTTTCAGAATCTGAGAATCTCAGAATCTCAGAATCTCAGAATCCCAGAATCCCAGAATCTCAGAATCTCAGAATCTCAGAATCTCAGAATCGAAGAATCTCAGAATCTCAGAATCTGAGAATCTGATATTCTGGAAGTCTGAAATATTTTGAAACAATTTTCTTGATTTTCAGATTCTCAGATTTCGAAATTCCCGAAAATCCCAAGATTCCCATTGTTTTTCACCAATCGCCTCCTCTAATTCTTTTCTCTCTTTCTAGTTCTTTCTTTTCCATCTATCTTCTTTCAATGCTAATTTAATTTTCGGCTCTTTTTTTTTCCCATTTTTCTCTATTTTCCCTTTTTCCATTTCTCATGGTCCCATCCTCTTCTTCTCCCCCCTCTATTTTTCAATTTTCTCTTCTTCTTCTTCTTTATTCTGAATACTACTACGACTACTTCACTCATCATTAGTGAATCCTTTCCTTCTTCTTCTCCTTCAGAATTACTTTCTTTTTCTCACTCTCAACGTCTTCTGAGTCACAGATGACATTAATTGGAAAATTTTGATTTTTAGAAATTTTGGAGCATCGTTTCAAATTTTCGAAAATGTCTAAAATTCAAAAAGTTAAAATAATGCAAAAATCTGAAAATATAGTTTTTTTTTCGAAGAATTCTCAAAACTAAAATTTTCAAAATTTTTGAAAATTCCAACAGGATTTTCAAGATATTCAAGATATGTGTGGTTTCTTGGATTTAATCGTATTCTTGTATTCTCCGAGAGCATGAAATTCTGAAATTCTGAGATTCTGAAATTCTGAAATTCTGGAATTCTGAGATTCTGAGATTCTGAAATTCTGAAATTCTGAAATTCCTAAATTCTGAGATTCTGAAATTCTGAAATTCTGAAATTCTGGAATTCTGAGATTCTGAAATTCTGAAATTCTGAAATTCTGAAATTCTGAAATTCTGAAATTCTGAAATTCTGAAATTCCTAAATTCTGAGATTCTGAAGTTGTGAGATTCTGAGATTCTGTGATTCTGAGATTCTGAAATTCTGGAATTCTGAAATTCTGAAATTCCTAAATTCTGAGATTCTGAAGTTGTGAGATTCTGAGATTCTGAGATTCTGGGATTCTGAAGTTCTGAGATTCCGAGGTTCCAAGATTCTGAGATTCTGAAACTCTGAAATTCTGTGGATTCTTGGATTCCTGAATTCTTGGATTCTTGGATTCTTGGATTCTTGGATTCTTGGATTCTTGGATTCTTGGATTCTTGGATTCTTGGATTCTTGGATTCTTGGATTCTTGGATTCTTGGACTCTTAACCTATGAACTTCTGATTTCTCGAAATCTTTGCTTTTCAAAACATTTCTATGTGTTCTGTTCCCAAAACTATGAAATTCACCGGAAAAGTAGGTAAAAACCTCCGAAACTCGTGAATATTTTATATGTCCCTTTTCCTCTTTTTTTCCGTCCGTCAACTCCTCGTAAAAATTGTTTCCACTTCACTCGACCAGTTCTTTTTCAGACCTCTTTTTGTCTCTCTCATGGGAATGGAATTTTTATGAAGGAACAAGGTTGGGTCCGTACCCCAAAAAGGTTCTCAGTCATTTGTCATGTTCAGTTTTAGAAAAGAGTCACATGTTTTTTACTGTTTCTTGTTGTAAAAGAGTTCAGAAATTAAGCGATTTTTGGAGTTTGAACATAAAACCTCCAATATAAGGGTATGGGTATTATAACGTTGACCTAATTTATCTGGATTACTGTAAGAAGTATCAGAAAGTTGTCAACTGATAAAATCTTTCTGATATTATGATAAGCATTCTATCAGTTGACTACTTTCTGGTATTTTAGACAGGAATCGAGATAATTGCGCTCAAAGTTGATAGGGTCCTTCTATCAATGATCAAAATATTTGAATTTTAAAAACCTTCCAATTTTAATTCGTCAAATTTGAGAATTCCTATATCATGTTTGGAATAATTTCGAAATATTGGGATTTTCAAGTTTCAGTAGATTCTTTAAAATTTCAGATTTTTTCTAGTGATTTCTGCATATGCTTAAAAATTTTTTTTTGCAGAGAAGATTATGGAAAAGTTAGAAAAATGAGCCACATTTTTAAAGATTGCTCTCTAAGTTTCGACATGAATATGTTCTGAAAACTGGAATTCCGATTTATCGAAAAAATTTTTAAAACTCCACATTTCAGTTAAAATATCCTTTAGTCTAGCTCATTGTAAAGCCGAGATTTATTTATTTATTTATTTACCAGCCTGTTTGCCTCGCCTCCGGCGATTCAAACAGCTGGAATTAATCCTTTCCTTGTACTGTTCGTCGCTTCGCGACTCACTTTTTTTAAAGGTCACGTAAATCTATTTTTTTTTAATTTTTTTTTCAAAAATAGACAGATCCTCACCGGGACGGACAGACGCCTCTAGCGTTTTATTAATAAGGAAGATTTACGATTGCAAGAATCGTGAAAGAAAAAAAGAAATACATTAAAATACATGATAAGCAGAGTCTAAATGAATAAATCATGAATTCTAGTGAGAGGAAATTTAAGATTATAGAATAAACAAGAGTGAACATTAAAAAGAAAGAAATAGGGAGAGAAAATGATACATGATAAGCATAAATTAACATAGAAAAATAGTACATAAAATAGAGGATTGAGAGTTGAGAGTAGGGGCCAGAGAGATGTGTTCCTTTGAAGTTTCAAGAGACGCAGACAGTTAGATAGTCTCGTTGTCTCCTCTATCTCTCTCTCTCTCTCTCTCTCTCTCTCTCTCTCTCTCTCTCTCTCTCTCTCTCTCCCTCCCTCCCTCTCTCTCTCTCTCTCTCTCTCTCTCTCTCTCTCTCTCTCTCTCTCTCTCTCTCTCTCTCTCTCTCTCTCTCTCTCTCTCTCTCTCTCTCTCTCTCTCTCTCTCTCTCTAATGGTACAAAACCTCCGGGTAGTGACAAATCTTCCCAAACTGAATGAGTCATTTTCAATCAGTTTGATGAGGGGGGAGAGAGAGAGAGAGAGAGAGAGAGAGAGAGAGAGAGAAAAGACAAAAGACGAGAGGAAATGAGTAAATTTGCCTTACCATCTGTCTTCCGGAATAATGGGATCCTCTCCTCTTGAGAAGCGAAATCTAATTTTCGGATAGATACAGATTTTCCATTAGCTTGTCAGAAATTTCTCTTACTGTGAGTGTTTTCTACTGCATTGCTCATGACAGCTCTCAAATTGGCACAATCATTTCTTGTTTTTATTTTTCTCGGAGAATACGAAATTTCTAGAAAATTCGATAACACTAGCTTTCTTTTTTTGGGCAGAACTACATTTCAAAGGCTCGATTTTCAGATTTAGCCAGGTCTGACAGTTTTGGAAAACTTTGAAGTTTGAACTTTTGCCATTTTTCGAATTTCGATTTCAGGATTCCTAAATTTCTGAACCCCGAGGTAGTGAAATAAAACTAAGGTTCTAAGATTCTAAGATTCTAAGATTCTAAGATTCTAAGATTCTAAGATTCTAAGATTCTAAGATTCTAAGATTCTAAGATTCTAAGATTCTAAGATTCTAAGATTCTAAGATTCTAAGATTCTAAGATTCTAAGATTCTAAGATTCTAAGATTCTGAGATTCCGAAATTCTGAGATTCTGAGATTCTGAGATTCTGAGATTCTGAGATTCTGAGATTCTGAGATTCTGGGATTCTTAGATTCTAAGCTTCTGAGATTCTATGATTCTGAGATTCTGAGACTCCGAAATACCAAAATTCCGAGATTCTAAGATTGCGAAATTTCAGATTTTTGTAATTACGGAATTCTAGAATTTCCATAAACCTGATTCCAAATCTACAAAATGTAACAAATTTTGAATTTTGTACAAATGTACTTTTCCAAAAGTTGTATTCAGTTTTTCTCTTTTCCGATTATGAAAGTCTTGAAATTCGCTTGGAATAGAATTTCAGAGTATCAGAATCTCAATTTCTTCATTTCCGAGAACCCAAAAGAATCTTATGCGCCTAAAACTTGGTCAGTGTTCAATCTCCTCTTGTGTGTCACTTTCTCTAGTACTAATGGATCACCCTATACCTCCCATGGGTATAAAATGAACGAAAAACTTTCGCTTTTTTCTCTTTTCTATGCATTTCAGATAATCTCCGTGGCATCTCTCGAAATGTTTCATCATTTTCTTCGATTTGTTAAGAGATTCCTTCTTCTTTTGGTGTTTCCGGAGAAGAAAAGAACCCATCTGTTCCATCGAAAATATTTAGAGGAGATAGTGTGAGAATTCAAGAGACCCCAGACACATTTCGGTGCTCTTCCTTCCCCCTTCTGCCCCATTTTCTCCTTCTTCTTCTTCTTTTCCTATTCTTCCCCCACAAAAGTTTTTCGAATTTCCTTCTCTCTTTTCAAGAATTCGATTTTCTTCGTCTTCTTTTTATTCTTCTGTTTACTTTTCCAAATTGGCTCCACTAAATAAGCCACGCCCACTTTTCTTTCGGGGTCAGATGACGTGGCAGCACATGGTGTCTGGACCCTGAAGATTGTAAACATTTGAGGTTTCTGGTGGTGAGAAATTGATCATTTTCGTGGGCAGAATCTTCTAGAAAAGAAAAAAAGAAAAAGAGAAAATTTGACCCTGTTAACAAGCCAACCGTAACCAAACTTGTTTCATTCGCTTTTTATCAGTTTCGCTTTTTGTTTAGAATATTTTCTGAAGGATTCTATTCGAGCTTTGAGGTTTTGGAAAAAAAAACTCCCAAATTCTAGAATCCCGAAATTTTGAAAATGCAAAGTTCTGAATTTCCGAAGTTTTGGGATTCCGAAGTTCCGAGATTACAAAATTCTAAAAATCCAGTAATTCCGAAATTCTTCTGAAATTTCGAAGTTCTCAAATTCTGAGATTCTGAGATTCTGAGATTCTGAGATTTTGAGATTCTGAGATTCTGAGATTCTGAGATTCTGAGATTCTGAGATTCTGAGATTCTGAGATTCTGAAATTCTGAAATTCTGAAATTCTGAGATTCTGAGATTCTGAGATTCTGAGATTCTGAGATTCTGAGATTCTGAGATTCTGAGATTCTGAGATTCTGAGATTCTGAGATTCTGAGATTCTGAGATTCTGAGATTCTGAGATTCTGAGATTCTGAGATTCTGAGATTCTGAGATTCTGAGATTCTGAGATTCTGAGATTCTGAGATTCTGAGATTCTGAGATTCTGAGATTCTGAGATTCTGAGATTCTGAGATTCTGCGATTCTGAGATTCTGAGATTCTGAGATTCTGAAGTTTTGAAATTCTGGAATTTTTAAATTCCTAAAATCGGATTTTTCGAATTCACGAATTCCCGGAATTCCAAAACTTCGATTTTCCGAAATCCTGAAATTTCAAATATCCAGGACTCCGAAAATCCCAAATTTCCGAATTTTCACGATGAAATTTCAACATTCCCAAAATGGCAAAATTTCAAAAATCCAAAACCCGAAATTTCAAATTCTCGGAATCCTAGAACTCCCAACTTCCTAAGATTCCGAAATCGCGAAATTTCAATTTTCCGACATCCTGAAGTTTCGGAATTCCGAGATTTTTAGTTTTCAGGATTCCAAAACCCCAGATTCGCGGAATCTCGAAACTCCCCAAATCCGAAAACTTCAAATTGAAAAAAAATCCCGAATATTCGAAACTTCAGGATTCCAACATCCCGAATTTCATAAATTCTAAAAATCCGAAGTTCCTAAAATAGTTTTTTTTTCGAAATAGTATTTTTATAGTACTTTTTCTAAAAGTTCTGGTCAGTTTTTCTGCCCGAAA
Organism: Caenorhabditis nigoni; assembly: GCA_027920645.1. Lineage (NCBI taxonomy): Eukaryota > Metazoa > Nematoda > Chromadorea > Rhabditida > Rhabditidae > Caenorhabditis > Caenorhabditis nigoni. The sequence goes on along the minus strand of CP115865.1, from coordinate 4,768,574 downwards.
ACTAACAAAAAAACCGTCCAAATAGGTACAAAAAACAGGCTCGTCTCTGTTTATTTTGTGGTCATTTTTCTCTGTTTCTCTGCGTCTCTCCAAATTCTATACTCTCTCACTTTGAATAGGTCTAGGATCAAAAAAAGGAGTGAGTGGGAATAGCTTTTTTGGTCAGAAATAGAAAAAAGTTTTGGAATTTTTTGAATATGAGAGTTTTATAACATTTTTTGGATCTAAAAATTCAAGAATTTCGAATTTCGATCTTCTTTTTTTTCGTTTTTTTCTTCTTCTCCTCAACTTCTTTGATTACATTTTTCCCACAAAAAACTCTTCTTCTTCCCGTTTTTTACTTCTTCTTTTTTCTATTTTTTGTGCGTTTTTTTTATTCTGAAGACCTTCATGAATAGCTAACTTTTTTTACTTCTTTTTTACTCTTTTATTCGAAATTAGTTCTCCTTTTCTTGAAGTACAAGGACAGATATTCATAAAAAGAAGAATAGATGAAGATCTCAAGGTTCTTCTTTTATGACCTTTGTAAAAGAAGCTAATGAATTTCAAATTAGTTAGAATTTTGGAAGTTTCTATAGAAGACTTCCTACTTTGGAATCTTAGAATTTACATTCTTGGACTTTAACAGTTGGATTTTAAAGATTTTTTGGCTTTTTTGAATTTTTGATGTTTTTAGAATTTTTTAGTTTCAGAATTTCTCCTATCCAGGATTCTAGGATTCTTGGATTCTTGGATTCTTGGATTCTGAGATCATGAAATTCTGAGATTCTGAGATTCTGAGATTCTGAGATTCTGAGATTCTGAGATTCTGAGATTCTGAGATTCTGAGATTCTGAGATTCTGAGATTCTGAGATTCTGAGATTCTGAGATTCTGAGATTCTGAGATTCTGAGATTCTGAGATTCTAAGATTCTGAGATTCAGAGATTCTGAAATTCTGAGAATCTGAAATTCTGAGATTCTGAGATTCTGAGATTCTTGGATTCTTGGATTCTTGGATTCTTGGATTCTTGGATTCTTGGATTCTTGGATTCTTGGATTCTTGGATTCTTGGATTCTTGGATTCTCAGAATCTCAGAATCTTTCTCAGAATCTTTGAATCTTTGACCAAAGATTTTATATTTCCTGTCAGCTGTTCCTTCTTCTTTTTCAAAAAAAAAAGTTCCCATGTTTTCTCTTCTTCTTTTTTTCCTGTTTCTGTTGACCAGTTGGAAGGTGAACAAACACTTTTTCCGACAAAAAAAAACTATTTTTCCTGTTCGTTTTCGACATTTTTGAATTTGTACTGTAAACCTGTAATAAGGGGCTTTTAACTTTGAGCCAATTTATCTCAGTTCCTGTGAAAGATACAAAAAAGTTGTCAACTGATAAATTGTTTATCATCATATTGCAAACATGTTTTCAGTTGGTATATTCTTGATATCTCTTACAGGAGCCGTGATAATCGAGCTGAAAATTGACAGTGTGGGTGTCTTTCTATTTGCTCGAAATTTGGCGGGAAATTTGAAAAAGTCATTGAGACTTTTGGTTTTTTGAATTTTTCCCAGAGAAACATCTCGAAAGTTTCAAAGATGCCTTCAAATCTAAACCCATTCATTCCCTCCTCAATCAATCTTTGTGTTTATTATTGTTGTTATTCTCTCTCTCTCTCTCTCTCTCTCTCTCTCTCTCTCTCTCTCTCTCTCTCTCTCTCTCTCTCTCTCTCTCTCTCTCTCTCTCTCTCTCTCTCTCTCTCTCTCTCTCTCTCTCTCTCTCCTGATGCTTCTCTCTCCGAAGAATGCACCATGTGTCATCCGATGCTCCACTGTCTCTGGTTTCTCTTCTTTCTTCTTCTTCTTCTTTTTCGTCTAAGAAAAGACAGGCAAAAGTTCAAAACTCATGTTTTTTCATGAGAATCTATCATCTGACTTTTTTTTAAAGAGATGATAATGTGATTCTCGAGAATCTGAGATTCCGAAAATCTGAGCTTTGGAAAATTTGATTTTCTAGAATTCTGAGAGTCTAGAATTTGCGGTTTTCAGATTGTGAGGTTCTTAGATTTTTTGACTTTGAAGTTTCGAAGCTCCCAAATTTCGTGAAAAAAAACAGAATCTGAATTTTCAACTTAAATTCTGAAATTTTCATAACTTTCCCGTTTCCAAAAAGTATGGAATTCTGGAACTCCGGAATTTTGGTATCTCAGAAATTTGAAACTTCAGGACGTTGGAATTGAAGTCTTAGAATCTTGAAATATTCTGGAATCCCAGTAATCGGGAATTCAAGAATCTCAAAATCTCAACAACTCGATTTTTCAAAAAAATGGTATCCTAGAATCCTGAAACTTCGGTTTTTCAAAAATTTGAGTTTCTGAACTTCGGAATTTGCGAATTCCGGAAGTCTAAAATTCTGGAAATCTGAAATCCCGAAATCTCCGACTCTCAGAATCTCAGACTCTCAGGATCTCAGAATCTCAGAATCTCAGAATCTCAGAATCTCAGAATCTCAGAATCTCAGAATCTCAGAATTCCAGAATCCCAGAATTCCAGAATTTCAGAATCTCAGAATCTCAGAATCCTAAAATCTGAATTCCAGAAACTCCCAATCATTTCGCAATGCTTCTTCTTTTCCTCTATTCTTTCCATTTTTTCCAATATAATCCATTCGGGATTATTGGAACCCCTCCTCTTCTTCTTTTTCTTCTTCTTTTCGCTATTCTTACATCACCAGCAGAAAACCCGTTTTTCCATGTATTACGATACAATTGGCGGTCGCCGTATCATCAGAAAAAAAAACACAAAGATACGATGATTTCTTCTTGTATTCTGAAGACGTCCGACGTCTTCACAAATCATTTTTTTCATTGTTGAAGAATTCTACTTCAAAAATAGAATAGTCGAATTCAGCTCAAAAAACTATACAAACTCCAAGAAGAATCAAAAATCTAGCTCAATTTTGAGCCGAGATACAGCCTAAACAAAACAATGAGAGAGTAGGAGAGTCCAGACAGTTAGAGTGTCTCGTTGTCTGTGCTCTCGCAATCTAAACTTCAAATGCCTCTACCTTGGCTCCTAGATAAGCTGTAAACTTCATTTCTTTTTTGTTCGACTTTAAATTATATATTTTTTTTCTATTAACGAAAAATTCAAGTTTTGAATTTCAGAATCTACAAAAAACTATGCAAAAATGGTGGACACCATCGCCGTACTAAACCCGATCCATCTAGAAATGTCACTGGATCCACAGGATTCGATTCGGTAAGAGGCTTCCAAGAAAATTTTTAAAAGTTATATCCAAAAATTTCAGAGCCTCCGCCAGAAGTACAACATCATCGTCTGCTTCCACCTCTTCAGATTCGGAGCTAATGAGTCCGAGAGCAGAGGAATTGCTCCGAATGCAGGCGGAGCTTCGAGCTACACGAACAGCACTAGCTGAAAAGGACAAGAAAATGACACAGATTCAGACTACGGTGGACGAGGAGGTTCAGGAATTGACAGAGAAATTGTTTCAGGTAAGAGACATCTGGATAAACAAATAAACAAGCGATAAAAATTGAGAGACGCAGACAGCGAGAGTTTCTTGTTGTCTGCGTCTTGAGAGTTATGTTGAGGTTTCAATTTCAAGTATTCTCCAAAAAGAATCAAGTTTCTAGCTCGTCTGAGAGCCGAGAAATAGTCGTTTGAAGTTATGACGTGAGAGACGCAGACAGCGAGAATGTCTAGCTGTCTGCGTCTCTCGTTATAACTTCAAACCCTTGTAACTCGGCTCTCAGAGCACCTAGAAACTTGATTCTTTTTGGAGAATGTGTGATTTTTCAAGTTTGTTATTTTGAATTAAAAATCGTATCAAAAACAAGAATTGAGGAGTCCAAAATTTTTGAAATCCAATTCATAATTTTTTTAACCAGAACAATCTTGGAGAAATTTCATACACTTCCCAAAAAGTTTGACAATTTTAGCTCTACTAGAAGCCGAGATATGGTCGTTTGAAGTTACGACTTGAGAGACGCAGACAGCGAGAGTGTCTAGCTGTCTGCGTCTCTCGATGAAACTTCAAACGCTTGCAACTCGGCTCCCAGAGCACCTAGAAATGTGATTCTTTTTGGAGAAGGTGTGACTTTTGAAGCTATCCAGAAGTCTAGCAGAATTTTCTGGAATCAAATTTTTCTAATACTCCTAAATTTCGAATTCTTCTAGGAAGCCTACAAAATGGTGAACAACGCTGAAGAGCGGCGAGAAAAAGCCGAGAAACTTCTAAACGAGTCTCGATTAGAAGTGGAGGTTCTTCAGGCGGAAGTTCGAGCTCTGAAAGAATTGATAAGTGCTCCAGGGATGGGACAAAACCATTTCAAACAAACAACGTCTCCAGAACACAAATCGACACTTTCCAAACTTTTTAACGGATCCTCAAATTCCAAAAAACAAAAAGAAGTTTCCGAGAAAAAGAAGGCGTCGTCACTTCCATCAACGTCTTCATATTCGACGAAATCTCCAGAAGATCGAGAACAAAAAGAAGCAGACGCTGTGGAGGAAATCGATCCGATTCTATTCTCCGAATTCGAATCATGGAGAGCCAGTGGACATCCGGACAAATCCCACCCTTTCATTGATCGTGTTCTGATGGAAGAAGTCGAACCTTGTATGCTTTTTGAGAATTCCGAATTGTCTTCTGAAGTGATGACGGCGATTCGAGAGAATCGAGTTCAATTAGAACCCCTAAATGAAACAAAACCATCGATTCGAATATGTTCGTTAACGAATGCCAATCGATTTTGTCCGTATAGAGTTAGAACTGGAGATGATGGATCTGAATGGCATTTTGTGTCATTGATAGCCAGGAATAGGGTGAGTTCAATGATTCAGAATAACAAGCTTGAAAACTTATTCATTTTCCAAAAAGATTGAAGTTTCTTGGTGCTCTGGGAGCCGAGTTAGACGGGTTTGAAATTTTGAAGGCGAGAGACGCAGACAACTAGGCTCTCTCACTGTCTGCGTCTCTCACGTCGTAACTTCAAGCGACCATATCTCGGCTCCTAGGAGAGCTAGAATTGTCAAACTTTTTGCGAAGTGTATGAAATCTTTCCGAAATTTTTATAGTGCGAAAAAATTGGAATTCAAACTTTTTGATTTTCGTGTATTTTGCTATATTTTTAATGAAAATTACAAGCTCAAAAAATCACTTATTCTTCAGAAAGAATCGAGTTTCTAGCTCATCTGGGAACCGAGTTAGACACATTTGAAGTTTTAAAGAGACGCAGACAGCTAGACACTCTCGCTGTCTGCGTCTCTCACGTCGTAACTTCAATCGACCATATCTCGGCTCCCAGATGAGCTAGAAACTTGATTCTTTTTGGAGAATATGTGAAATTTTAAGCTCTTTTAGTGGCCAAAAACTATATGGCCTAGTTTTGTGATCCTATGCCACCAATCCCTAAAAAATTCAAATATTCCAGATCGCCGCCGTTTGCGACTTCTTCACATGCATTCGCTATCTGTCCCAGGGACTCATCAAACCGGGTCCGCGCGATTCCTATTTCCACGTCGTGAATCTTCGAAAAAACATGTCACTTGCCAAATTGGGTCTCGGCTTCGTGCCACGCTCCAACATTCGCCATCACTGATACTTTTTAAATAACTTTTTATACAAATACAATAAAAATATGCATGATTTTTTCGAATAAATAAAATATTGGGTCTGATGATTTAGATTTTTACACAGAAAAGGCAATAAAACAACCACAAATTAGGCTCTCGGGTTTGGAAATTTCGGGTTCAAATATTCTGGAAAAAGCGGATAGAAAATTAACTAGAAAAGGGGATGGAAAAGAGGGAAAAATCACAGAATTATAGGAGAGAAAAAGAGAAAAAATAGGGAAAGACACACCTCGTGTATTTTTTGCAGACAGACAAAAAAGTGGGGATAAAACTACACACATTTTTCTCAAAAAATCAATAAAGACTGAGCAATCGTCTACTTCTTCTGCTGCAACTGATTCGCCAACCAATCCATTGCCGCGTCGAGACCCTCTCCTTTTGATGCGGAAGTTTTGAATATTTGAATGGTTCGATTGCGAAGGGCATCCAATCCGAGCGCTTTGTAGACTTCTGTCTCTGTCAGGCAGCCGGCGATATCCTGTTTGTTGGCCAGAACTGCAAGGACGGCTCCTTGCAGTTCGTCTTCCTGGAGCATTGTTGCCAGCTCTTGACGAGAGATTCCAACCTGAAACAAATCGAATTTTCGTGTGTGAAAAATATAAAAATTGGGAAAATTTAGATTTTTCACAGCTAGTTTCAAGTGATTTTAAGTCTATTTTAGACTATTTTTAGTCGATTTAAGCGTAGTTTCAGGCAATGTTAGACTATTCTTAGCCCTTTTAGACGATTTTAAGCAATTTTTCGGTGATTTCTGACTATTTTAAGCCTAATTTTAGTCTATTTTGGCCCATTTTAATGCGATTTTATACTTTTAAAGTCATTTTTTTTACTATTTTTACTTGATATTAGACTATTTTTCCGCTATTTCACGATATTTTTAAGCGATTCTAGCCCTCCAAACCAACACAAAAAAGAAAAGTTTTCGTTTTTTTTTTTAATCTATTTGAAAACTAAAAAAACTGCAAAAATTGAAAAGCCGAGAAATCCCTAACTTTCGCTTTTAAAAATGACTAAATCATGTCCACAAAACACAAAAAACAAAGCAAAAAGGATTTGCAGTGGGTGGGATTCGAACCCACACTGTGTTAACCACAATTGGAACGGGGGTCCAACGCCTTAACCACTCGGCCACCACTGCCACAAAGAGGGAGGATGTTGCTATAATTAAAGAGGGGGCGTGGGAGAGGACACACTCTCCTCCTCCTCATTTTCAGAGAAAAAGGAGGGAGGGTCCTCCCCTTCCGTCTTCCTCATTACAGTAACTCCCTCCTCCTTTGTGCGCAGTGGTGGCCGAGTGGTTAAGGCGTTGGATTCCCGTTCCAATTGTGGTTAACACAGCGTGGGTTCGAATCCCACCCACTGCAAATCCTTTTTGTTTTCTTTTTTGGGTTTCGTGGGCGGGATTATATCATTATTTCGGGGCAAAATTAGAGATTTTAAAGATTTTCAAATCAACATTTTTTCCCAATTTTGGTGGCCTAGAAATCCCAAAATCCTGCAATAAAAATACAAAAAACTCACTCGATCTCTATCAGCCGAATCAACGACATAGATAATGGCATCAGTGTTCGCATAATAACACCTCCAATATGGTCGAATCGACGTCTGTCCTCCCAGATCCCAAACTTGAAATTTGAGATTCTTGTACTCGACCTGCTCCACATTGAATCCGATCGTCGGAATCGTCGTCACCACTTCGCCCACTTGCAGCCTATACAGAATCGTCGTCTTGCCGGCGCCGTCCAGGCCGAGAATCAGAATTCGCATCTCGCGAGCGCCGAACAGGCCGCGGAAATATGACATAACTCCGCCCATTTTTAAAGAGAGGGTTGAGAAGGCGTTACTTCTGAAAAAAAAGTGGGAATTTGGCTGAAAAATGAAAAAGGGTAGGAATAGATCAAGGGAATCATTTGAAAATAGGGATTAAAAAAACTGAAAAATTCGAAAAAATTCTGAAAACCTCAAAAAAGCGCTGAATCAAAAACAGAAATTCTGAGCTAAAAAAGAGCAATTTCTCCCAGAAACTTGGGGACATTCTAGAAGGTTTTTTCAGCGATTTTGGAGGATTTCAAATCTCAAAAGGATAGGAGAATTATGCGAATTCGGTAGTTCTCAGCTAGAAAATATAGGTATATGAAAATTAGGTTATTTGAAACGTTTCAGCTGAAAAATCCTAAAATTTTGCTGAAAATTTAGGTGAATACGGGAACGTGGAAAATGGGAAATTTTCAAGTTGTTTAGGTGAAAAAAAAAGGCGATTTTTGGGTTTTGGGTCAAATTTTGTGCATTTTTTAGTCCGAAAGTAATTGGAAAATCATGTATTTCTGGCCGATTTTTGGGCAATTTAGTGGTTTTATTGGCCCCAAAAATGTTTTTTGGGAAATTTCAGAATTCCGGAATTTCGGAGTCCTGGGAACTTTAGAATTTCAAGAATCTCAGATTTTTCAAATTTCAGATTTTTGAGAAGTTCAAAATATCAAAATTCCAATAACTCGAAAATTGCGATCTGGGAAAATTTTTGACTTTCTGAACTTTTCGGCTATTCCATAAAAGCAAAAATTGCGATTTTTCTTGATTTCGGATTCTTAAATATACAAAGCTAGCTCCGAACACCAGCTCATCGTTCGCTATTTCAACCTAATTTTAGGCCTAAGGTTAAAATCTCGAAATCTAAAATTCAAAAACTTAAAAATCCAAAAATTTAACCTAAAAATCTCAAGAAAAATAGCAAAATTAGCCTCTCAAAAACGCTCGAAAAAATCTTTACAAGAAAAAAAAGAGCAGGAAAAGAAAGGAAAGTGAGACGTAAGAAGACCGAATGGGTCCCCTCTCCCACTGACACCAGGATGGGAAGAATAAAGACAAGAAGAGGGCTCTCTTACTAAATATGTGTCCGTGAGATGCACCCCCAAAAAAAGCATTTTGCTGTTGGCTGGTGGTGGTGTCAAGAAAAATGGGCGGAAAATTCTAGGAGTGGAGGAGGAGGAAAAAGAGGAAAACAGTGGGAAAAAAAAGACAAAAATTTTAAAAAATTGTAAAAATTCAAAGATATCAAAAAAGGTATCAAGACCTTCTAAAAATCGGAAAAAATAAATTTCAAAAAATTTCAAAAACTTCAATAAACACAACAGATTAATATAGCGACAACAACAACAACAAAATTGAGTAAAAAATAATGATTTTTGGCTGAAAAAGAAGAGAAAAATCAACGGTAAAAGTAACAAAAATTGGGCAAATTTTGAGGAGAAGAGATTGCTCATTTTCCATAGAACAGTCCCTTTTTGAGACGGCTCGGGTTCAATCCATAGGCCTTGACACGCGAGTCGGTCATTCCTTCACCAAATTTCTCAGCGATCGCGGTGTTCTGGAAAGAAAAATTGAAATCTTTGAATTTGAATTTTCAGTTTTAGCTGAAGTTCTAGTTTTCTGTTTTTCAGTCAGTTACAGGACCTCAAACTGTGTGAAAGACCCCAGAGAAGCGTTATTTTCAATGGCAAGAAAACATCAAAAATGGATTTCCAGGCCAGAATTCTATATGGCCTAGAAAACTTGAATTACAGATTTCTAGGCCACAATTTTGAGTGGCCTAAAAATCTCAAACATGGATTTCTAGGCCACAATTCTATTTGGCCTAGCAACATTTAGGATGAATTTCTAGGCCACAATTTTTAATGGCCTAGAAAATTACAAAAAAAATTTCTAGTCCATAATTTTGAATGGCCTAGAAAACCTCGAAAATGGATTTCCAGGCCATGATCTAAAAACCTTAATTTTCCCACATGTGGCCTAGAAAACCTTCAGTATGGATTTCTAGGCCACAAATTCAAATGACCTAAAAATCTTTAAAAATAGATTTTTAGGCCACAATTTTTAGGTGGTCCAGAAATCTTGAAAGGTGGATTTCTAGGACACAATTTCAAATGGCCTAGAAAACATCAAAAATGGATTTCAAGGTCATGGCCTAACACCTCTAATTTTCGCATTACTAGGCCAAGAATTTCAAAATTCCTTCACTTGGCCTAGAATCTCCATAATTTGTATTTCTAGGCCACCGATTTTCCAACCATTCTAACTACCTAAAAACATCTATTTGTGGTTCTAGGCCATCTGTACTGTATTAGATGGCCGAGATTTGGGATCCTAGTCCACCTTATAGATCCTTACCTTGTTTTTAGATCTCTTCCGTGCCTTCTTCTTTGGTGGTGGAGCTCCATTAGAAGCATCTCCGTTCTTCTCCTGAACGACGTATTCTGGCTCTTCTTGAGCTTCTGGCTCCTCAGATGCCGCTGGAGCTTCTTCCCGCTCTTCCACGTCTTCTACCACTTCGGATTCCTTCTCCTTCTCCGCCAGCTTTGCCTTCTTATCCGCCGTATTCTTCTTGGCTCTCTTCTTCTTCTTTTTCTTCTTCTCACCACCTTCAACGTCTCCGGCGACCACGTCTTCTGCTTCTTCCTCCGCCAACGCCTTCGCCATCGCCTCATCCTCCGCCTTTCTCTTCAACGATTTCTTTCCACCAAAATCTGTATTCAGAATCCGATTCTTCTTCTCCACATCTTCCGCCTTTCTTCTATACGCCTTCTGATCGAAGAACTCCTCTTGCGACGTTCGATATCCAATAACCTTCTGAAGCGAAGCCCACGCATTCAACTGACGCTCGTCGGCCTCCAGAATCTCCTCAGTGCTCAAACCAAAACTATTCGGCGCGACTTGACGATACTTGAAACGCGTCGGGGTGTCTCCAATGATATCCTCGTAATCTAGCGCGTAATATTCGTTGAAATATTCCTCGAACGTTTTTTCTTTCGGGTTGAAGAGCGGCTTCTTCTTGGCGAGCGCCTCTTTCAGAGCGTTTCGTTTGCCTTTTCGACGGGATTCTGGAAAAAAACAGGGGTTTCGGGATGTACCGTAAAACCTGTGATAGAAGGGCACCCACACTGTCAGGTTTCAGTATTTCGGTTTGTATAAGATATATCAAAAATGTGTAAACTTATCAGTTGAAAGATTTCTGATATCTCTCATAGGAACCGAGATAAATTGGCTCAAAGTTAGTGGGCCCTTCTAATACAGGTTTGGGTGAGCTCTTACCATTCTTATCCTTGCTCATCGCTTTCATCGCCGCCGCGGCCATATCGAACTTTCCGTTTTTCATTGAAGAAGAGCTTTTCGTGGACTTTTGAGCTTCAACGTCTTCTTCCTCCTCATCTGATTCTTCTTCTTCTTGTTCCCCTTCTACTGGGACACCTTCCTTCTTCAACTGCTCCACATCTAGATTATCATAGTCCTCGTAGTCACTGTCGTCCATCTGCAATAAAATTTTATTGATTTTTTATAGAAAGTCTTAGACGATTTTTCGAGTTTTTTAACTAGAGATTTAGCACCTAGAAATGAATTTTCGGGCTTGAAAAACGACAAAATCTCAAATTCCTCTCCGAAAAACGATAAAGCCCAAAAACAAAACTAGCTAGTTTCAAGCGATATTAGACTATTTTTAAGCAATATTAGACTATTTTTAGTCGATTTAAGCCAAGTTTCAGGCAATTTTAGACTATTCTTAGCCTTTTTAGACGATTTTAAGCAATTTTTCGGTGATTTCTGACTATTTTAAGCCTAATTTTAGTCTATTTTGGCCTATTTTAATGCGATTTTATACTTTTAAAGTCATTTTTTGACCATTTCCACTAGATTTTAGACTATTCTTAAGCAATTCTAGCCCGCCCAAACAACACAAAAAAGCAAAGTTTTCGTTTTCTTATCATTTTGAAACCTAAAAATTTGCGACCTGAAAAGATTGAAAACCCAAGAAATCCCTAATTTTCGCTTCTAAAAATGACCAAATCCCGCCCACAAAACATAAAAAAGAAAGCAAAAAGGATTTGCAGTGGGTGGGATTCGAACCCACGCTGTGTTAACCACAATTGGAACGGGGGTCCAACGCCTTAACCACTCGGCCACCACTGCGCACAAAGAGGGAGGATGTTGCTATAATTAAAGAGGGGGCGTGGGAGAGGACACACCCTCCTCCTCCTCATTTTCAGAGAAAAAGGAGGGAGGGTCCTCCCCTCCCCTCTTCCTCATTACAGTAACTCCCTCCTCCTTTGTGCGCAGTGGTGGCCGAGTGGTTAAGGCGTTGGATTCCCGTTCCAATTGTGGTTAACACAGCGTGGGTTCGAATCCCACCCACTGCAAATCTTTTTTGCTTTGTTTTTAGTTGATTCTAGAAGGTTTTTATAGCTTGTTTATAAGATTTTAGGCAAATTTACAGTCAAATTTTTCGTTTATTGGACTCGGAAGTCGCATTTTTGACTGTGTAGCTAGCTTTACACTTACATCACTAAAAACCGGCTTCTCATCATCATCCTCTTGCACATTCTCCTCCACCCCATAATACTCATCGTTGAAAATCGAGCTCATCTTCTTATCAAACTCCTTTGGATCGAAATCCGCATTCAACTCGTCCAGTGTCAACGGGATGTTCACACCAGCCGCCTTTTGAAGTTTCACCAGCTTCTGCTCGATTTCCGATCGTTTCATTTTCTTCAATTCCGCCAATTCTCGCTTCTTTTCCTCCTTCTCCTTCTTTTTCCTTTCTTCTCTCTCGTGTCGTTTGTCTTTTCGAGACGAGTCTTCGGTACGCATCGATTCGGCTACTGTACGTGGATATTGCTTGATCTGGAAGAGGGAATTTCAGTTTTTGTTCAAAAATGGTAGTTTTGGATTCATTAGATACCGTAAAACCTGTATTGGAAGGGCCCCTGTAATAGAAGCGCCCTCTTCAGAAAATGTAGTTGGAAATTGCATCTTTCTGTACGTTTTCAGTTAAAAAAGTATTCCGGAAATTCCACAATTTCACCGAAATCTGTTAAAAACGGTTCTTTATAAACCACTAATTTTGACCTAGAAAAGGCCAATGTTGACCTAGAAATCCCCAATTTTAGCCTGGAAAAAATCCAAATTCGGGCATAAACTCAGCATTGTGGCCTGAAAACCCTGAAGTGCAGCATAGAAAACCGTAATTTCGGCCTAGAAAATCAAATTTTGGCCTAGAAACCTGAATTGCAGCATAGAAAATCGTAATTTCGGCCTGTAAAACCCCATAATTGGCATAGAAAACCCCAAGTTTGGCCTAGGAAACCAAAATTTTAGCCTAGAAAACTGAATTTTAGCCTAGAAAATGCATTTTTTGGCCTAGAAATTTTATGAGAAATTGATGGAAGTATAGAATAATATCCCTCTAATTGAAGGGCCCCTGTAATAGAAGGGCACTCCGGAGGTACCTAGTAGGGCCGGCCCTTCTAATACAGGTTTTACGGTGCCCTTATAATAGAATTTTCCTCGAAAACTCACAAATTCCTGATCCGGATCCTCAAATCTGAAATTGTACTTGTGCTCGTACTGTCGATTCTTATCCAGATCTTTCTCGTCTTGCTCCAACGCGACAATGTCCTCATAAGTGGGATTTCTGGAACAAAATCGATTGAAGCACCATAATACCTCTATTACAAGGGCAGGGTCTTTCTGTTCCAAGGCATCTTCGAAGGGCTGTCCTCTTAGAGGAGCCCTTCCATTAACCTTGTTTTTCTCTAACAAAGCTTCAAAACTCACTCCTCCTTCTCTCCTGGCTCATAATCCTTATTCAGAATGTAATCCCTCAAAAACTTCTCGGAATCATCCAACTTTTGCTCATCATCCTTCCAAAACTTCTTCAGATGCTTCAACTCCTTGGCCTTCTTCTTATCAGCCTTCCCGTCTTCCGACTTCATCCATTCATAGAAATCCGCATCCTCATCGTCCAGCTCTTTTTTCGTTTTCTGTCGTTCTGTGAAGATTTCCTCTTCGTCGTCTTCTTCGAAATTGAAGGCGTCGGCGAGGTTCTTTTTGAGTTTCTCTTGCTCCTGCCAGTAGGCCTGCGGTTGCGCATCCTTGTATCGTTCGTCGTCTTCTTCCGTGTAGTGGCTGGAAATTTATAGATTTTTAAAGATGATTTTCAGGATAGATTGCCAGCATTCTAAAGCTCTAAAAAGCCTAAAAGCCTAAAAATTTGCACAGAAAATTCAGAAGCCTGAGGACCGAGCCATGTGGCTTCTCAAAAGAAGATGTTATCCGGATTCCCTCATGCAAATAGACTAGCCGTGCGAGAGAGAAGAGACGCAGACAGAAAACGCCAAATTTCGGCTTTCTCTTGTCTTTAGCTGCGTTGGATTATTTGGGAGAAAGAGAGAATAGAAAGAAGGGGGAATATAAAGAAAATTTGTGGGTGTTTCTATGATGGGAAAGCGGGATAAGCATGAGATGGGTCAATAAGACGAGTGTACAAGTCGAGCTGGAGCGCTCTTGGCGCGTAAAATAGAGGAAAATCGGGATTTTTAGCTAGAAAAATGTTATTTTTAGGATGGAATGAGGTCGAGAACATCGAAATTCAAACCGAAAAATGGCTCAAAATTAGATTTTTGAAGCCCTTCGAAACATTTTGCAAACATTAAAGGTAACCGTAAAACCTGTAATAGAAGGGCCTCCACACTATCCTATCAAGTTTCATCTCGATTATCTCAGCTCTTATAAGAGATATCAAAAATGTGTCACCTGATAAAATGTTCCTCATAAAATGATAAGCATTTTATGAGGAACACTTTATCAGTTGACAAAATTTTTATATCTTTATCAGGAACCGAGATAAATGAGCTCAAACTTGATAATGTGGGGACCCTTCTATTACAGGTTTTACGGTATAAAAGTTTCGAGAACTTTCTGGAAGTTTTTTTTCGAATTTCTGAGGCTTCTGGTTTGAAATTTCTAGAGGTTTTAAAGCCATTTTTTCGAAATTTTGGAGAAAATGAAATTTCGCAATCTCACTGAATAATTAAGAAATTTTCCGGTTTTTTTGGTTTTCTGTTGACTTTTCTCATTTTTCAGGACACAATTTCTGGTTTTTCAGCATTTTCCAGCCGCCAAAACACTCACCCTCCCTTCTCCAGCATGACTTTGCGATTATAATCTCGGATAGTCATTCTTTCGTCTTTCTTCTCTTTCTTCTTCGGTTTTTCTCCAGACGACTCGCCAACCTCTTTGAAAAACCCCTTTCCATCCTTAAAACCCGACAAATCACCGGATTTCAGAGCTCCCAGGGTTCGAAGAAAGCCTTCTTCAGCATCTTCTCCCCATTCAGCTTCAGATTCACTGGAAGAATCGTCATCATCGTCGCCGTATTTGTCTTTGACTGAAAAAAAAAACCAATAAAATCCCATAAAATTCGAGAATTTTAAAAGAAAAACTCACTTTTCTGCATCTCTTCCAGCCGCCTCCAGTTGTCATATCTTTCGGCGTATCCCTGAAGAAAAATCAATTTATTTTGAATGAAAATTTTTAAATCTCACTTTATTAAAGCCTAATCCACCGTTACTTTGATCCTCTTCCGGCTCATCGTCGCCGAAAAGTGACATCTTCTTTTTCTTGTTCATTGTCTCTGAAAAATTGATTTTTGTTAATTTTTGCGAGGGATTTGAGAGTTAAAAAAATAATTTTATTAAAAATTCGTCCAAAAATTAGTGAAAAACAACGAAAATATAAAAACTTTTATATAAAACTCCCGAAAATCGGCGAAAAAATCGAAGAAAAATTTGTCGACAAAATTGTCCGGTGGAGCGCGCTTGCAAAGGCCGTCGTGGAATTTTGCAGAAATTTTGGAGGGAATTTCGAATTGTGAAGATTCTAGGCTATTTTCTGTTTTAAATCTTGTTGTTCGGGTGTTTTTCCCAATAAATATAGTTTATTTATGTACAAAGTCATCATCAAATTTGGGGGAGAACATGGTGAAAAGAGAGTCAGGGAAGGGAAACTAAAAAACATTCTAAAGAAAGCTCCCTCTAATGAGAAGAAGTGTTTTGGACGATTAGTTTGACTGAATTGCGATCTTCACGTGGTGAATAGCATGGTGGGGCGTCTCCAGTAGTTGGTATTCGTTTAGTCCAGTCGTCACTTTGACGGGAGCAGTTTGAATAGCGGCGGACACGGGTTGCCTGGAAGAATGGGACATATTTCGAAAACCAAAGAAGTTATGGAATTTTGGTTACTTAGTAAATTGTTGAGCTTGAAATTTTACACATTTTGTTAGTTGACAACATTTTGATAGCTTAAAGGAGCCATGAGATAGGGTTTGCCAAAGTTGGAACAGCTGACCACAGCGCACTAACTTTCGATTGCTTGTATCTCAAAAATGGTATAAGTTTTTAAAAAGTTGTCAACTGATAAATTGTAGAAAATAAAATTTTACACATTTTATTAGTTGACAACTTTTGATAGCTTTTACCGGAGTTGAGATACAACAGCTCAAAGACAGTGACTCACCTTATAAGCCACCCATTGGCTCCGAAGCTTGGCACACGCGCAGACCAGAACACTGACCATCATGATTATCATGAATCCCATTAGAGTGAAGTGTTGCTCGCGAAAATCCGCTTGATCTAGAAGATCATCCATTTTGAACACGACTCCTTTGTCTAGAAATTAGACAAGTCACAAAATAAAAAGCTTCAAAACTCACAAATGATAACCTCCTTTGGACTGTACTGTAGTTCTGTGATATCCTTGACAACTGGTCCATTCGGTCCGTTCTCCACGACTCGTGGACCCACATAATCGATACTGGAGATTCCATCAAAACGACGAGGTGAGACGCTGGAGAGCTCTTGACGAACCTTCTGGAGCATTTCTGTCATGATGGCTTGCATGGCACGGTTGTCAGCATCGTAGACGTTTAGGTTGGGGCTGGAAATGTTTAGTTTAGAGAGTGGGGGAAAAAGAGAGAGCGCAGACAGCGAGACGCTCTGGCTTCTCTGTGCTCTCTTTTTGAGTGCTGCTATCTCGGCTACGGTAAAAGCTATCAAAAATTTGTTAACTAGTAAAATGTGTGAAATATAATTTTCTACATTTTATTATTTGACAACTTTTTGCTAGCATGCACAGTTTTTGAGATAAAGCCCCTCAAAGAACGCACAGAGCGCAGACAGCGAGACACTCTAGCTTCTCTGTGCTCTCTCCTTTGAACGCTTGTATCTCGGCTCCGGTAAAAGCTATCAAAAAGGTGTAAACTAAAAAAATTTATAAAATTTAATTATCTACATTTTATTTGGTAATAACTTTTTCTAACTTAAAGGGGGACTCCGACCAAAAAATTTTAGTTAATTTTTTTTTCTTAAAATGTTCTCGATGTAACGTATTTTCATATTACTCATACGAAAAAATTCAGAAAAAGTCGAAACCCCTGAAAAACGCCGTCAAATTTGAAGCGCCGCTCAGTTCTCGTCAAAGAGGGACTAGAAAAATCATGAGTTCGGCCACGCGGCCACGCATTTTTCAATGCAATTTTCGCCGTTTTCAGCCGTTTTTCTCTGTAATTTCCGTAACAATTTGATGATTCCACTAATTATTAATTAAAGACAGCAAAAAAAGTTGGTTCAAGCCAAAATTGACTACACGAGCGACAGAGAAACGACGCTGTCATAGTAAATAAGCCCAAAAGCCTGTTCGAAAGCTAATCATTATTACTTTTGAAAGAGTGAAATGGATTGAGCTTCTGGAAGACGGTTTCGCAAAATAGTTGCAGGAAAACGGAATGTTTACGTCTGTTGACTGACAGCGGCGATTCTACATCGCTCCTGTAGTCAATGTTGACTTGAATACACTTTTTTTGCTGTCTTTAATTATTAATTAGTGAAATCATTAAATTGTTACGGAAATTACAGAGAAAAACGGCTGAAAACGGCGAAAATTGCATTGAAAAATTCGTGGCCGCGTGGCCGAACTCATGATTTTTCTAGTCCCTCTTTGACGAGAACTGAGCGGCGCTTCAAATTTGACGGCGTTTTTCAGGGGTTTTGACTTTTTCTGAATTTTTTCGTATGAGTAATATGAAAATACGTTACATCGAGAACATTTTAAGAAAAAAAATTAAATAAAATTTTTTGGTCGGAGTCCCCCTTTAAACAGTTTTTGAGATACAGGCAATATAAAAAAGTAAGCTGTGGTCAACCAACTCAAACTTTGATGCACTTCAACTCATTGCTCGTACAAGCTATCAAAAAGTTGTCAATTGTGCGAAATTTTATTTCCTGCATTTTACTAGTTAACAACTTTACCCTATCTTTCCTAGTTAACTCACAATCTCAACTTGCTGCTTGGATCCATGAAAAAGTTATGTTTCCGCAAGACAATCGTACTAATCAGGTCCTGATACTCCAGCGCCTCGCTGGAAATACGATGACCATCCGAGACAATCCGTTCGAAATTCCAAATCGGCTCACCGGAACGCAAATCGATGTACACATTCCACTGAAATAAATTCAGATTTGCTCTGTTGAGAACTTTCCAACCGTACTCGGATTTTAGTTTTATAAGGGAGTCGACAGGCATGGAGACATGCTTCCCAGGCACGATTTATAAAGTCTGTCTTATTTCCGAATTCATCAAAATTGGCTCGGAAACGAGATTCACAGGAGCCAAGACACGATTGGAATGGGTTCACTTGCTGACGGATTCCGGTACGGTGGTGGCAGCCGTATCGACATTCTTCCTGGAAAAATAGGTGGTTACACTTTGAGCTCAATTATCTTGAGTCCTATAAGAGATATCAGAAATCTGTTAACTAAAAATTGTTTATGATATTATGACAAACATTTTATCAGTTGACAAAATTTTGATAGCTTTCATAGGAACGGAGATAATTGAGCTCAAAGTGCAAGTAGCGTGAAACTGTTGTCGGTGGCATACTAACTATGAGGTGTGCACTGTTCAAATGGGTATATCTCAAAAACTACCAGAAATATCAAGAAGCTGCTACTGACAAACTCGAGAGCATAAAATTTCACATAATTTGTCAGTTGACAAAATTTCAGTACTAAACAAAGGAAGCCAGATAAAATTTGTCAAAGTTTGAGGAGAGAGACCGCTAGTGAGATGCGCATATATTGAGCAAGTATATCTCAAAAACTAGTGAATTTATTAAAAAGCTGTCAACTGAAAAATTACATAGCATAAAGTTTTGCATATTTTCTTAGTTGATCAATTTTTGATATCGTTTATAGGAACCGAGATAGTTGAGCTCAAAGTGAAATTAGTTTGCTACGGTTGCCGGTGGTACTATAAGGTTCGCATTGTTCAAACTTTCAGAGTGAATTGAACGAGAATATAGCTCTGCTTTTGTCGTTGACCACTTTTTTGTAACTACTTTAGTTTTTGAGATATGCGCCTTTAAAAATACCGTATCTCCCATCCTCATTTTCTCTTGCTATGTGGCGGATTCCATCTTTAAAGGCGCATGTCTCAAAAACCAAAAAAGCTACAAAAAGTTGTCAACTACAAAATTAAAGCTCTACTTTTGTTTAGTCTACTCTGAAATTTTCAGCTGAACCAAATAATTCTGGACTACTTTTTTAGCGTTCCAAAGGTGCTCCTATTTCCTCATGGCCTAACTTTTTCTAGTCCCCTTACCAAAACATCCGAATAATTGGAATGACACATTCCATCACAAACATCGTTATCATTTTCCACAATCACACCATTCGAGTCACGAACTTGGTGTTGTTTGGGGATAGCCGAGAGAATTCCTGGGATCAGAAGAAGGATCCCAAGGGGACTCATTACCTGGAAATTGTCTGAAAATGTAGGAAGAAAATGAAGAAAAACAGAGGAAGTATAGGTGAGAATGAAAGTTTAGGTGTGCAGGTTGCTATGGGATACGGTAGGGAACAAAAGAGTGGAAAGTTAGATGTGCAGGTTGCCATTGGTTACGGTAGTTACAGGCAATAGGTACATCTAGTTAGATCTGCAGGTTATCAGGAAGTACTGTAGTGAAAAAAGGAAAGTTAGATGTGCAGGCTATTACGGTAGTTAGGCGAAGACTACTGTCTTCCGCTACACCTAGTTAGATCAGTAGGTTGCTACTAGTTACTGTAACAGATGTTATAACTCCTGCTAGTTAGATGTGCAGGTTGCCATTGGTTACAGTAGTTACCTGCAGTAGGTACGTCTAGTTAGATCTGCCGGTAGCCATGGACTACTGTAGAAAATCTTCAACATGCTTTGTTAGATCTGCAGGATGTCATTAGTTTTTTTATTTGCTCTTATGGTGTTGCCTAGTTAGATGAGCAGGTTAACAAGGATTACTGTAGCTCAAGCAGAGTCGGATGATATTTCTTCGCTTTGTAGCATTTCCTACTGTAGGAAAATCACCTGTTTGAGAAATTGAGAACTCTGAAAAAGCACAAAAAGGAGAGAGAAAAAGTGAATGTGCTCACACACACAGCTTCATAGAAAAAATAAGCAGAAACGAAGGAAAAAGAAAACGAAGAAGAAGCTGTCCCTCGTCTTTCTCTCCTCTCTCTGCGTCTCTCAAAAACACCCACTATTTCTCTCGGAGTGCACCAAATTAGGGAGCCGCGCATGTGAGAGCGCGGCGCCTTGAATCGATGGCGCCGAAAAGAAAAAATGGAGATTTTTTGAATTGTTTTATAACAAAGGTAATAAATTCAGCCAAATCAAGGCAATTTTGGGCTTGAGAACTACATCGGGAAAAGTGGGAAAAATGGGAAGACCCTTAAAATCTGGAAAATGCGTTTTTCAGGATATCCGGAGGAAATTTGTGAAGATATTGAAGGATCCAAAAATAGCTGATTTTTTCTGACGAGAATTTAGAAAAGTTAAGATGATTTGAAGTTGTTTGGGATCAGAAAAACAGTTTTTTTGGATTTTTTAAGAAATAGAGTTTTTGAATTTTCGAATTTTCGAATTTTTCAATTTCTGATTTTTCGGCTTCCGGAATTCTCGAATCTTCGAAATCGAGAAATCTGGACTTTTTGAAATTTCAGATTTTATAAATTCCCGATTTTCAGAATTTTTTAATTTCAGGATTTCAGAATTCGAGAGCTTCTGTATTTCGGATTTTCAGAATTTCAGAATTTCAGAATTTCAGAATTTCAGAATTTCAGAACTTCAGAATCTAAGAATTTCTGAATTTCTGAATTCCTGAAATTTCGAATTTCTGAATTTCAGAATTTCAGAATCTCAAAATCTTAAAATTTCAGAATTTCAAAATTTCAGATTTTCAGAATCTAAAATTTTCTGAATTTCTGAATTCCTGAAATTTTCAATTTCTAAATATCTGATCTTTTGGATTTTTATTTCAAAACTTCAGAGCTGTAGGATTTCTAAATTTTATAATTTTCCTATTCGGAAGGTGCACATAGGTGTTAGTACTGTTAGAATTGAAGTATTTGGAACAACTTTAAACAAAAAAAATTACATGACATAAAAAATTAAAAAGAAAAGCAGTTTTACATGGCAATCTCCAGATAAATCCGGCATCTTTTTCGTAAAAATCTTAACTTCCCCAGTCGAAATTGATTCGGCTTTGGTTGACACAATCGTCTGAAAATATGAACAAATTTTAAAAAATTAACCGTCTTTCAAATTGAAAATTGCGAATTTTAGAAATTCGAAAAAATCTCACATCAAACAACAATTCGGATCGCTTGTCTGCTCTACCGTAATCCCTGCGAACAAAATATTTTCGTCAATTTCCGCATTTGAATCTAGTTGGATTTGTCTCATCACATCATCTTCACAATTGAACCAATGAAGAAGAAACTGGTTAAGCTCCAAAGAAGTGAGATTCGTGTTTTGCAATTGGAGACTTTCACCAGTTTTTATCAGTTTGAGCATATCAAGAGTGACCCAGTTTGCATCTTCGTAGTATATTGATTTGAAGTTCAACGCCTAAATATGCGTTTTTATTTTTTGGTCAGTACAAAATAGTCTAACAATTCGAACTACATGCGTTTCGTTCAGAAGAGCGCGCTTGCTCGTCGTATAACTAACTATAACTGTACGGTATAAGTTATTGTAGTTTGAAATTTTGACAAACTTTATGTGAAGGGTTGTTTCTTGAAAAAGCAAACTTTTTTCTATATTTAAGACGCATTCTCTGTGAGAATCGAAAACAGTGTTGTACAGAAAATTTCAAACTAGTTTTTATGCATTGATATTATATATCATGAAAGTTGGGACACTTTTAAGATAAAAAATGTAAATTTGGTTCGGACCCACCCAGTATGGTCCAAACGGTGACCAACTTTTGTCAAAAAATGAAAATTTTTATCGATGGAGATAATGATTATATTCAATTGGGAATAGATTATAATTGCTATTTTAAACATTTTTTGTGTTGAAACAAAAATTCCAGCTCGTTTCCTTCCAGCTGAAAATTTTGATTTTTCATCTGATTTCGAAAAAAACGACTGAAAATCCGTCGTCGTGAAAAATTTTAACGTTACTGCAAAAAAGATAATGTCATAATCAGATCCGGCGTGCAAAATGACACTAGAAAATATTTAGGTGAGTTTGCATATCCTGAGTATAAGGCCAGTTTTAGGCCAAAAAGTGCGAAAAAATGAGGTTTCACCATGTGGGGGAGTACATGGCAACTAAAATTCGCCCAAAATCGACCATCACCAATTTTGACCAAATTTGTACTTGATGTAGTATTTTTGATAAGTAATATTCTGGCAAAGTTTCAAGATCCGATCTCATCGTCTTCGTGCATTTTCTTAGGCTCCAAAAAAGAGGCAAAAATTGCTTCCAAGTCCATTTTCAGTGAAAAACTACAAGCTTCAGAAATGTACGAAGACGATGAGATCGGATCTTGAAACTTTGCCAGAATATTACTTATCAAAAATACTACATCAAGTACAAATTTGGTCAAAATTGGTGATGGTCGATTTTGGGCGAATTTTAGTTGCCATGTACTCCCCCACATGGTGAAACCTCATTTTTTCGCACTTTTTGGCCTAAAACTGGCCTTATACTCAGAATATGCAAACTCACCTAAATATTTTCTAGTGTCATTTTGCACGCCGGATCTGATTATGACATTATCTTTTTTGCAGTAACGTTAAAATTTTTCACGACGACGGATTTTCAGTCGTTTTTTTCGAAATCGGATGAAAAATCAAAATTTTCAGCTGAAAGGAAACGAGCTGGAATTTTTGTTTCAACACAAAAAATGTTCAAAATAGCAAGTATAATCTATTCCTAATTGAATTTAATCATTATCTCCATCGATAAAAATTTTCATTTTTTGACCAAAGTTGGTCACCGTTTGGACCATACTGGGTGGGTCCGAACCAAATAAACATTTTTTATCTTAAAAGTGTCCCAACTTTCATGATATATAATATCAATGCATAAAAACTAGTTTGAAATTTTCTGTACAGTGACCAATAGGCTTGAAGTTGAGTTCTACAGAGAACGTGTCTTAAATGTTTATTTAAAAAATAAGTTTTCAGAATTTTTAGATTTCGGAATTTTTGGATTTTCTAAATTTCTTTTGGAATTC
Organism: Caenorhabditis nigoni; assembly: GCA_027920645.1. Classification (NCBI taxonomy): domain Eukaryota; kingdom Metazoa; phylum Nematoda; class Chromadorea; order Rhabditida; family Rhabditidae; genus Caenorhabditis; species Caenorhabditis nigoni. The sequence continues at coordinate 4,745,562 of CP115865.1, read as the reverse complement.
AGATCTTAGAATTATAGAAATTCAGATTTTAGAATTTTAGAAATCTGATTTTTTTGGAATTAAGATTTTAGAATTTTAGAATTTCTCAATTTCGGAATTTCTTAGATTCAGATTTTTTTAATTTTAGGGTTTTTTGGATTACTAAATTTCCGAATTTCCAAACTTCTGAAATTCCGAAAATTCCGAACTCTTGAGGTTTTGGAATTCAGATTTTGTAATTTCTCAATTTTCAAGAATTCCTAATTTCTGAACTTTCGAATTTGCCAGCTACTGAAATTCTAAGTTCTCGAACTTCTGAATCTTTCTCGAATTGAAGAAAATTATAATTTTTGAATTTTTAAAATCCGGAATTTATTTAATTCAGATTTTCTATAAATTTTTGAATTTAATAAATTCTGAATTTCCGAATGGTTTTTGGCATTCAGATTTTGTAATTTCTCAATTTTCCAGAATTCCTAAATTTCTGAACTGTCGAATTTCCCAAATTCTGAAATTCTGAGTTCTCGAAATTCTGAAAATAATCGAATTTCCAACTTTCCTAATTTCTAATTTACTGAATTCCTGCATTTTTTAAAATTCTGAACGTCAGAATTTTCGAAAGCAATCGCGCTCTACTGAACAAAAAATTTGCAGTTCGAGTATTTCTTCTTACATTTTCATGGCTAAAATTCGATGGAAATTTGCCTCTAATATCCACATTCGTTGATGGTTGAAGTGTGTTCATCGCATAACAAAGTGAATCAAGATACAGATTTCCTCTGCTCAAATTAATATTTGTAATTTTCAAATTGAAAGCGTTTCGCATCAAAATCCTCATCTCTTCCTCCGACTCCAAATTTCCCAAATTCAATCCCATTATACATTCTTGAACATCAAATGCCAATTGAAGTTTTCTAGAAATTTCTATAGTTTCCCCAGTGGGATCCACCGACGATTTCTCCAAAAATCGATCTGTATTCATTGAAATCCACGTGGAACTAATACACCATATGGGCACCAGATGAAAACCAAATTTGACACTATCGATAACAATATGAACACCGTACTGATGGGTTCCCAATTGTACAATCATTTTTTCAGATTTCAGATTTTTCTTTTTCAAAAAAAACAGCGCATTTTGTAGAGCATATCGCGAATTTTATTCTGAAAGTTGAAAAATTTTTAGTGATCATTTTTTCAGACCTGACTTTTCCCATGAATCGAACAACTCGATAATATTAAGAATATTAGATTCTGGAAGACGAAACAAAGGAATTGGGGCCATTTTGTGCAATAAAATCGATCGTACACTGCCTGGGGACTTGGACAGTGTTGAGTGTTCGCTGCGAGACCCGATTCTGACACCCGGGTGGTTCGAACACATCATTCTTGTAACAAAGAATTTATATACCTAATGAAAATAAATAATTTCTCTAAGCGAATCTTTAAAAACCTAAAAATCTCAACAAAATAAGTCCCTATATAGATTTAAACATGTTCTTTATGTTGTCCAGAGCGCCACGTGGATCCTGTTTGTGCATCAAAAAGTGTCCCTGAATCGTCGCCGGTGAGAGCTCGGTTTTGTGCTCCGAGACACGTTGCACGAATTGCTCAGCGAGATTCGAGTCCGATGGTTCGCGATAGAAGCGGGTGAACATCTGGAAAAAAAACTATTTTTGTGGACCGAAATCCAGGAATTTTAGTGTTTTAGGCTTCCCAAAACTGGAAAAAAAACTCCACATTGTCCCAAAAGACTATATAAACCTTCTACCGTAATCCAAAAACAAAACAAAAAGGATTTGCAGTGGGTGGGATTCGAACCCACGCTGTGTTAACCACAATTGGAACGGGGGTCCAACGCCTTAACCACTCGGCCACCACTGCGCACAAAGGAGGAGGATGTTGCTATAATTAAAGAAGGGGCGTGGGAGAGGACACACCCTCCTCCTCCTCATTTTCAGAGAAAAAGGAGGGTGTGTCCTCCCCGCCCCTCTTCCTCATTACAGTAACTCTCTCCTCCTTTGTACGCAGTGGTGGCCGAGTGGTTAAGGCGTTGGATTCCCGTTCCAATTGTGGTTAACACAGCGTGGGTTCGAATCCCACCCACTGCAAATCTTTTTTGCTTTGTTTTTAGTTGATTCTAGAAGGTTTAAATGAGTTTTTAGGACAATTTGGAGCTAACAATAGCCTGATTTTTCAGATTGTATGACTTCTAGCGAAGAAGACTTGGAAAATTGCTCATTTTGGCTCAAAAAAAATACCAACCTTTCTCAACATTCCGTCTGTGGCAGTTCCAAAGTACTGTTTCCTATCCACCCTTCCGGGCCGAATCAACGCTGGATCCAGCCTCTCCACATAGTTCGTCGTCATAAAAGTGATTCTCTCTTCAGCGCACGCAACACCGTCCAACGCATTCAGAAGACCCGAAAACGTGACACGAGACAGTCCTTGGTATGCTGGATGATTGGACATTGGATCCTCACGGCTCACGAACGCAGCGTCGATGTCTTCAAGGATGACGACGCTGTTTGGTGGAGCGGTATTCAGAAGATGGTTTAGTCTGGAAATCAATACACGTGGATTTGTATAACAAATTAAGTTACCTATCATCATCTAGGGTCCTCTCACTCAATGACAAAAGACACACACTATAACCAAAATGGCTCGCTAGCGCTGAAATAAAACTGGATTTTCCGGTTCCCGGTGGTCCGTAGAACAGATAGCCACGTCGATAAGGTACCCCTCGATCCGCGTACCATGCGGCTGATCCAATGAATTCTTGAAAGTCCTGAACTAGCTGATCACAGACACTTCCATCCAGAACCACGGATTCAATGTCTCGCTTCTTTCGTGGCACACCAAATCGAACCCATTGAGGACCGACGGCTTGATAGATGACGAGACCGGTTTCAGCGTTATCGATTGCTTCTTTTGCGGAGTGTTCGAGCATGCTTTTGAAGAATTTCACATCGGAACCCAGTGTGGTTAGAGTGACGGTTTCGAATGGAGTACGAATTCCGTCTCGTTGAATCACTTGCTTCTCTCGTTGCCTTTCCACCTTGATCCATCGGTAGTTGTGAACGAAGAAATGGGTTCCATGACCTGGTAAAAATGATATCGACAGCTCGGTTTTTCCACTTTCTGCTTGATGGACTGTAGTATTCGCTGAAAGATTCCGAGTCTGTGTGGCACTTCGCTTGTTGATGAAATCCAGAAGCCAGGGATAAGCTCTAAAATGTTCAGTTGCTAACCTAATTGTCTTTCTGAATGCTTACGCGTCTTCATTATTGACCTGAAGTGTGATCATGAAACGTCTGCGGAAATAGGTATTGCTGATTTGCGCTGTCCTTCTCAAAAAACTCATCGCTATCCCAATACCAGCCAAACCCGCTCCCGCATTGAAGTACGGATTTTGATTCAGGTTCTCATACAGACTAGAGAAGAACGATGACGACTCTTTCGACGAGCCAGGAACCTCTGAAGGTACAAGCTCCGACATCTAAAGTAAGCTCAAAAGTCTTCTCTAGTTTCAATGAAGCTAAATTCTTAATGTATCAGTCTTATCGTTTTTCAACAAATTAAAACAAGGCATGTGAAAGTCAACAAATAAGTTCATTTGAAAACAAATTAACAAGCAGAGATTTACTCTTGTTGTTGCTCCTTGAGTTGGAGAAGAAGGGCCTTCTTGTCGGCGACGCGTTGCTTTCTCTCGTCGTATGTCAATCTCTTGGCGGTGTGTCTCTTCGATGGCTTGGCAGCCTTCTTGGCGGATGGCGATGGATCAGCACGGATGTTAGCATGGGCCTTTTGGTAAGTCTAGAAATATAGGCTACTGTTTTCACAGGGAAACCTTTTCAACTTACGGCGACAAGATTGTCGGCGTTCATTCCGTTGGAGAGGAACTTAGAGAACTGACGCTTGTAGCGGTCCTCGTCCTCCTCCTTCAGAAGGCTCATGTAATCAGCGACGTGCTTTCCGAGAATACGGTCACGGTGAGCCTCGGCGTTGTATTCCTTGGACTCTTGGTCGAATCCGAAGAATCTGTTCTCACTGTGTGGAACGTTGATACCTCCATCAGCGACTCCCTTCATGACGGCGAAGATCTTGGATCCGGTGGTGGTACGGGCGAGTCCGATGTCAAGGACAGCCTTGAATGGAGCACGGTCTCCCTCCTCCTCGACATTGTAGTCTTCTCCGGTGAGCTGAAATATGAAATACTTACAATATAGCCAACATGAAGTTGAATTATACCTCCTCGTGTCCCTTGTAGGTGGAGTCAAGCCCGATAGCCTTCAAGTGACGGCGAGCAAGGAGAAGTCCGGTGGCGTAGGCAGCGGCGTAGTTGGTAAGTCCGGCCTTGAGTCCGTAACGTGGGAGCTCATGAGCGTAAGCCGAAGCGACAACAACGTCTCCTTCGATCTTGGAGTAGGCGAGTTGAGCGACGATGTCCTTGTTGGTCAAACGGACGATCAAACGGTACTTTGGGGTGTTGTACTTGTTCTTGTCCTGGACGGTAAGACGCTTTCTGGCGTAGTAGTCAGTCTTTCCCTCACGTCTACGCTTCAGCTTAACCTGGTAGCGCTTGAAGTAGGCCTTGTTTTTAATGACCTTGACGAGACCCATGGTTTTCTGAAAATCAATGAATTCGATAGAGAAAAAAATAGAGGAACGAAATAATGCGAGAATGAAGAAACTGCAAAAAATAATTTTGAAAAGGTTCCAACTAGATTTTTAAGCCTCTTTCGCACAATGCGTGCATGAAAAGTTGATATTCAGCAGAATCACACATTCCAACTGAACATTTTTTTTCTCTAACAAAAATTTTTCTGCAAAAATTCGAAGAAATGGGTGCAAAAACTCGAAAAAGAAGTTAGAAAAATTTAGGCCAACAGAAATTCTCGCTTTTCCGGCCGCAATTGCGCGTCGTGTTGTGTACACCGCGACTGCACACAATGAGTTAGACACGCAGACGCGGGAATTCAAACGGGGAATTACGGTAGGGAAATGGAAAAAAAAGAGGAAAAAAAAGTTGGTTTTCTCAGATTTCGTGAAGGAAAAAAAAGCAGAAAAAAAGGAAATTATTCACAAAATTGTTTAAAAATTAAATTCTCAAAAAAGTACCAGATTTTTCCATATAAAACAGAAAAAGAATGAAAAACCGGTTCTCTTATCACGGAAAAACGCTTTTTTTTGCACTCGGAACTTCTTCGAAACGCTTTCTCATACGGCCCTAACTTTTTATTCGATTCTTCGCGCCGTCGAAAAAAGTGGATGCGCTTCCAGTACCGTCACAAAAGTCTCTCAAAATCACATTCTATCTAACAGACGACAGTTTTAGTATAAAATGGGAAGGGATCTGGGGAAAAATTCAGAAGACACTTAAAATGTCTAAATATTTGGTTCCCGTGTGCGCTTCGATTTCTTTGGCCGCCGTTTTCGGCGCTCTCATCGCCATGCACTCGATTGTCGTGGATATCGATACGATGAGAGACGAAATTGTCACTGGAGTCCATGAGATGAAGGTTTGTTCTGGAACTTGTTTTTAGAATTCTAGCTTCTCTTGAAATTTTGTGGAAAAATTTTTGAACTTTCGCTTCCACATACCTCCCACGCCCCCTTCTTTTCTCATCGAGCCAGCGCGCCCTTTATCATAAGCAAAGGTTGCCGTTTAACCAAGATGCTGCGGTGGCTCAGTGGTAGCGCTTTTGACTTCCAAGCGAGAGGGTATTTGGTTCAACCCCCACCCCGCCCAAACCTTTTTTGCTTTTCTTAACAATGATTTTTAGGTGATGTCCGATGATGCCTGGAACCGTATGATCGGAATGACAAAGCCAAACCAAGCCGATGACACCCGTTCCTTCGCCTTCGCCAGCATCTTCCGTAACAAGCGTGCCGCCTATCCATCCCAATGTAACTGCGATGCCAACTCTCTCGGATGCCCACCAGGACCACCAGGACCACCAGGACTTCCAGGAGGACGTGGAGACCAAGGACCATCCGGAGACAAGGGACGCGACGGAGCCTCTGGAGTCTCCTTGGCAGTCACTCATCATCTTCCAGGAGGATGTATCCAATGCCCACAAGGACCAGCAGGAGAGCCAGGACCAGATGGAGAGGTCGGAGAGCCAGGATTCCCAGGAGCTTCCGGATCAGCCGGACAATGCGGAGAGGATGGTGCTCCAGGAGAGCCAGGAATCGGAGGAGAGCAAGGGCCACCGGGAGAGCCAGGAATGGAGGGATCCCAGGGACCAACTGGACAAGACGGAACTATCGGAGGACCAGGACTTCCAGGACAGCCAGGAACACCAGGATGGCCAGGATCTCAAGGAGAGCCAGGAAAGAATGGAGACTCGGGAACTGACGGAGAGCAAGGACCACAGGGACCACAAGGACCAGCTGGACAGCCAGGACGTGATGCTGATGATGGACAACCAGGACTTCCAGGAAAGGATGGATCCATTGGACCTGACGCCAACTATTGTCCATGCCCAGCCAGAGCCAAGAAGCACTAAATTTCTTTTTTTGTTTTTAATTCTTCAGAGTAAATCATTTCGACCAATTTCATCTTTTTCATTGAGCTAGAAACAGTTAGAAATGACACTCATCATCATTCTTTATCAAAAAATTTGTATGGTTTTGTGCTCTTGACAACAAAGAAAACACCCACCTATCACAGATTAAAACGTCTGCGTCTCTCAGAAACCCACAATATTTCCAGTTTTGTACACATATTAATCAAATGGTTATCAATCTGAAATTGTTTTCTATAAAACGGACAGTCGGCATGTGACAGCGGACACTTTTTTCAGTTTTTCGGTCATTTATTTTATTACTTTTCCTCTTTTTTCTATTTTTAAACATTAATTTTTTTTCAGAATGTCCAAGCAACAATTGAACACCGTCGCCCCAACTGCTGATGAAGTCGTTGAAGGCGAATACGTCAACGTCGGAAGAGCCAGAAGCGCCACTGCCACGTCAACGTCGTCTAGAAAGGATTACGAAACGCTGGAGGACTTTTTGAAGCGAGACGAGTATTCGGCGGAAACCAAGAGGGGCAAATTTAAGCATGTTCAAGTGCAGAGTCTTGATAATTCGTATAAAGCCCGGAAGACTGACTTGTCGTTGCAGTAGTTTTGATGATTGATTTGGGACGGATTTTGTTTGTATATTGTAAATATTTTTATTTTTTAATGTTTAAATGAAGTTTTTCGAAGAAAATTCTGTTAAAAACTGCTGAAAAATCCAAAAAAAAAAATCGCTGAAAACTGTCAAAATCGGATTTATAACTTTCGTGTCGATACTCCAGTAACACATTCTAACTGCGCGTCTTTAATACAGTAGCGTTTTCGTGTTGAGACTCAATTTATGAAATTCAACTACGCGTCTTTAATAAATACCGAAATTTGAATATTTTTTTGGTTTAAAAAGATAGAAAAATGAGCTAAAATTGAGATAAAAATAGAAATAATTGTTGAAAATAAGTAAAAACTGAGAAAATGTTTTCCGGAAACTTTTCTAATCACAAAAAAGCAGAGAAATTGCTGAACATTTTCTATCAAATAACCTGAAATACTGTAAATCTACCAATAACCTGTGTAAAATTCAATTTTTAATTGCCTTTTCAGCTATTTTCATCAATATTTCTCCCTAAACCTTTCCCAAACCTCATTTTCCCCTCTCTATCCTGAAACCTATATTCAAAAAACCTCGCTTTTTGGCTGTTCAGCAGAGCGCGCTTGCACCATTTTTCGACAATTTCAGGATTTTTAGCACACGTCACCGTCTTAAAATCAGCCTTTTCTAGCTGATTCTACCATATTTTAGCCTATTTTTATTGAAAAATTATTATATGGAAAGTTTGGAACGATGGCAGGCTCCACAGGCTCTTTTATAGGTGAGTTTTGATTTTGAACATTTTTTGAAAAATAAAAAAAGCAATATTTCAATTTCAGGCGGCGGTATATTGGTACTATTGCTAGCTGGATGGCTCGGACAAAAATATGGTCTACCTCCGCCACCGCCGAAAATCGCCGGTATCGATTTAGGCACCACTTATTCGTCAATTGGTATTTATCACGCTGTAACGGGGGAAACTATCATTCTAGCTGATGACTTGGGCAAGAAATCGATTCCCAGTGTTGTAGCATTTTTGTGAGCTTGTAAAATTTGAATTTTTGAAAGAAAATTCTAGAAATTTCCAGACCAAATGGTACGGTTATCGTTGGAACACGAGCCGTGGAGCAGCAGGAGCACAATCCGAAACGCACGATTTACGATGCAAAACGGTTTATTGGAAGGAATTTTGAGAGGGATAATAAGGATTTTTTGGTATTTTGAAGCTAAAAAAATTCGAAAAAAAATCAAAAAATCAAAGTTTTCAGGCTGACCAAAAGCGATACCCATTCAAAATCACCTTGGATCCTAATGGCCGCGCATTTTTTGAAATTCCACTCGACGAAGGAACGAAATATGTGTATCCTGAAGAAATTGGCGCTATTATTATCAATTATCTGAAGTCTGCAGCAGCCAAACACTTAGGAGCAGTTCTGGGTCAAGTAGTGATCTCATGTCCGGCGGAATTCAATGAAAAACAAAGGAATTTCACGGGAATTGCCGCGGAAATTGCTGAAATGGAAGTGCGGAGAGTGATTTCGGAGCCGACGGCGGCGGCGTTGGCATACGGGTTGCATAAGAAGCAGGGAGTCGAGAATGTAGTTGTTGTGGATTTGGGTAGGTAGGGAATTCTGAAAAAGGGGAGACAATTGAGTTAAAATCCGGAAAAATCATGTTTTGAGTTGGGAAAAATGCCCAAAAATCCGAAAAATAATCCAGAAATTAATTTCAAAAAAGATTATTGCCAATTTTTCTGACCTATACCGTAAAACCTGTATTAGAAGGGCCGGCCCTGCTATTATTCCAAGGTACCTCCGGAGGGCCCTTCTATTACAGGGGCCTTCTATCAGAGGGGTCAGTTTTTTCCGAAAGTAGCATCGAAAAATTCACCAAATTTAGCAAGATTTTCAACGAAAAAAAAAATGAGTTTCAACACATTTCTATTAAAATGTGGCGTTCCTGGAATATTCCCTTCTATTACGGTGGGCCCTTCTATTACAGGGACCCTTCTATTTTTCCAAGCCCCTCTCGGAGGGCCCTTCTATTAGAGGGACCTTCTAATACAGGTTTCACGGTATATATATATTTCCAGGCGGCGGAACCCTGGATGTCTCTGTTCTCTGGCTCCAAGGAGGTGTCTTTGTGACCCAAGCAATGGCCGGCAATAATCGTCTCGGTGGCCAGGACTTTAATGAAAGAGTTCAAAAGCATTTAATCCAAAAAATCGCCGAAAAATTCGGAAAAACCATCGACGATAAAGAGGATATTCAACAGATTCGACTGGAAGTGGAAAAGGGGAAAATTCGGTTAACAAATTTTCCATCAACAACGATTTCATTGAATTTGAAGACTGTTGGAAAGTGGAGTTATGATTTGACACGAGAAGAATTCGAAAAGTTGAATGAGGATTTGTTGAAATCCATTGAATTGCCGATTGCAGCAGCGTTGGAGGATGCGAAGTAAGAATCTGAAATTTTTGATAAAAAATGGCGCCAGATTCAAAAAATTTGAAACTTTTCACAAAGTTCAGAGTCTCGAAAATCTAGGATTGCAAAAATTCAAAAAAATCAGAAAGCCTGAAATTAAAAATCTCAATTTTTCCAGCTTGGACACCGCCGATGTAGATGAAATCGTACTGGTTGGAGGATCGACTCAAGTTCCAGCGGTGCGAAAAATCGTTGGCCGATTTTTCAAGTGAGTTCTTAAAAGGTTTTCGGCTCCGGGTCTCTTCGAAAACGCGACATTTGGAAACCGGTCATTTGGAAACCAGTCAGTCCGAAACCAGTCAGTTCGAAAACGTGACACTTCGAAACCAGTCACTTCGAAACAGGTCATTTCGAAACGACCGGTTTCGAAGCGTCGCGGTTTCAAAATTCCGCGGTTGCGTGACAAAGTGACGCGGAGCCAGATTTTTTTTCTAAAAATGACCATATCTCGGCTCCCAGACACCCAAGAGAGCTAATTCTTCTTCTGAGGATATCCGGACAAACAGATCCACATTTTCGATTTTCAGAAAATCCGCCAACTACGGTGTCGATCCAGAGCTCGCCGTGGTGACTGGGGCTTCTGTCCAAGCTGGAGTGATCGGTGGCGGTTGGCCACTTCAAGTGGCGGCGATGGAACTTCCAGCGAAACGACGGAAACGACACTTTTTCACGGAGCAACAGAAGGAGAATGAGCAAGATCGAGCAACTGCAGTGGAGCTATAATTTTCTTGATTTTTTGATTTTTCATCGCTTTATCATGTTCCTTTCTTTCTTTTTTTCATGTCAATTTGTATTTGTATTTACGGGATCCGCTTTGTATTGTAATAGGTTTTTGGTGGCCTAGAAAATCGAAAAATAGAGAGCTCGGCCATCAAAAGGATACAGTACGCATGTATATTATTCTGGTACAAAAAACCGGAGTTGTGGCGATCGCCCAAGGTCCTACAGCGAAAACTACAGTAACCTAGAAATATTTTTATTTTCCGGATTTGTTTTCTCTTTTTTACTGATTTTCGTCGAATTTTCTGTCATTTTTGCCAAAAAAAGACGGAAAATTATGAATTTTGATAGTGAAAAATTACCTGAAAAACAGTCAAAATCGAAAAATGAATACGGAAAATAAAAAATATTTTTAGGTTACGGTAGTTTTTGTTTTGAGACCTGCATTTTTTCTACCAAAATAATACAATTTCGAGGTAAAAATTCGAAAAAAAATCGGATTTTTACCCCTCATCATTTTAGCTATTTATTTTTAGTTCTTTTTTCTTTTTCTCTAATCCTCCTCTCTTCTAGTGCTCTCTAGTTGTACTAGGCATTTACTGTGATAATTTCCCTTCCAAATCTTTCCCGTGCAATGTCAAACCCCATAATTTATTGATTTTCTTTTAAAAATTGAAAATTCAAGTTCTATTCAGTTGTATTGAAGGTGTTCATCAGGCGATGCTCGTCGTTGGCTCCTTTTGGCTTCGCTGGTGGCGGAGGTGGAGTCTTTGGTGGAGACTTGGCTTTGGTCTTATGAGCCGCCTGGGAGTCGGGTGGTTGGTTGCGGAAGCGAGTGGAGCGTTTCTGGAAATAGATTAGCATTAGAGCGAATTTGATCACCCAGAAAATTTCGAAAAAAAAAACCTTCGGAGTCTTCAAATTGATAGGATGCGACGGTGTGGTTGCTGACAATTGGCTGTGTGAAGACATCGACGTTAGGGACATGGTCCCTTCCAGAAGCGATAAGGCTGATGACGTCTTCCGAGCGGTGTGCAAAGAATCCTCGTTGGATTTCTTCTTAGGATTGTCCTTTTTAGCCTTTTTGGATTTTTCAATAACAACGGAGAATTTGTTTTTCGGAGGGAACGGGTTACGGTAGAGGATGTGCTGGAAATTGGAAAAATAGTCCATGAAACCCACGAGAAATCAATATTCTAGCTCATCTGGAACCCTAGATTGGTTTCTGAATGCGAGAGAATGAGAGAGTGCAGACAGCTAGAGTGTCTCGTTGTCTGCGCTCTCTTATAGAAGCCCACCCAACTTTGCGCTCATTTATCTCGCTTCCTGTAAAAGATATCAAAAAGTGGTCAACTAACAAAATATGTTTTAGAATGTGTCGCACATTTTATCACTTGACACATTTTTGATATCTCTCAAAGGAACCGAGATATATAGCCTCAAAGTTGAAGGTGTGCGGGCCCTTGTAATAGAGGGAATACGGTGATAAGAGTTTTCTAAAAAGTATAGAATTTTGTCTAAATCTGAAAATTCTCGAAATTTGAAAATTTGCGAAACGCTTGGTACATTCTACAAGGCAATGCAATCATCTTGAGAATGAGAGAAAGTGCAGGCAACTAGAGTGTATCGTTGTCCGCGCCTCTCTCTCTCTCTCTCTCTCTCTCTCTCTCTCTCTCTCTCTCTCTCTCTCTCTCTCTCTCTCTCTCTCTCTCTCTCAGAAGCCTCTATCTCGGTTAAAACCTCACCTCCATATAAAACCTCTTTGCTTTTTCACACGCTTCATGAAGCGATTTCCTATTCTCAGCCATATCAAACGCCGCTTCGAAGCTTCTAGAATCCCCAAGCTCCAGTGCAGTCTCCTTTGAAACTTCATTCATACTCAACGAGACAAAACGCTTGCCATTTGGAGATTGTCCACAAGTGATTGTCATTCTTTGGGGAACACTTGTCTTATCACCCAGATAACGGTTTACAGAGTTATAGGCGAGCTGAAATTCAGGGAGATTTGAAGATTCGAATGAGCTCAATCGGATTACTGTAGATGCCGAATACCCACCGAAAACGGACTATGATCATCGACTCGTCTCGTCGTCACTGCACCTGATTTTGTTATGATCACACGTTGCGAATTCGCCTTCATACATCCTGCTGTCATTTTTCTATTCAACACGATTTCTTGAGTATTTAGGAATAAGAACGTTTTGTCAACTGATAGTATGGGTTTTTAGAGTCAAAATATTGAAAACGTGGTATCTTGAAAAAGAAATTAGCTTTGGAAGTTGCCATATCTAGGTTCCCTAAAAACTTATGATATCTTCTGCAGAAACCGATCAAATTGAACTCAAAGTGAAAGGATAGGGTGGAGTCCTATTTTCACACATTTTTATTTTATTTTTACGACTTTCTACACCCAGGGTGTTTTTTCCAGAACAGTTTTCAGAATACATTTTTCTCTCACCTTGTCGTATGGAATGCAAGAACCGCTGAGTCGCAAACCCGTAGTGAAATTTAAAGCAATTGTGCCGAGACAAATACCTGTGGACTACGGTATTTGAATATTCGAGCGCACTTATCAAACGTTCCGAAAAAAATCACCATGCATCCACTATATTAATGACATCACCGATTGACACTCACTTTGTGACACTCACTTTTTTCTTTTGTTTGTTTAATCGAATTTTGATATTGTGTATGTAGATGATAACAAGGTGAAACGGAATGATTTACATCACAGGAAAGGTGAGGGACGCGGCACAAAAAGAGAAGGGGATTGAGAAATCATGATGAGTGTGTCCTTTCTTGAACTTTCTAAAAGTGCGGAAAATTCTAAGAAACTTCCAGACCATTCTAGATGGGATGATTCTGGAGCAAGAATATCTCCCATTTTTAATGGCCTGTCGTCACAGGGCCGTCACTATTGCGAAATATGATATGCAAACATGAATTGCAGAACATTCTGAAAGCTTCGAGAATATGGTAGGCTTAGGATAGAACTGAAACAATTCAAAAAAGTATTCTCAAACTTTCTTGAAACTTCCAGAACGTTCTAAAAATTTTCAGAAGATTCTATCCTTCTAAAAATTAACAAAAAGGACAATGAGTTTGATAACGGAAAAAATGTTCTCGAACTTTTACTGATATTTGATGACGAAATATATGAGTTTTCGGCTCCGCGACGTTTCAAAAGCGGACGTTTCGAAAGTGTGACGTTTCGAAAGTACCAGCTTTGCGCTTTTTTGCATGGAAGAAAAAGCAAAAACTTGTATTTGAGTGTTTAAATGGTTTTTCGAACAGAGTTTTGAATATTTGAAGTTTTCAAAGCATCAAAAAAGCGCAAAGCTAGTACTTTCGAAACGTCACACTTGCGAAACGTCCGTTTTCGAAACGAGTTTTCACCAGCGTCACGACGATAAAATTCGAATTTCGGAATTGTTCTGTCAGCAGATTTCTTCCAGATGTTCCTCTAGATCTGATGTCTCCTTGGATGCTGGGCCCTCTTTTTGGCAGTTTACTCTGTTTTTTCTCCTGCTTCTATTCAACAAAAATTTTCAACTTTTTCCCGTTTCTGGAACTTTCTAGAAAGTTTGAAAGGGTTCAGGACTTTTTCAAAAATTAGAGCATTTGTTTTTTTTTTTTTCATTTTCCGCTAACAGTAAGATCTGTGTTCTTGAACTTTCCAGAATACTCTCAACGGCCCATAATTCGGAGGGTACAACGATTCAGTAGGTGAAATGGGGTACTAAGTGATTTAGGGGTTCAAAATCCACCATTCGGGGATACAGTATTTGATTTTCCAGTTGTTTTGTACCCCCGAATTAAGGACCCCTGAATTTGTTGTACCCTAATGATCACAAACATGGTGTACCCTACGAATTATTTCCCCCTCAAAGAACTCTGGAACACGACAGAACGTTTTCAGGAGTTTATCGAGAATTTGAGAAAGGACACGCCCATTATTATGCCATTCTGGAACGTTCGAGAAGGTGCACACTTCTCTCGGTCTCTTTCTCTACTCTTTCGCCCCGCCCCGTTGCTTCGCATGGATCGTCCTCACTCACTTGTGTCATACACCTTGAGGGAGTGAAGCATCTTTTTCCTCCGCTCACCATTTCACCACTGCCCTTTCCCTTTTTGGCGATTGATTCTATAATATTTTTATTTTGCCTTCACACGATTTCCTTTTTCCTGTTTAGTTCCAGAAACGACTAGAATATTCTAGAAACTTTCAAAGTGTTCTGGAATTATCAGGAAAGTTCGAGAATATTCTATTCTCTCTGGCGAGTTTTTCCCAGTCCTAGAGTTTGCTCGATTTTTCTGGAAATTTTTTGAAATGTTCTGTTCTGCGCTGTTGCTTTCCTTTCACCTGCCTCATAGCTTTTACTGTACCGTCGTCATTCACTTCTGGCATAAAGCTTGAGATAGTGAAGCTTCTATTTGCTTTTGAGAGTTAACACATACTCGAGAGTTTCAGATTTTCTCCATTTTACAGTGTTTTTTCTCCCCTCTCTCTCTCTCTCTCTCTCTCTCTCTCTCTCTCTCTCTCTCTCTCTCTCTCTCTTTCTTTTTCTCCAGTGTCTTTAAAAAGCATATACAGACCACATTTTCAGAAGACGAATTTCTAAAATGTCGCGTCCACGATTCACTGAAGCTGAGGATAATACTATTCTCATGGCATTCGTAAACCTACCACCGAATTTGGGAGAAATGGAAGCTGCTCGAAGAATCAAGGAACGTATTGGATCCCCTCGAAGTGCTTTAAGTATCTATCAGAGGTTCGAAAAAGGTTCCCGTCTAAAACTATTCTAGAATTACAGATTCCGCGTTTACCTGGCTGGACCGATGAGAGGAACTAGGATGTCTGATATGACCGATTTACAGAAGCTTTTCGTTTGTCACTACAATAACAATTTTGTTCCAGTAGGGTATCGAATGAGGTAGAGGTTTGGAAATTACCAGAAAACCGAATAACTGTTTCTTACAGACTCGAAGAAAATTTGAGATTAATCGTCGAGAACCCAATATCCGATGATGATTACATCCAGGCTATGAATTTTGCCAGACAAGCTCAGCAGGAAAACGAAGCTGCTGTTCAGCCAATGGCAGAAGACATGGATCAATAGAAGCTAGAATCGTTCATTAGTGTTCCTCTTTTTGGTTGTCTGTTGTGTTAACTGATATCATTTTTAAATGAATCATTTGTTGATTTCGAGTTTTCCTGTTGTGTTAAGCTTCCATAGATCAGGAACTTTTTATAGAGTCCGTGACGATTTCGCAATATTATCTAGCAAGACCCTCCCGCTTGGCAAACTCCTCGATAAAATGATAACAGAGATTCCAAAAAAAAAAACGGGAGGAAAGACGGAGAACTTTCCAGAATTCTTTAAACCTGTGAATTATAAAGATTCGAACAGATTTCGGTCCCATAAACTGACAATGAGTTACCGTAAACCTGTGATAGAAGGGCCCCACTCTGTCAAGTTTGAGCAATAAGAAGAACAAGTTTAGACTAATTCAGATGTACCTAAGAATCTGAGAACTTAGTTAGTTTGATTTCTAGGCCACTTATTGGTCAATCCCAACTATGAATCAACGAAAAAATCTTGAGATTCTATTCTCTTCTTCAGCAAAATCTACAGTAATCCAAAAGTCATCACTATTATCAAAAATCTCCGTGCAACTTCATTCATAGAATCAAAAAGTGGGATGATTTGAGGGGGTGTCATTCATATATTTAAACAAGTTACCTACGGATCGTGGTAATTATCGATTAAGACATTCAAAACAAGAAAAAAATATCAAAAGAAAAATAGAAATCAGCGAATTCATGTGGAGGTGGAAATGTAATTCAAAACTTTCTGATAATTTATTATATTTTTTCATGATTTCTGAAAACTTGTAAAAAAAATTCTCAGAAAAGCCAAAAAAAGACCAAAAAATAGTCAAAAGAATTTTGAAAAAGAAAAAAAACAACTTGAAAAACAAGAAAAGGATGTAACACGAGCACTTGATGATGACCTAGAAAACTCCTAGGTCACATATAGTGAAAGTTTTGGGGTTGTTGGATGTTGTTGATGAGCTGGGATTCAGGAGGAAGCGGGAGTTTGGATCAGGAGGAATTTATTCCTTGGTGCTGACCTTCCATCCGAGAGCAGCCTCCTCACCGATGGCGGAGACGACTTGAACGAGAACGGATCCCTCGTCCTTCTCAAGAGCATCACGGATTTGCTGTCCGATCTCGTTGTCTGGAACTCGGAGGTCGTCCTTTTGATCACAGGTTTCTGGGTCCATAAGGGAGAAGAATCCGTCTTCGATGGACATCAACTGGAAAAGAATTTTTACTGAAAGATATAATAGGATTTATAAAGGTTACTCTAAAAAACCAAAATTCTAGGTCACCCGAGAGCCAAGATACACGCTTTTGAAGCTGAGACTGACTCGCTGAGTATCAAAAGACTGCCGTATCTCAGCTCCCAGAAGACCTGGTATCTGAATAGGTAGTACTGTAGGAATAATTTTTCTAGTTTGTCTGGGAGGCGAGATATATTGATTTAAGTTACCGTAGAAACTGGAATAGAAGGGCCCTGACACTCGCCAGTTTAAGCTCAATTATCTCGACTCCTGTGAAAGATAACAAAAAGTGGTCAACTGACAAAATGCTTGTGATATTCTGATAAACATTTTATCAGTTAACCACTTTTTGATAGCTCTTGCACGAATTGAGATATGTAAGCTTAAAGTTGAGAATGTCGGCCTTCCGTTACAGGTCTTACAGTAAGCAGTTTTCAAAGGCGCACATCTTGCTTCAAAACTGAGCTAGAAGCTCTAAACTTCAAAGGGGCATATCTCAGCTCTCAAAAAAACTAAAAATCAGAATTTTCTCTAGACTTGTAGATTATTTCGATGCATGAGCCCCTCATAGAGCATTTGGCTAGCTTGCCCAGGAGCTTAAGCTTCCAAAAAGTTTGAACTTCCAGATCTCGGCTACCAGGCAAGCTAGAAATTTGATTTTTTCAAGATTGATAGATTATATGATGCATAATGTTTAGTTCGAGAACCAGCTAGCTAGCTAATCCGAAAACCGAGATACGGATCTTTGAAGTCTGGAAACTTTAAAGGACCATATCTCGGCTCCCAAGCAAGCTAGGAACTTGATTTTTTGAAGATTGATAGATCATAAGATGCATTACGCTCAGTTCAAGAGCCAGCTTGCTAGCTAACCCAAGAACTGAGATACGAACCTTTGAAGTTTGGGACACAGCTAGACTTCAAAGGATCATAACTCGGCTCCCAGCCAAACTAGCGAATTGATTATTTTTCACCAAATTGAACCTCGAAACTCACCAAGTACTCACGACGCTTGACGACTGGAACATCCATGTTGTGGGTGGATGGGCAGATATCTTCAAGCTTCTTTCCGGTGAAGATGTCGATGGCGACCAAGTGGACCTTAGCGTGACCGTGCTTTCCGGTCTTGGAGGTCGACATTTCGACGATCTAGAATACAAAAGGTTTAGCATATTCCAGAATGAATTTCAGAAAATATTAGAACTTAAATGTGCTCAGCAATTTTTAAAAAGTTGGCATCAAGTGTGACGTTTCAGCCGAAACTTATCCAAGTCAGTCATTGCACATTGAAATTCCTGAGAAGCTTAAAATAAACACGAACCTTGCATGGACGTCCCTTGATCATGACGTGCTCGTTCTTACGAAGAGCCGAGCATTGCTTTGGGAAAGTGGCGGCAGCGCCAGAGTCTCCGGTGTGGAAGTGCTCGTCGTCGTCGTGATGATCGTCAGACATTCTGTCTCAGTTGGTACCCTAGAATTTTGGAAAAAATTTGAACAATGTTTCCGGAAAGTTCTACAAGAAAAAAAAGGAAAAAAAATGATGATAATTCCGATCAATCGATAATTTTGTGATTTTGAGATCCTACAGTACCCATTTACAGTACTTTTGCGTACAAAAAATTCTCAGTCTGAATTCTCTCAAAAATCACCCAAAAAGGTAAAGAAAAACGCGAAAAAAAGACTTTCAAAAGTTGCCTAAACAGTTCGGTCTTCTTACGTAAATACACCATTTCGCTGCGTATCGCTTTACAATGGTTGAGTCGCTACGCAGCGAATTCCGCGGACCGCGTGGCCGCCGATGGGGCGCTTTTGCTGACTGGCAGGTGGTTAGGGATAGAGGGACAAGAAGAGACGCAGAGGGGGACGTTTGCAGTTTTGAAGGGGGTAGATGCAAATAAAATGACAAACATGGAGTGTGGATGGTCGACGGACGACGGGCGGACGACCGGAGGTTTATTAGTGTACAGTGAGAGAGATAAGATAAGGGGAAAAGAGAGGGGTTAGGGAGTGTTTTTCGGGAAGAAAAACAAAACGGAATTACAAAGTTTTGAAAATAAAAACTTTGAAGATTCTGAGATTCTGAAAACCTGAAATCGAAATTCCGAAAGTCCGAAAAATGTCGATTCTGGGAATCTGTGAACTTGGAAAGCTGGACCCTAGAAATCGAGATTCTGAGATTCTGAGATTCTGAGATTCTGAAACTTTGAAATTCTAAAATCTGAAATTTTTTGATTCCGAATTTCTACATTTCGGAAACTTTGTAGATTCCAAAATTCTGAGATTCTGAGATTCTGAGAGTATGAGATTCTGAAAATTCTGAAATTCTGAGATTCTGAGATTCTGAGATTCTGAAAATTCTGAATTTCTGAAAATTCTGAAATTCTGGAAATTCTGAAATTCTGAAAATTCTGAAATTCTGAAATGTCTGAAATTCTGAAAATTCTGAAATTCTGAAAATTCTGAAAATAAAATTGGTTTTTGAAGAATTTCCGGTGTGTTTTGGACGAAGATCTTGAGATTCTGCAGTTTTGAAATTTGAAAAATTGAGATTCTGAAAATCTGAAAGTCTGAAAAATGTAGGCCCTCAAAATCTGAAAATCAAGATTCTAAAAATCTGAGATTCTGAGATTCTGAGATTCTGAGATTCTGAGATTCTGAGATTCTGAGATTCTGAGATTCTGAGATTCTGAGATTCTGAAATTCTGAAAATTCTGAAATTCTGAGATTCTGAGATTCTGAGATTCTGAGATTCTGAGATTCCAAGATTCTGAAATTCAAATCAAAAATTCCGATTTCTGATTGCTTATCCAACCAAAAGGATCTGATTCTTCAAATTCAATCTCTCTAACACCCGAATAAGGAAGCCGATAGGACACAGAAGAATCTAGAATATCGAGGGGCACTAGAACAGAAGATTTCATTTCCTGAGATCCGTTTTCTTCTTCTGACGAAGAAGAATCCTTCTTCGTCACAAAATAAAACTTATTTTAGTCTTTTTTTTGAGTTGGAAAACATCTTTTTGAGATTCTTTTCGATCTACTAGAGCCGATTCTAACGTTCTGAATTTCTGAAATTTTGAAAGTCTGATATTCGAAAATCCTGAAATTCTGACAATGTGATTCTGAGATTCTGAAAATCTAAAATTCGAAATCCTAAAATTCTGAAAATCTGAAATTCTGAGATTCTGAGATTCTGAGATTCTGAGATTCTGAGATTCTGAGATTCTGAAATTCTATTATTCTGAAATTTAAAAGTTTTTTGAATTTCAGAAT
This sequence comes from Caenorhabditis nigoni, assembly GCA_027920645.1. Lineage (NCBI taxonomy): Eukaryota > Metazoa > Nematoda > Chromadorea > Rhabditida > Rhabditidae > Caenorhabditis > Caenorhabditis nigoni. The sequence goes on along the minus strand of CP115865.1, from coordinate 4,725,647 downwards.
ATGATAAGCTCAGAAATTCAAAAAATCTAGAACACTGCAATTCTGGAATTCTGGATTTCTGAATTTCTGAACTTCTGATGTTTCGAATTCAAAATTCCTGAAATTCTGAAGTTTTGAATGTTAAATTGCTGAAATTTATAATTCTGAATTCGTCAATTCTGAATATCTCAAATTCTGCGATTCTTGATCACATTTGTTTATCAAATTTCCCATTTTTTTCCTCTAATTTGCAGGTGTTCTTTTTTCTAATGGTCACCAATTACGGACCAATTATTGATATGTCTGAAAATTTTTTAAGTCAGAATCTTAGAATCTCGAATCCCAAACTTCAATTCCTTCTAAACTTTTCAGTCCGTCAGAATTTCAGATTCCAAGTTCAAACTCCCTCAAATTTATCTGCAAAACTCCTGCTGAAAAGCCCAAAAATTTTTTTTTATTGCTCAAAGTTTTTGATCTCTTATTCTCTTTTCTGCAAAAAATGTTATTTTTCTTTATTCATTCATCGCTACCAAAAACAAGTTTGCCTCTCATCTCAAATAAACTCTGACCTCTGAAATTCTATGCATTCATGTAAAAACTAAAAACAACTAAAAACAAAAAAGATGAATGAAAATATAAGTATCAGAGGTCCCATTCACTCATCATCATCACAGTGTTCGCCGCTGTTCATATAATATTTCGACATTTTTTTAGCTTGATAGTCCTACAAAAAGAGTTCAAAAAGTTTCGATTTGCTTGAAATTTTCAGAGTATACTAAACAAAAATAGAACTTTATTTTTGTAATTGACAACTTTTTTGTAACTATTTTGGTTTTTGAGATGTGCAGCTTCAAAATACTGTATCCCCCGCTTTCTTTCTTGTACTGTAGCGGCTTCCATTTTTAAAGGCGCATGTCTCAAAAACCAAAATAGCTAGAAAAAAGTTGTCAATTACAAAAATGAAGCTCTACACTTGTTTAATATGCTTTGCAATTTTCAAACAAATTGAACAATTCTGAAGCTCTAATCGAATGTCCCCAAACCGCCCATGTTGGGCCCTATATCTCGTTTTGTGTAAAAGATATCAAAAAATAGTCAACTGATGAAATGTTTATCATAATATCAGCAACATTTCAACAGCTGACTACTTCTTGATATCTTTTACAGTAACCGAGAAAATTCGGTTCAAAGGTGAAAGTTGGTCATTCTATTAGAATATATACGGTATTTTCCACCGAAAAAAGTCTAAATAGGATGTATTTTTGTCCAGGGTACTGTATGTCCAGAATGATATTTTTTGTAAAAAAATCCGTGGAATCCAGTTTCCGGACACCTCTGATAGGAACCGGTTGAAACTGGGTGATCGAATGGCGGACGAATGGCGGTCAAGTGCTTTGAAGAAGGAGGGACATAATATTTTTCAATGTCAATTATCTTTATTTCTGTAAAAGATACCAAAAAATTGTCAACTGATAAAATGTTGGTGATATTATGATAAACATTTTAACAGTTTACAGATTTGTAATGTATTTTACAGGAATCGAGATAATTTAGCTCAAAGTCTGAGTGTGTGATCCGTAAACAGTAATTGAAAGATCCCTAAATTTTAATTTTGAACTCAATTATCACAGTTCCTATAAAAATTATTGGACATCTGTCAACTGATAAAATATTTTTGACAATATTACCAACATTTTATCATTTGACAAATTTTTGATATCTTCCACAGGAATCGAGATAATTTAGCTCAAAGTTGAGTGAGCTTCTATTAAAGGAAATGCGATTCTTATTGTTTTCCAATTACATTATGGCCAAGGAAGATTTTTCTCTCCCAAAGGATCCTCGACAAATAGTCCACTCATTTTTGTTCCTCGCTCCTCCGTGTTCCTTTTCGTTTTTCTGTTTATGTCAAAAATAGAATAACAAAACCACTTTTCTCCTCTGTCGTCATCTCGCCTTTTTTTCTCAATTTTTAGACTAAAAGCTCTTCCGAAAAAAGAGAACTTTTTTGACATATCCGTATATTTTTTTCACTTTTCACTCTGATGACAAATTTTTAAATGTTTTTGAGACGAAAGTTTTTTTTTTCTTTTTGGCTTTCCGCTTGAATTGTGTCATTTTTTATTTTTTTTTTTGAGGAAAAATAGGGAAGTGGTTTTTTGTTTTAATTTTTGGTTGAATTTCAGATTCTTGAGATTTGAAGAACTATGAAAATTCGGACCCCTGAAATCCGTGAATCCTATCTTCAAATCCTACTTTCAAAAGTTTAGAATATCGAAATTTTGGATTTTCAAACTCTAGAACCTTTTGCTCCAATTCTTAAGTTATCTGATTTTTTGATTTTTTTCAAAAAATATTTATTCTGACTTCTGAAAAAGGGAAGAAAGTCAAAACAGCAATTTTGAGAAGTTCGGTTTTTGTTTTTAATATTTTTCTTCCAAATCAGAAATTCTGAAGCACAGGTACTAGCTTTTCAAAATTGAGAATTTTCTAAGAATTAGAAATTTTCGAAATTTTCCAGTACTTTCAGGTTTTTTTTTAGTTTCTCAGGTCTTCGAGATTTTTTGACATTTCTAGACAAGTATAATAAAAATTACAAATTCAAAACGTTAGAAATTATAAGTTTCAGTTTTTGAGTCGAAAAAGTGAAAAATTAGGAAATTTTCAAATGTTTAATGGTAAATCACACTATTTTTAAAAATTTCAGTCTTTAGTTATTCCAAAAATCTAACATTTTTTCGAAATTTTGGAATCCCATAATCATAAAATCCCATATTTTCTAACCTAAGATTCTTAATCTTTACTCTAGAGAAAACCAGCCATACAGTGGCGAACGTTAGTGAGTGTCCCTCTGTACTTTTGTTCATAACTTTGCTCAAACTTGTCCAATCATTGAAAACTTTTTTGTTAAATGTAGCTGGGTTTCCAACAAAACGTTGTATACGTTTTTTGAAACTCAGTCATTTTTTGTGTCTTCTGAATCTTCACAGACGTGACGATGACTCCAGATGAAAAAAAAATAATTTCCTTCAGAATTTTTTTAAAGATTGGCTTTGTGATGAGAAATGTTTAGTGTAGATCAAATATATACCAAAAAAATTTGATGCGGTTTGGAACACTTGCTCTTGAGATGTGCTCACTGGAGCACAAAAGGTATGGTTCAGGAGATCGGCTATAACACGGCTCAAAATGATCCAAAATTGTTCAAATTTTGAGGGAATGTGTGTCTTAAACTGCTCTACAATATACATACAAAACTGACTATTTTGGAAACAAAAATTTTTTCCATAATACATAGCTTGTCTTCGGTACATAAAAATGAAAAAAATTATAAAACATTTTTGTTCCCAAAATATTAAGTTTTGTATGTAAATTGTAGAGCAGTTTAAGACACACATTTTCTCAAAATTTGAACAATTTTCGATCATTTTGAGCCGTGTTATAGCCGATCTCCTGAACCATACCTTTTGTGCTCCAGTGAGCACATCTCAAGAGCACGTGTTCCAAACCGCATCAAATTTTTTTTGGTATATATTCGATCTACACTAAACATTTCTCATCACAAAGCCAATCTTTAAAAAAATTCTGACGGAAATTATTTTTTTTCATCTGGAGTCATCGTCACGTCTGTGAAGATTCAGAAGACACAAAAAATGACTGAGTTTCAAAAAACTTATACAACGTTTTGTTGGAAACCCAGCTACATTTAACAAAAAAGTTTTCAATGATTGGACAAGTTTGAGCAAAGTTATGAACAAAAGTACAGAGGGACACTCACTAACGTTCGCCACTGTATATAATTCAGAACACCACATTCTTTAATTATAAACATGTCATTAATAACAGGAAATCCCAGAAAACGAATAGAAAAAACCGGAAAAAAACTAATGAAGAGAACACCGGAGCGAATGGAAAAAAACATGTTGTTGATTCATTTTTGTTTTTTATTCGGTATTAAAAAAAATTGCTTCAGTTCTGATAATTTACTGGAATTCCAATTGTCATTCTGAGATTCTGAGATTCTAACATTCTGAGATTCTAACATTCTGAGATTCTAATATTCTGAGATTCTGAGATTCTGAGCTTGTGAGATTCCGAAATTTTGAAAAGTTTGATCTCTGAAATTTTCCAAAAAATGATATTCTTTGACCTAGAAAACCCAAGGAAGTGCAAAAAAACGTCCAAAATTCTTAGAAAAAAGGTTGAAAAGTTCAAAAAAACTGCTGTCATTTCCTGTAGAATATTTTTCATTTCCTGTGTTGGTAGTCTATGTACTGCAGTGAACTCACATGGGTTCAGAAGGAAATACATTTCCTCATTTTCTAGATGTTTCTAAATGAATCATAATAAAATATTTCGATCTGAAAATTTCTTAAGATCTCAAAGAAAGCATCTAGGTAATAACATAGATATCTTCAGGTGAAATAGAATATCAGAATCCCTCATTTCAAAAAATCCCTCTGACGCAGATTCCTTTTTTTCCATTTTGTCTGAAAGATAATGAATAGTATTAATACTCAAAAAAAGAAGAAAAAAATTAGTCTACGTCCCTAATCCATATGGAGTCCTATTCATCCCATTTTCCAGTTCCTCATTTTTTCTGTTTTTCTTGAAAATTTCTGAAATTTTTCTCTGAATTCATGTTGGATTTTTCGATTTTTACTTGAGTGTCAGAATTTTCAAAAATGCAGAAACTTTTTAAAATTCATTGACTTGCAAAATCTTCACAACTCAAAAAAAACTCCCAGAACTCTAACTCGAATTCTAGAATGTTTCCAACTTTTTTATTTCGAATTTTTCCAAGGCTGAAAATTCTCCGCTTTTCTTCCCCGTTCTGTGGGTGGTCCAAAACTTTCAATTTTGGATGGTAAATATAAAATTTAGAATTTTCTAGAAATTTCTGAAACCTTCGATTTTTTTGAGAATGACCTTCGGCTTTATGAGAATTTACAATTTTCAGACTTGTCTGAAATTCTGTAACATCATAACTCAGTTTTTCTTTACTCAATCAATTCAGTGTAGACGGTACAGAAACTGTGTCTATAAACTCTAAAAACATCTAAAAATTCATAGAGTTTTCCAATGTTTTTCGTATAGTCGCTTAACATTTAGAGACAATAGAAGAAGCAAATATCTGGGGGATATCATTATTTTCATTGTAGATAAGGAATCAAAAATCTACATTTCTCACATGATTTAATTTTGTTCAGAAACGAGTACTGAAATATCTGAAAATTTAAGGGCTCATATTTCCAGAAAAAATTTTAGAATTTTAAATTGCTTTCGGTCGTAAAATGGTCGAAAATTTAGATTTTTTTTCTTTAAAACTGGATGTCAAATGTCTTGAAAGATGTGCCCTCATAAAATTCCAAAAATCCATAAAATATCCGTTCAAAAATGCATCTTTAAGATCCATGAAACATTGGAAAAAGGGAGCCTAAAAATAGAATGGAAGGACCATTAAACATTTTCGAGGTCAACGTCTTCATTTTCTTTTATTTTTGGAAACACGACTTTTATACAAATGAAGGAGCATCAGGATTTTGGCTAATTGGAGACCAGCTCGCAAAGTTTATTTTTGAAATGTTTAAAAGTTTTTTTTCTTTAATATTGGGATTCAGAATTTCAAAATTTTCGGAAAATCAGGCGTTTGAAATATGAGAATAATATTTTTAGAATCTTTAATTTTCACAATTTGAGAATCTGAAAATTATTGAGTTTCGAAATCAAAAATGCTGGTTTCAGAATATTTGACTTCTGAAATTTTGAGCAGTTCTGATAATTTGGAAACTTGAATACGATTCAACCCTAAGAATCCTAAAATATCAGAGTCTCAGAATCTCAGAATCTCAGAATCTCAGAATCTCAGAATCTCAGAATCTCAGAATCTCAGAATCTCAGAATCTCAGAATCTCAGAATCTCAGAATCTCAGAATCTCAGAATCTCAGAATCTCAGAATCTCAGAATCTCAGAATCTCAGAATCTCAGAATCTCAGAATCTCAGAATCTCAGAATCTCAGAATCTCAGAATCTCAGAATCTCAGAATCTCAGAATCTCAGAATCTCAGAATCTCAGAATCTCAGAATCTCAGAATCTCAGAATCTCAGAATCTCAGAATCTCAGAATCTCAGAATCTCAGAATCTCAGAATCTCAGAATCTCAGAATCTCAGAATCTCAGAATCTCAGAATCTCAGAATCTCAGAATCTCAGAATCTCAGAATCTCAGAATCTCAGAATCTCAGAATCTCAGAATCTCAGAATCTCAGAATCTCAGAATCTCAGAATCTCAGAATCTCAGAATCTCAGAATCTCAGAATCTCAGAATCTCAGAATCTCAGAATCTCAGAATCTCAGAATCTCAGAATCTCAGAATCTCAGAATCTCAGAATCTCAGAATCTCAGAATCTCAGAATCTCAGAATCTCAGAATCTCAGAATCTCAGAATCTCAGAATCTTAGAATCTTAGAATCTTAGAATCTTAGAATCTTAGAATCTTAGAATCTTAGAACCTCATAATCTCAGAATCTTAGAATCTCGGAATCTTAGAATCTCAGAATCTCAGAATCTCAGAATCTCAGAATCTCAGAATCTCAGAACATCAGAACCTCAGAATCTCAGAATCTCAGAATCTCAGAATCTCAGAATCTCAGAATCTCAGAATCTCAAAATCTCAGAATCTCAGAATCTCAGAATCTCAGAATCTCAGAATCTCAGAATCTCAGAATCTCAGAATCTCAGAATCTCAGAATCTCAGAATCTCAGAATCTCAGAATCTCAGAATCTCAGAATCTTAGAATCTTAGAATCTTAGAATCTCAGAATCTTAGAATCTCAGAATCTTAGAATCTTAGAATCTCAGAATCTTAGAATCTCAGAATCTTAGAATCTCGGAATCTCAAAATTTTAAAAATTCAAAATCTCAAAAAATCCACTTCCTGATTTCTTGCTAAACCTATGTATATTTTCATCCTCAAATACCCAAAAAATTCCACTAAAAACTTGTGCTTTTCCATCAAATATTCCACACATGCCTCTCGTTTTTTTTTCCTTCTCATCTGACGTCTTCTTTTTTCTCCGTTTTCCACGTCTTCTGCTACTTTTTCTCGCCATCTGTGCTCCAAAAAAAGAAGTTCACCTAACTTATTCTGATACGTTTTTTCAACATCTTCTTGATGACCATCACGCAATCTGAATTTTTTTGAAGCAAAATCTCGAAATTTCTCCAACGTCTTCTAGATTTTTTGAGAGATTTAGAAACATTTTTTGCAAATTATTCATCAACTTTTCGTTTTTTTTTTCAAAAACGTCATTTGAGATCCTAAGATTTTTGACTATTTAAGACAAAACTTTATCCCTTTTTTCCTTTTTTTTCCGTTTTAGAAATTTGAGATTTTTTGAATTTTTCAAGTTTCAGAAGAGCCAAAAAATCAACTTCTGCTGAAAATGCTGAAACAAAGCCAATCTGTCAAGTATCCAAGAAACTCGCGGCCACGGAAGGGTGAGGATTTTAACATTTTTTAAAATTGGAAAAATATTGGAAAATTGTAGTTTCAGTTTTCAAGATTTTAATATTCCCGGGTGTCCAGGATTCCAGGATTCCAGGTTTCCAGGATTCCAGACTTCCAGGATTCCAGGACTCCAGGATTCCAGGATTCCAGGATTCCAGGATTCCAGGATTCCAGGATTCAAGGATTCCAGGATTTTAGGATTCCAGGATTCCAAAATCCCAGGGTTCCAGGATTCCAGAATTCCAGATTTCAGATATCCATAATTCCAGGTTCTTATTCTCTTGAATCCTACTGTAGTTGTCATTTTTATTGGTTCCCTTGTCATGTTTCACGAGGTGTGCATGTGTCAAAGGATTACTGTAGTTTTATGTGCTGTACGATTTTTAATTGCTTAATTGGAGCAGATTCTCTTTTTTTAAATTGGTACCGAGCCTGAAATTATGGGTTTCTGGGGGTATAAAAGAGGATTTTTAGAAAACCAATTCGATTGTTTTGACCCCCTCCCTGAGGCTAGCTTTTTCCGGCTCAACTTCCAAGCTATCTAAAAACTAGACATAAAAAACATCCAGATTGGTGATCCAGTTTTCCAAGTAGTGGCCTAGAATTTGCATCGGTTGTTATCTTCTCAATGCAATCCAAAATTAGACCATGGCTGAAAACAATGACAATCTGAAGCCCACAAGTTTGCAAACTTAGAAAACTAGCCCACAAACCTCTGCAGGTTTATGGCCTAGTTTTCCAAGTAGTGGCCTAACTTCCCGAAACTAGGCTATGACCCCACTATCCATCTGATCACGATCACTATGATATCATTTACCAAAAAATCAGTGAATTCTCATAATTTTTTTCCACTTTACGCACTGATAACTTTTGATATTGCTAATCAGTAAACAGAGAATCTTATGATACAACATTTCCAGATGACGGAATAATTTTTCGTAAAAGTTCATTGAATTTTTGGACACAACTTGAAGAATTTTGGACGTTTTCACAAATATATTTCTGAGTTTTCCAATATTCTAGAGTTTTAGAAATTCTCAGAATCTCAGAATCACAGAATCACGGAATCTCAGAAGCTCAGAATCTCAGAATCTCAGAATCCCAGAATCTCAGAATCTCCGAATCTCGGAATCTCAGAATCCCAGAATTCCAGAATCTCAGAATCTCAGAGTTTCAGAATTTCAGAATCTCAGAATCTCAGAATCGCAGAATCTCAGAATCTCAGAATCTCAGCACATCAAAATCTGAGAATCCCCGAATCTCAGAATCTCGGAATCTCAGAACATCAAAATCTGAGAATCTGAGAATCTCAGAATCTCAGAGTCCCAGAATCTCAGAATCTCAGAATCTCAGAATTTCAGAATCTCAGAATCTCAGAATCTCAGAATCTCAGAATCTCAGAATCTCAGAATCTCAGAATCTCAGAATCTCAGAATCTCAGAATCTCAGAATCTCAGAATCTCAGAATCTCAGAATCTCAGAATCTCAGAATCTCAGAATCTTAGAATCTCAGAATCTTAGAATCTCAGAATCTCAGAATCTCGGAATCTCAGATTCGTAGAATCACTAGAATCCCAGTTTCTTGGTGGCCTAGAAAACCCCAAAAGTGTTTTTCCAAGTCATCCATTTGTTTTCTGAAGTGGGTCACCCCACTTCAGATGACGTCGGAAGACATGAGTCACCGAGAAACCCTATCGATGACCTCTTGAGCCAAAAAATGGACCCCCTAAAAATAATTATTGTCTTTTTCCGTTTCCCATGTGACAAAATTCATACATATCAGATGACGTTGTTTTTTCTTCCAATTTCTGCTCTCCTCATCATTTTCATCTACTTGTCCTCCTCATCATCTTCATTGGTCCCTTTTCTCTCTCCATATAATAAAAAAGAGTCCTTTTTTCAATTAATTTATGTCTTCTGAAGCTTCTGAAGACCACTAACAGCAGCACGACGTGCATCTGGTGGTGGTGGTCCGTCTTTTTTGTAATGATGAGAAGAAAAAAGAATAGAAGCCTTTTTTGCAATTTATGTGAATAATATATTTGTAGAAAAAAGAAAAACAACTGTCCCCATATAATAATAAGAATGAGCAATTAATTATTTTTAGTGGGAGGAGCGAATTCTAGATTCTAGAATCTAGAAATGGCAATTTTCAGATCCTGAGAATCTGGATTCTCTTGAATTCTGGATTCTGGATTTTTGAGAAATTTGTTATCTGAAAATTGACATTCTGAACTCCGGAAATTTACAAGTCACCGATCTAATCGCCCTACTATGTAGAAAACTAGGCCACGAAGGTGGCCTAAATTTCCAAGTGTCGGCCTAATTTTTTGAATCAATCTAAAACTAGGCCATGAATGAAAATTGACAGTCTTGATGATCTAATGACCTAACTACTCAGAAAACTGGGCCACAAAGAACATCAGACTGGTGGCCTAGTTTTCCAAGTGATGGCCTAACTTCCCAAAACTAGGCCATGACTCACTAACCATCTGATCACGCCCACTACATGATATCATTTACTAAAAAAGCAGTGAATTTTCATAATTTTTTCCGCTTTACGCACTGATAATTTTTGGTTTTCTAATCAGTAAACAGAGAATCTTATGATATAAAATTTCTAGATGAATGAATAATTGTTCTCAAAAGTTCAGTAGATTTTTAGTCGAATTCTCACAAAATTTTAGAATTCTAGATATCTGAAAACTTTTTAGAAGTATTAAAAAAAATTACAAAACCAACTTCTCAAAACAAAAAAAATTACAGTTTGATTGCTCTAATTGCTCCCTTTTGATATTTTTTATGAGGTGTGAGTGATATAGGGTTACTGTAGTTTAATGAGCTGTAAAACTTGTTTTGGTATATTTAAGAGTGGGCGGAGCCTTTTATTTTTTTTTAGGTACTGTGATTTATGGACTTTGGAACGAAAAAGGAGTGACTTACTGCTTAACTTATTAACTTACGTACTTACTGACTTACGTACTTATGAACTTACTTACTAGCTCACTATCTTACGTGTTTACTAACTTACTGACTTACTAACTTATTAACTTACTAACTTAATAACTTACTAACTTACTAACTTACCAACTTACTTAAGATGTTCATAACCGTTCAATGTAGTCTTACAATAGATGGCCTAACTTCAAACCCTCTATAAAACTAGGCCATGACTCCCTACCTATTTGATCAGTACCACTATGATATCATTTATCAGAAAATCAGTGAATTTTCATAATTTTATTCCGCTTAACGCTCTGATGAATTTCGTACCAGTAAACACAAGAATTTTCCGATTTTTCATGTACACATTTCTAGATTGTGCTCATTTTGACTCTTTGGACTCGTTAGACTACTGTAGCGGATACCATAACTTACGAGAAAATGCACATAAAGTGTTTCTAATTTTAGAAAAGTTTAGACACAATTTTTAAAATTTTCCAAAAATAGCCAAATCTAGGCCAGATGAAACTATTTTCACCGGTTTTCTGTGAATAACTATGATGAATATTTTATATTTATATCAGTGAGCAGCTGAAATTTAAGAAAAAATTTCCAGAAAATTCAATATTTAAAGGTGCAAATCAAGCCGATAGAAATTCTCATTTTGCACATAATTTCTTATTTTTTGGCTTAATTTTTTGGATTTTCTGAAATTCCAAGAAAATTTGAACATTTTATTCGGATTTCTGAGAAAACAATAATTCAGATGAGCGTCTGGAGTTTGATTTTCACGACTATACACCAAACTTTACGACAAATTGCACAGAAATTCAAAATGCTCATTTTCAAACAAACAAACCAATTTTCTAGGCTAAAAAGACCTGCAGAATCCGAATTTTAGATTAAAAACTTCTGAAAATTAGCCATTAACTATGAAAAACATCAATTTTACATCTGAAAACCATAAACTACAAACTAAACACTACAATTGATCTTCTGAAGTTTCAGAACTCCAGCTTTTTCCGTTTCGAAATTCCTATTTTTTTTGAAATCTGACACCTCACATCGTCCATGATCCTCTAATTCTCTATCAACGCAATAAATCTTCCTAAAAGAGAGCTTCTTTTCTTTATTTTTCCCTCCCCATCAAAATAATCCGTTGTCTGTGTTGGGGGTGGGGTCTTAGTCAGTAGGAATACGAGGAACACTCTTGGTTATTTTTGATGTGTTCTTCCATTTTTTTTTGACTAAATGAGTTCCTTTTTTGTCTTATTTTTGTTCTTCTATTTTCGGAAATAAGTTCATGCACTCCAGTGGACTCCTCGTCAATTCCCAAAACACGCACCTTCCTGATTGCCCGCTTCACTATTCGCTTCAGTGGGCCGCGTAGCTTATAGGTTTACACTTTTGTCTACCAATCTCACCACCCGAGTTCGATTCCTCTTGGCGGCAAATGGTCTTATTCCATTTTTGAAAATTTTTTTTGACATCAAAAAACTCTTCTGAACAAACATCATATCTTTGTAAAAGATTTGGGCCTGGTGTCTGAAAATGAAATAAAAAATTTCCAGTGTTCCTTCCCGTTTTCTGAAAAGCCGAAAAAGAGAGAAAACTTCCAAATTTCGTTGTTTACCACGGCGCCCAGAACCATAGACACATTGTTCCGCCTTCTTCTTCTTCTTTTTCATTCTTTCCTGTTCCATAAATCACCGTGCACTATATACGCTGCTACTATGTGCGACGCTCAAATCGCTGCTCCCAATATGTCTAGAGGTAATAGCGATGTTTTTTTGATAGAAGACGTCATTTCTATCCTTAAAAAAGAAGCAAAAAAGGTTTGCGGTTGAGAGTCGAACCAAAAAGGGTCATCCTAGCAGTCCGAGCTGCTAGCTAGTCGGCCACAGCTGCAGTTTCGAAGTCAAGGTGTGATTGCAAATATAAGGGTGGAAGCTTGCTAATGGTGGCTCCATAAAGACCCATGAAATCAGATATGGGATCTTCCACCACACTCGAAAATCTCCTTTTTCACCATCAACTAAAAAAAGATTCTGAATTTCGATTAACTTTTGTTGTTTTGTATATTTTGCTCTCTATCCCTCGTTACCCATAAAAAACTAAAAATAAGAACTTTTTGTTGATGTCAGTTATATATTTTTCCTATTTCAGAGATGATCTCGTTGTCCGTGCCACGCACCTCTCGTTCGTTGAGCCCAGCCATGGCCAGAAGTGCTCCAAGTTCGCCGATGACTCGCGGACCAGGTGGAATCGGTTAGTTAAATGGGATCGGGGGGTTTCCTGATTGTAATTTCAACATTTTTAATGAAGAGCTCAAAAAAAAAATCAATTTGTGAAGCTTCAGGTTACTGTAGTTTCATTCGATTCCTTCAGCTTTAGGTTACTGTAGTTGAAAAATCCAAACTTTGGATCCTCCTGAGCGGCTTCAAAACTTGAAATAGCATAAAATCAATGCCAAATTCGCAATCAGCACAAAAATTGGGTCTAGACTTATTTTTCTCTGCAGCTCTATCTTTAATTCCGCGACTTCAGGATTACTGTACCCTCGTTTTTCTGCGATCACCAAAGAATACACCGTACCATACGACAAATTACACAAATTGATTTTTTGCCTTGGAATCCCAGAAAAGACGTTCTTGAATTTTTCAAATTTCCACAAAACATAGAATTTCCGGAAATTCTGAGATTCTGAGATTCTGAGATTCTGAGATTCTGAGATTCTGAGATTCTGAGATTCTGAGATTCTGAGATTCTGAGATTCTGAGATTCTGAGATTCTGAGATTCTGAGATTCTGAGATTCTGAGATTCTGAGATTTTGAGATTTTGAAATTGGACTTCTCAAAATTCGAGAAAACCCATAATTTTCTTTGGAACTTTCCGGAAAATTCCTAAAATTACGTCAATTTTCTCATCTCTCATCTCCGGGATGAGTTGTCACATACAAAATGTCCCCTTTCAGTTTTTCTTTTTTTTTCGAATTTCGCAAAAAAGGAAAACGTCAGATATCTAAAAACTCAAATAAACTAGGTCTTATCTATCTCTTTTTGACCCCTGACCCTCTTTCTCTCTGCCTTTTTTTTCAGAAAAATAAGAGTTGGTCTTTTTTATTTGGCGGTTTTTTTAAAGTGTTTTTTTTAAGTTTCAGTCTTTTGCCAATTTGTTTCTTTTTTTTTGGATTTTAGAATATTTTCATCACTGTCTAATCTCCAATTGAGGTCATTCGGTCAATGAAAGATAATCCAGGATTTTAATAATTCTTATCCGTTCCAAGAATGACACGTAATCTGGTGACGAAATTTTTTTTGAGGTCAACAAAAATTTATTTTGGCTGAAAATTTTCTGAAAAAGCTTTTTGGAATTCAGAAGTTCAAAATATCAGGATTCAAAAATTCTGAAATTCCACAATTCTGAGATTCCAAAACGCTTGAATTCCACAATTCAGAAATTCCAGGATTTGGGATTCTGAAACGCTGAATTTCTGAAATTTTGGACTCCTGTAATTCTGAAGTTCTACAATTCTGATATTTTAAAATTCTGAGATTCTGAGATTCTGAGATTCTGAGATTCTGAGATTCTGAGATTCTGAGATTTTGAGCTTCTGAGATTCTGAGATTCTGAGATTCTGAGATTCTGAGATTCTGAGATTCTGAGATTCTGAGATTCTGAGATTCTGAGATTCTGAGATTCTGAGATTCTGAGATTCTGAGATTCTGAGATTCTGAGATTCTGAGATTCTGAGATTCTGAGCTTCTGAGATTCTGAGATTCTGAAAACCAAAGAAATAGAAAATATTAGATTTTGAGATTTTGATATTTCAAAATTCTAAAATTCAAGGATTCTGAGATTCTGAGATCCTGAGATTCTGAGGTCCTGATTCCAAAATTCCAGGATTCTAGGATTCCAGGATTCCAGGATTCCAGGATTCCAGGATTCCAGGATTCCAGGATCCCAAGATTTAAGATTCCGGGATTCCAGGATTCCAGATTACCAGGATTCCAGGATTCCAGGATTCCAGGATTCCAGGATTCCAGGATTCCAGGATTCCAGAATTCCAAGATTCTAAGATTCTAAGATTCTAAGATTCTCAGATGCTCAGATTCTTCCTATGATTTCTGACCACCCAGACCCAGAACCTAGACATTTTTATTCTGCAGAAAAAAGAGAATAAATGTATACATATATAAATATCCGGTTCATCTTCCCTTTTTCTCTGTTTTTTGCACACAATATCTGACATATTTATCGTTTTGAACCCCCACTTCCGAAGGTTCCGTGTCTTCCTTTTCTGTCCCATAAAAAACCAAAAAAACGTCACATTTAGACAGAAGAAGAAAAAAAACAACAGAAGAACATAAACCAGAAGAGCGTCTTTGTCTTCTTTTTTCTAGCTATTCTCACTATCAGTTTTTAGGCTTGTCGCCGTGAAAAAAAAACGTTATTTTTTGTTTGCAAAAAAAAAAGAGAAAAGTCGCGAATGGAACGCTTTTTGAGACCTCCTTTTTTGAGTGTCATATTTTTGGAAAATGGCAAATTCGAGAAGATTTGTAGTCATTCGATTTTTGGCGTTCTAAAAGTTAAAATTCTGAATTAAGAAATTCTGAGATTCTGAAATTCTGAGATTCTATGATTCTGCGATTCTCAGATTCTGAAAATCTGAAATTCGGATATTCTAGGACTCTGCGATTCTGAGATTCTGAGATTCTGAAATCCCAAGGTTCCCGGATTCTAAGATTCTGAGATTTTGAGATTTTGAGATTTTCTGAAAATATCCTATTACGCACTTCCTGTCTTATGACATTCTCTCTTTTGGAATAACGTTCAATCTATGTTAATCCGGTTATTCATTTTCAGCTATTTTCAGATATTTTCAGATATTTTTAGATTTCTCATTTTCTATAAATCCCAAGATTCTAAGACGCTACGTAGATTGAAACCTAATCTAATCCCATTCATTTTGATTCACTAGAACTCTAAAATTCTAAAATTATTATTTGAAGACCGAACTCTGAAAAGTTTTCAAAAAAACCCTTCCTTATTTCCAAATTCACTTTTCTCCCTTCTGCAACAAATTTGACAAAAAAAGAAAATTCTCAAAAAAAGAAGATTCTAGAAGAACGGAAACAAGTTCTCTTCCTGTCCTTTTTGCAAACAATCCAAGAATCTACTCTTTTTGATTTTTCTGTTACAAATTTTGACTCTTTTTTTTTCTTCTTTTTCAAAAAATGCTCTTTTTTCTGGTGTTTGAATCCTTCGAGGAGGTCTCCATGACTTTTTCTCATCTACCGGAAAAAGTGTATACGTTTTTTTTTCGTGAAACATTAAAAATTGGTTTTTGGAGAGTTTCCGGTGTGTTTTGAACGAAGATTTTGAGATTTGGAAATTTTTCGGCTTCTGAAAATTTGAAGTTTTGAAATTTGAAAGATTGAAGTTATGAGATTCTGAAATTCTGAAAAATGCAGGTTCTCGAAACCTGAGATTCTGAGATTCTGAAATTGTGAGATTCTGAGATTCTGAGATTCTGAGATTCTATGATTCTGAGATTCTGAGATTCTGAGATTCTGAAATTCTGAGATTCTGAGATTCTGAGATTCTGAGATTCTGAGATTCTGAGATTCTGAGATTCTGAGATTCTGAGATTCTGAGATTCTGAGATTCTGAGATTCTGAGATTCTGAGATTCTGAGATTCTGAGATTCTGAGATTCTGAGATCCTGAGATTCTGAGATTCTGAGATTCTGAGATTCTGATTGTGAGATTCTGAGATTCTGAGATTCTGAGATTCTGAGATTCTGAGATTCTGAGATTCTGAGATTCTGAGATTCTGAGATTCTGAGATTCTGAGATTCTGAGATTCTGAGATTCTGAGATTCTGAGATTCTGAGATTCTGAGATTCTGAGATTCTGAGATTCTGAGATTCTGAGATTCTGAGATTCTGCGATTCTGAGATTCTGAAAGGCGGAAAATTAGGACTCTTCGAATCTACAAATCTGAAAAACTAAGATTCCAGGATTCAGAGATTTTAAGATTCTAAGATTCTGAGATTCCGAGATTCTGATATTCATAGATTCAAAATTTGAGAATTTCAGAAGATATTTTATTCCAAATTTTGAATATTGTTTTTATTTGTTTTTCTCAGAATTTCAAAAAAAATTCCAGAATTTTCCAAGAAAAATAGTGAAACAGAACAGAAAAGGGCATTTTTTTTTGTAAAAAATAAAGATATCCAATTTCAAGATATCTGAAATTTCAGTGTTTTTGATGTATTTCGGAAAAATTCTTTTAAAATTCTGGAATTTCAAAATTTTTGCATAGAAATTTATAGTTTTTCCGATTTTGCCTAATTCTATTTTCTAACTTTCGGGATTTTCAATTTTTTTTTCATTTTTTTAATGGTAAAAAATCAGGAATTCAAAGAATCACAATTCAGAGCTTCCGGAACTCTGAAAATTCCATTTCCAGAAATTTCTATTTTTAGTCTTTCTCCGGCTATTTTCAGCGATTCTTCCCCAAAAAATGACTTCATAATCCCCAAAAGATTCCATCATCTTATTACAAAAAATACAAATAACTAACATACATATTTATCAAAAGATTCATCTATGTATTTTTGATTGCTTTTTGTCAAATACGTAGACAAAAAGTCCATATCCTCATCCAAAAAAAATGAAAGTTCAGACTTTTTTTTTCTATTTTAAGAACCCCTTCTATGATGTCAGAGAACCCTTCAGGAAGTCTTTTTCGGCTTGTTTTTTTTCTAGAAAAACACTCTTTTTTGTGAGGTAGACTTTTTAATCTTTATTTGTCTGAAATATTCAGAAAAAACCTTTTTTTAATCTTGGAGATTTTCAGATTGTTACTCTGTGATTCCAAAAAATGACTGAAAATTTCAGAAAAATATAAATAAAACCCCTTTTATAAGGATTTTCAGATTTTTCTAAACAATTTCCGTTCCTTGTTTTGAGATTTTTTTTCAAAGATCTATTTTTTTTGTAATTCTAAAGAATTGCTTATGGATAATTGGGAACTGAATGGAGATGTATTCTTTTGGGGTCTAAATGAAACAAAATGTTGTTTTTCCTTTGAATAGAAATTTATTTTTGGGGTTTTTCCCCATGAATAATATTTTCTTTGTTTCGAAATTGAAAGGGTATACGGTAGTTTTGGAAATTCTGAATTTTTGTGATTCTGAGATTCTGAGATTCTGAGATTCTGAGATTCTGAGATTCTGAGATTCTGAGATTCTGAGATTTTGAGATTCTGAGATTCTGAGATTCTGAGATTCTGTGATTCTGAGTTTCTGAGATTCTGAAATTCTGAGATTCTGAGATTCTGAGATTCTGAGATTCTGAGATTCTGAGATTCTGAGATTCTGAGATTCTGAGATTCTGAGATTCTGAGATTCTGAGATTCTGAGATTCTGAGATTCTGAGATTCTGAGATTCTGAGATTCTGAGATTCTGAGATTCTGAGATTCTGAGATTCTGAGATTCTGAGATTCTGAGATTCTGAGATTCTGAGATACTGAGATTCTGAGATTCTGAGATTCTAGTATTCGGAGATTCTGAGATTCTAGTTTTCGCTATAAAATTTTTAAAAAATTCGAAAATCTTAGAGTTCAGAACACAAAATTCCCCGAAATTCAGAATTCACTAATCTCCTTCTTCCGCATCCCTCTCATTTTTTATCCAACCATCCTGCAATTAGTTCCTTCTTTGTTTTTTGTGTAGTGCATCTTCAATTGCTCATCCCTAACGCCTTCTTAGGTGTCCGATTACAAAAAAAAATAGTATAAGTCATTTTATGTGTTTGTTTCTTCTTATAAAAATGAGTACATGTCTAGTATAATGACGTAAATTAGGAAATTCGATCATCCAATATTAGTCATATAGAAGTAAGGACTTCTTGTAGACTTGAGAAACCAAAAATTAGAAGTATTTCCCTCAAATTAGGTGTTTTCAACCCAAGACAAAAATTATCAAGTCTAGACTTTTTCGAGATAAAATTTTTCAGACGTCATCGGCTTGTTGTTCCTAGAAAATCAAGTGTTTACCGATTTTTTTTTGACACGAACATTTTGTTTTTTTCCTGTTCTTTGGCTACTATTTTTGGCTGAATGACCGAGTAAATACCTCAATTTACCGGAAAATTGACATTTTTTGAGACTGACATTTTCTTGATTTTTTAAAATTTCAGATCTCTGAATTTTGGAAATTTAGAATCTTGAAAATTTGAATCTTGGATTCCTGAATTCTTATAATCCAGGAACTCTGAAATTCTGAATTCCCATAATTCTGAAGTTTGGAAATTCTGAAATTGAAGTTTGGAATTCTTGAAACTTGGAATTTCCGAAAATTAGAATCTCAGAATCTCAGAATCTCAGAATCTCAGAATCTCAGAATCTCAGAATCTCAGAATCTCAGAATCTCAGAATCTCAGAATCTCAGAATCTCAGAATCTCAGAATCTCAGAATCTCAAAATTTTAAAATCTCCGAATCTCGGAATCTCAGAATTTCAGAATCTCAGAATCTCAGAATATCAGAATATCAGAATATCAGAATATCAGACTATCAGAATCTCAGAATCTCAGAATCTGAAAATCTCAGAATCTCAGAATCTCAGAATCTGAAAATCTCAGAATCTCAGAATTCCAGAATCTCAGAATCTCAAAATTCAGGAATTCTGGATTTTAAAATTCTGAAATTCTGGAATTTTAAAAATTCTGAAACCCTGAAGTTCTGGAAAACTGGAAATTTCTATAATTCGAATCTCAGAATCTCAAAATCTTTATATCTGAATTCTAGAATCCTTGGAATCTGATCTTCCAAAATTCATGAACTAGACTCTAAAATCCCTGACTCTGACCTTCCAACTTCCTGTACTACACTAAAATAATTCTCCATTTCCTTCCGCTCCAAAATCTTCCGAGTGTTTGTTTAAACCTTCAACGTACTCCTCCAATTTCTATAAATATCGCTTTCTTCTCCCTTTTTTTAGTCAGAGCTCCCTCCAAGAAGCCTTGGGGGCAAAATAGTTTTATTTCTCCAAAAACTAAACTTTTTAGTTAGAAACCAAACGGAAGGAAATTCCGAAGACACCATACAACTACTATTCTATCCCTTTTTGATTCACTAATTTTTTCTGTAAAGTCGGATTTTTTTTCCAAAGTGATGTTCCAAATCTGGTCTAATTCTCAATCCCGCCTATCTCGTTTAGTTCCAGATCTCAAATTCAATATTGTCATACTATTCTGGTGTCTAGAATCTTTCAAAACGTTAGTCTTCCATTCTTTGTGCTTTTCAAAAACCAAAATAGCGATTTGCAGCCAACGGGGTTCGAACCTGGCACCTTGTGGGTGAAGGTCAAAAGCGTTTGCCAGTACACCAAGCGGCACACCTAGCACATAGGATAGAAAGGCGTATATGAAGGAGGGACAATCTTTAGCCGATGAGAGGGGATGAGGCGCCTCATTATTCATTCAAATTTTTGAAAAAATCTATTTTGTTCAAAATAGACTCCACCTCTTATCCCCTATAAGACCCTATAAGATCCCCATACCTGAGACCCCAAACCGGAAGCCAAAATAAACATTGGCATCACTTTTTTCCGCGAAAAATTGAGAGAAACGTGATTTCTGGTGTATTCTTCTATAGTCATGGGATATGTAGACGTTTCTTGGTGTCCCTTCCACAAAAAATGTCTATATAATTATGTGCAAACGACACTAACTTAATTAGGCACAAAACATACACGAACCACCCAGTTGGTTCCCTATATTATTTATTTCTTCAGGATTCTTCGTCTTCCTTGTTTCCCGAAATTCTCAACGTTTAATTCTTCTTTTTTCAGAATTCATGTCGGCTCGTGATCGTTCGGGATCCATATCGCTGTCGCCGCGCAACATCATTCCGGTTTGCTCGCAGTTGTCGCCGTCGCAGGTCTCCGTGATTCGTAGATCATGGAGACACATCAATACCAAGGGACTAATTACTGTTCTGACTCGTTGCTTCTCAAGAGTGAGTTAAAAAATAAAAGCAAAAAGGTTTTGAACCAAATCTTGGGGGTCGGGGGTTGAACCCGGATGGTGAGATTGACGAGCAAAAGCGGTAGCCAATGCGCCATGCTGCACATTAAGATAAAGCGGGAGAGTTTGTATAAGAGTGGGCGGCAGATGAGAAAGGAGCCGAGGCGAAAGGTGAAGTGCACCCGCTGTAAATATTGTGTGTAGTATCACCCAAACCGTCAACTTTGAGCCAATTTATCTTGGTTTCTGTAAAAGATATCAAAAAGTGGTCAACTAACAAAATATTTGTGGTATTATGATAAAAACTTTGCTAGTTAATCACTTTCTGATATCTCCCACAAGAAGCAAGATATTTGAGCTCAAAGTGGATGGTTTGGGTGTGGCTACTATTAGAGGAAATACGGTATGTAGAACTACATTTTTGAATAATACGAAATCTGGAAATATCACACCTTCTAGATTCAAATCTATTAAAAATGCATGTAACTTAACAGCTCATCCAAATCATTGTTTTGATTGAGCTTTTTTTTTCTCTCGAAGCTGATCTAGTATTAGGAGCTAAAGCTGTAAGTCTAGCCGAAAGACATGAGATTTATCTAGCTAAAATTTCAACACCAAGACTTTTTGGGGAGATAAAATGCTGTGGGCGATAAAATCCGATTTTCGCCCAAAAACAACGATATCACTCTTATCATCTTATTCAGCTCGAATCCAACTGCCCAATCGCTTCCCAATGCTTCCAATCGGCCACATATTCGCTGTCCACCAATCCATGTGGAGTTCGTACTGTCGCTGATCATGCCAAGTATCTCTTGCAGCTTCTCGACAAAATCATCGAGGGAGACGTGGTGAGTTTGGGTTTCCACTTTGAGCTCAATTGTCTCGATAGCTGTGAAGGATATCGTAAATGTGTTAACTAATAAAATGTAGATGATATTATGAGGAAAATTTTGTTAGTTGATCACATTTTGATATCTGTCACAGGAAACGAGATAATTGAACTCAATGTTGACGGTTTGGGTTGTGTACGCCAAGTGGCGCAGCAGGGAAACTCGTTGACTCCTGTGCGGGCACTCGTGGGTTCGATTCTCGGGTGATCCAAACTTTTTTTGTATTTTGTATAGATTGATGATTCCAGGACTCGGAATTCCTTCGAGAAATCGGCGCCAATCACGTCGGACTCCAACGCGACACAGGCTTCAGCAGTCTGGAGTGGGATCGATTCCAGGAGATCATGGTCGAGGTGATTCTGAAGCAAGACGGTGTCAAACAGAGCAAAGAGGCCACTCGTGCATGGCGATTGCTCATCTGCTCGTTCATCGAGCTCATCCGCGACGGATTCGACGCGCAAGTCCGTCAATTCAGAAGAAAACACTCGTTCAACGCACACGTTCAGTACTTTGAGAACATTGAGAAGTGAGTGGAAATTTTCAGTACTTTTAAACAAGATTTCAAAGTTTCAGACGCGTCGGAGTTTGCCCGAATCGCAAAATCTCACTCAACGTCGATCCGCGGACACCACGAAACGACGTTCGCAAATATTCTCAATATTGAGCAATTCTTCGTTTCGAGACCCAATTTCTCCCAATTTCTATCCAACCTGTGATTTTTTTCTCCGATTTGTCTCTGATTTCTTTCCCTGACAAAATACATTATTTGGTCCTGATCTCTCCCATTTCATCTCATTTATTTGTCCTACATACTTTACTTTGATCTGTTGCAGAAGAAAAATCTCAAAATTTCGTTAAAAATACATCATCCTTGAACTTCGAATAAAGTCAAATATTTGGAACTAGTCCCGTTCTCTTGTCTGCGTCTCCTCCATCTTCCCTCCACTTTATATACGCCACTCTCTTCCCTCTCCACCGCTTGTCCGCGTGGCCGCGAGGAAAACAACTACGTTTGCACGCAGGCGCTCGCTGGTTCACTTCCTCTTGAGGCAGCTGTGGCACTCATATTTCGCGCCGCCCGTTTTGCAATGACGACGTGGCTAGAGTGAAGTGCAATAATGACTCGCCCTGGCGTTGCAGACCACAGTTTGAAAATGGTTCGCGTTTATAGGGGTGTTACAACTGCTTTTTTGTTTTTATTAATGGCAAAACCTGTAATAGAATGGCATCACTTCGAAACCGCGACTCGTTGGAACCGGTCATTTCGAAACCCTGGCATTGTCGAATTAAAAAAAAAGTGACACCCGAGAATTGGAAAACCACCTCTTGTTTTGATCTAAGAAAAAGTGCGGCAAAATCGTAATATTTCAGAATTTCGTCTCGTTCGCAAAATCTAATCGTTGCAATACAGTATCCCGATATTGGGGCGGAGCCTCGTAAATCGACACGAACGCCGCCCGCGAAATTTTTCAGGTGTCAGTTTTTTTCAATTCGGCAATAATACAGGCAAACGAATAAAAAAAGCCTACAAAAATATTTTATGGTTTTCAAATATGTTTTTTCTGATAATTTGAAAATCCAAAAAAAAAAAAACAATCAAAATTGATGTTCTCAAAAGAAGAAAAGTTCCCGAATATTTCGATTTTTTAAATTTGAAACCCCTAAAATTGTTTTTGTAGTCTGAAAGTCGTCCATCCGCCTGACATACCACGGTTTCGAAATTACTGTACCCCACACTGTTGAGTTTGAGCTCCGTTATCTCGATTGCCATGCAAGATATCAAAAATAGGTCATCTAGTAAAATGTTTATGACATTATGATAAACGATTTACTAGTTGACAACAATTTCATATCTCTGACAGGAACCGAGATAAATTGGCTCAAAGTTGGGGACCCTTCTATTATAGGTTTTACGGTATGTAGTAAAATATCGGAAAGAATACATTTTTAGTGGACAAAAAAGAACAAGTTGTTTATTGGAAAACAAAAAAGGAATTCAAGTCTCAAGGCTTCTCTTTGCCAGTTCTTCCACGAATCAAATTCTCCGTCTCATCCCATGCCTTCTGGTCCATTTCATGCAAAAACTCTCCCATATGAGAACCATGATGCATGTGCTGTTGTCCTCCATCCAAATCAATAATCACTCCATTCAAAAACGACATATGATCGGAAGAAACAAATGCGACAAGATTCGCAACCTCTTCCGGAGTTCCACTTCTTCCAGCTGGATTTCTAGTACGGATCAAATCCTCTGCATCGCCCATCTCTCCAGTGAAAAGTCTTCCGAATGCGCCTTTCGTTGGAATGGGTCCAGGAGAGACTGCATTGAAGCGCAAGCCATATTTAGACCATTCAGTAGCCAAAGACTTGGTCATGGTCTCCACTCCAGCCTTGGAAATTGCAGATGGAACTACAAATGGGCCACCGGCTCTAGCATAGTTGGCAGTTATGGAGGTGATAGCGGCGCCAGTTTTGTTCTGAAAAAACTATTTTTTTAAAAATTCTATTGGATATATTGGATTACTGTACCTTAATACAACGTCTTCCAAGTTCTGTAGTCACATTCATGGTTCCCTTGAGTACGATATCAATGATAGTACCATATGCATTTGCGGAGAGACGTTCGGTAGCCATAATGAAGTTTCCAGCGGCATTGTTAACCAAAACATCGGGATCTTTGGCGAATCTAAATTTTAGGCTGTTTTTTTTTAAATTTCGGATTCAAAACTAACTTTTGCTGAATTTGATCAAACGCCTTGCTGACCATCTCAGGATCACGAATATTCATCTCGAATGGTTCACAAATTCCTCCGGTATTCTTTTGAATATCCGAAGCCGTCAATTGTAGTTTTTCCATGTTTCTGGAAGCGATCGCCACGCTGGCTCCCAAATGAGCCAAAGTGCTGGCAATGGCTTTTCCAATTCCAGTGCCACCACCAGTGACCAGAGCGAGTTTTCCCTGGAAATTTTTTTTAGAATCTCAGACTCTCAGAATCTCAGAAGTCATCACAAAATATAATCAGAATTTCGAAATTTCGTAATTTCAGATTTTCAGATTTTTGGAACCTCAAATTCTCAGAATCTGAAACTCAATGTTCGAGTTTCGAATTTTTAATTTTGATCAAGTTTTTTGAATTGGGATTTAGAAAAAATATAACAGGAATTTTCGATTTTCAGAAATTGAAACTTCTAGATTTTAACAAATCTGTTTTTTTATTATTGGTACTACTTGAGATATCGAGAATTTCAAATTTCAGATTTTCAGAATCTCAGAATCTCAGAATCTCAGAATCTCAGAATCTCAGAATCTCAGAATCTCAGAATCTCAGAATCTCAGAATCTCAGAATCTCAGAATTCCAGAATATCAGAATCTCAGAATCTCAGAATCTCAGTACTTCCTAATTCCCAAATTTCAGAATCTTGTGAAAAATCGTCAGAATCACCTTGAACGATCCATCCCGAAGAACGGGGGATGTCAAAACTGGGAAGAATTTTTCCGGATTTTTGCAGAACGCCATTATCCGCAGATTTAGAAGATTATGGTCCACTGTCGGATATTTTTCCAACCGACATAATTTTCCACGTCTGATTTTTCGAAAAATCTTGTTATTTTGATTTCATGTCACCACGATTATAAATTTTCAGACTTTTTTAGAATTACAGTCTTTTGAATAACGTGTAAAAGTTAGCTTCTTGAATTCCCAAGGTCGGCTAA
The DNA here is from genome assembly GCA_027920645.1 of Caenorhabditis nigoni. NCBI lineage: Eukaryota > Metazoa > Nematoda > Chromadorea > Rhabditida > Rhabditidae > Caenorhabditis > Caenorhabditis nigoni. The sequence continues at coordinate 4,700,571 of CP115865.1, read as the reverse complement.
AACCCCAACATTTCTTGATAAGGATTGATCACAAAATACATCCCAAAGTGTGATGAACGTAAGTTATCTCCTCGGGGACATCCGGACATCCAGACACACAGAGAAATGTGCTAAAGTATTTTCAGCGAAACCGTAATGTCAATAAACGAAACGGTCATCTGAAACCAGGCCAGAAACCGTCGGATCTACGTGGCAAGAATGCGCCACCTTATATGGAAAAGGATACTCTGCTGGGGAAGGAAAAGAGTTTTATGGTGGAGAAAATGATTGCTGGCGGAGGATTCGGACAGGTTTATCGGGCGAGGAATTTGGTAAGGATTACCATTTATTGAGGGTACCGTAATCTGGAAATTTGAACTGTCAAAATTTTGATTCTGAGACTCGAGATCCTGGGATTCTGAGGATTCGAAATTTTGAGTTTCTGAGATTCTAATATTCTGAAATTTCGAGATTCTGAGATTCTGAGATTTTGAGATTCTGAGATTCTGAGATTCTGAGATTCTGAGATTCTGAGATTCTGAGATTCTGAGATTCTGAGATTCTGAGATTCTGAGATTCTGAGATTCTGAGATTCTGAGATTCTGAGATTCTGAGATTCTGAGATTCTGAGATTCTGAGATTCTGAGATTCTGAGATTCTGAGATTCTGAGATTCTGAGATTCCGAGATTCTGAGATTCTGAGATTCTGAGATTCTGAGATTCTGAGATTCTGAGATTCTGAGATTCTGAGATTCTGAGATTCTGAGATTCTGAGATTCTGAAATGTTATATTATGAGGTCCGAAATTCTGGGAAAAAAATGAACATTGGAAATTTTGAAGTTTCGAAGTTCTTTGATTCTGAGATTCTGAAGTTTTGAAATTCAAAGAATTTGAAACTTCGATTTTTTTTCTGAGATTCTGAGATCCTGAGATTCTGAGATTTCGAAATTCAAAAATTCAATTTTCAGGACACCGGTGAAGAAGTGGCTGTGAAAGTGGAACGAGCTGGAACCAACGACTCTCAACGAATGATTCTAGAATCAAAAGTTTTAGATGAAATGCTCGGAATCAAACATTTTCCCATTGTTTATTACATTGGACCTCATTCCACATACAACTTCATTGTGATGCAAATGTTGGGGAAGAATTTGGGAGATATTCGAAAGTTGTTGCCAACGAAAAGGATTTCCATTCATTCGGCAGTGAGGATTGGGATTCAGGTAGGGATTTAGATTTTCAAAATTGGAAAAAAATTTCTAACACTAGAAAAAACCAAACATCTCGAAAACTTGAAATTCTTCAAGATCATCATTATTTTCAGATTGTTGAAGCACTCTCACTTCTGCATGGAAAAGGCTGGCTTCACCGTGATCTGAAACCCACCAACTGCTGTTTGGGTCTCGACGAGAAACGTAAAACCGTATACCTCGTCGACTTTGGAATGTCTCGAAAGTTCCGGAACGACGATGGAAGTCATCGAGACAGTCGTCACTACTGTGGATTCCGTGGCACAACGAGATATTGCTCATACCGGATGCATGATCGTCGTGAGCAGGGACCAGTCGACGATTTGTGGTGTCTGTATTATTCGATGGCTGAGTTGATTGAAGGATATTTGCCATGGCGTGATGTGGAATCGGTGGATGAAATGGCTCAGATGAAGAAGATTTTGAAGCATGAAATGATCTTTCCGTTAGTTTTTTTTCTAGATTTTAATGGATTCTGATATTTTGAGAGTTAGAACTGAAACCATTCTGAGATTCTGAGATTCTGAGATTCTAAGATTCTGACGCTCTGGAATTTTGAAATTTCGTACTTCTTCGATTCTGAAATTCTGAAGTTCTGAAATTCTAAGATTCTGAGATTCTGAGATTCTGAGATTCTGTCGCAGCTTGTTATTGGGCCGGTGGAACCCCAAGCTGTGACTGCTTGTTTACTGTATGGTGTGAGGAACTGTTGTGCTTGTGTAAGATGTAAGAACGAGTAGTAAGAACGATTGGTTCATTAGCAATCAATGGTTAGAGTTAGATGCTGGGCTTAACAGGTGACACAGAGGTCCACACAGCTGTGGGACACTCCGGGAGAGGTCACCATTCTCTGCGGATGCAGAGCGGACGACTGACTGGTGCAGGGCTGTTGGTGGCTTGGCGACGAGATGGTGAGAGACGCAGACATTGGGTGCACTCCGAGTGGCGAGAGATAGAGAGGAGTGCGCTGGGCAGACAGAGACCCAGAGAAAGGTGTCATGTGGAGCGTCGTTGTGGCGGGACTTTGAGTGCAACAGTTGGCGCCAGCGCCAGAGATCGTAGATATCATTGAACCAATTGGGACTTCTGGGCATACTGTAGGCGGGCGAGTCTGAGTCCATAAGCTCTATCACACAAGAGCTTGTGGACCACAAACATCTCAGGTCGTGCCCTCGGGAGAGGGCGCGACACTGGGGGGGACGGAAGAACCCTATTTATGAGGGTCAACGAAGAAATAGGGTTGAACTTCCATCTTCTAGCATGTTTAACGACGCTTGCCAGTGTCTACTTTCTAGGGCTGTCACACAAGCACCATCAAAAGTTTGCAGTCAGGTCGTGTCCTCGGGAGAGGGCGCGACACTGGGGGGGACGGAAGAACCCGATTTCGGAGGCTAACGAGGAAATTGGGTTGATCCGTCTATCTGGCACTACACTTCCAGATGGCAATCTGTGAACAGATTCTTCAGGTTTTAGATATGCAACGGAATGCAATCCGTAACCCTTCTTGATCGGGTAGGACCTGGACCTAGACACAACCGTCAACGCATCCTTGGATTGACGTGCGTATTGTTCTACTGTCGACACGGAATCCTTGGACCTTCTGGAACTGCTGGGCTCGTTGGTTTTCTTGTTTGATTGCTTTCGTTCCTTTGATCCTTGGAATTGTACTTCAGTAGGATTTCCCTTGATGACGATTGCTATCTGACTGTCTTCTGGCTTCACGCGTGACTTCCGAAGCTTCAGTTGACGTCAGACTTTTGAGATTTGCTGGACACCTCCTTTGACTCTTCCTTTGACTTGAAACAAGTCTTCGAATCCATAAACCTCCGGTGAACTGTATACGGTATTGACATGAATCCTTGACAAAGATGTATAGAATTGTTTTACAAGATATGAAAAAGACTGTGATAACATTTGACTGAATTTGTGTCAGAGCTAATCAATATTAACCTCACGATCAATATTGAAACCTACTGGAACTTTTACGTCTCAGTTGGGCGTAAGAATCTAGGTCTGAAGAGTGACAACTACACTTTCGTAGCTCCACTGCAATCTCCCTAGCTTCCGTACCTCTTTTGGTCCCGTGGCTGGGCTCATTTACCAGAGTAAACTTGCCCTCAGCTGGACTTCAGCATCTCAGATTACTCTGTGATGCCTTGTCTCTTTTCGGTGGCTCTGAATCTTTTTAACCTTAATAAAATCTAGAAATTAAAGACTTATACAAGTACAATGTTGATCATTTGCTTTTCAGAATTCTGATTGCTCATTATCCTTCGTTGCAATTGACTAGGATTGACTTCGTTTGCACTGAATTTGTCTTGATTCCTCGACTTCCTTTGGCTCGATTCAGACGTTTGGATCTGCACATCTTCTGCTTGGCTCTCGTCATATCCTTGTGGAATCTTTCCGATCTCATCCTTCGGCTTCTGCTGGGGAAACTTCTGGAGTTGACGGCTTCTTCCTGTTGTTATTGACTTCATGACTTTCCTGAGTCTGTGCTGGACGATGTAGATGTTCGTTGAACGTAGATACGCTTCGGATGAGCATTTCCCTTTGTGATGAGAGAAAGTCTTCTTTGGACGCCTTGATTCCTACTTCAGATGTGCTTGGAACGCGTTTTCCCCTTGTGAGACAGGGATTGTTGTTTGAACGCCTTCTTTCCGAACTCTTCCGCTGTCACTCTGTTTGTATAACTTCTTGAGAACTAGTGACGACTATTGAAGTTCAGGTGACACAACTGTTGTATCCGCTCATTGGATTTCCTTTCCCAGGACTTCCTCCGAACTTCTACTGCCGTCATTAGCAATTTCCGTAGCCATACACGCTTCACACTGCGCTCTGGCTTCGTACATCGCCTCGTGGTAACAGCTTGTTTTGTGTGCGGCTTCGCTGGGCTCATGCTTTTGCTCTGCCACACGGTTTGGACTGGAACATCTTTCAGACTGCCTTGAGGACGTCATCAACCTGCTGATCGACTTCGTCGACACTGCTGCCTGACAACTCTTCCAGTTTTGAGTTGGTGCTCTTGCGAGCTGACACGAATTGCTGCTCATCTTGTTACTTACCCTTTCTGAAAAAGTGTAGATAAATCTGAAAGGTAATTAGACCGAGCAGTCAACTTTGCTCGCTGGGCGAACATTTGACTTGATTGTGTCGAGGGGGGTTGAACCATTGGAATTTGCTGTTGGCCAGCGCATTCAGGGGACGATGGGGGTGAATTATCTCGCTCCGGAGCATAATTGGTTGGGTCATTTGTACATTCCGTAGCAGGGCTCCTGTCTGAAGGTACCTAAAATGGGCTTGCACCGCCATAGGTGCTTAGGATCTTCCGCTCCTTGCGCGAAGTTTCAAGCTGGGCGCTCATGACTCGCCTTACTTCAGCTATCCATCTTCTCATAAGTTCCATGAACCTTCTTGGACACAATTCCCGGGGTATCCTCGACGGTCTTCACTTTCCTTATGATCTGATTCCTAAGGTAACGTATACTTGCCCCCAATCTATCATGTTAATTCTAAAGCTTTTTGAAGTTGTTAGTTCGGTGAGTGTTACTATGTCCCTAATCTATTCTTTGCTAATATCTATCAATTCATTCATTTCACTTGAATTTGAAACACGAGTTCACTGAGCTGGTCCTTCCTCCTCTTTGAGTTCCACGAGCTGGGCAACACGGATGGTCCAAGATAACCATGTGAGGTATCTATCCCTCTCCTTCACTGCCAAGTAAAAGCGAGTTGTCGGGATGACGATATCGGTGGAGGAGACGAGCATCAGGTAGATTGGTTCGTCTTCCTGAGACAATTCATACTTTGGCTTTTCCTTGCTCATCATGACGATCATCGCTAGATTCGCCAACACTTCGAAGTACGCAATCATGTGTTCTTGTCCACTCCCTCCAAAGTGTTCTTTCTTGTTGAGGTATTCCAGAGTTTCCGATTGTCCGGTTAATGCTTCTTGAAGGATGTAGATCATTTCGGTAATCTCCTGGTCCTGCATCAGCTTGGCCTTCATTTTGTCAAATTCCATGACGATGCTTCTTAAGAACTCGAAGTCCACCGTATGACCGCTACTCTTCTCCTCCATTTTCCCGAATTCCGGCTTGGCTTCTACTGACTTGCTCTTTGCTCCGTTTCCCTCGTAACTCTGTAGAACTTCTTTGGTTGCTTGGAAGAGAGTTCTGGCATCCGCGACTCGCTTGGCCCAGGTTTTCCTGTCCCTGCTGGAAGCTTGGCTCAGTCCGTCTTCAGCCGTCACACTGGCTTCCAACTTTTGAGCTCTCAGCTGGTCATCCATGAGTTTGCCTTGCTCGGCTCTCTCCGGACTCCCGGTCCAACAGGTCTGTACCTGGCTAGCAGCAGCTTGTTCTTCAAAGTATGCTTGGAGCTCCTTGTCGTAAGCCTCCAAGTAGGCTCGTTGAATCATCCTGTCCGCCTGGTCCCTTTCAACTGTGGCATACGTAGCCACTAAGCCAGGATAATACGACTTGCTCCCATAACGAACCTTTCCGTATCGATTGCTGGGCACGTTCAGTGGCGGGAAACCACAGAGTTCCCTTCTTTCCTTGTACGGTGGTCTCGGTGAATCGTTGACGATTTGTATCTTGAAAGGTCCTTCCTTTTCCGCCGACTCGAACGCATTGTCCTCGTGTTGTTTGGCTCTGAGCTGATCGATGTATTGTCCTTCTTTTCCTGGCTCGACTGCACATAGCCCTGTCATTGGGACGTGGCTTCGCTTAATCTTTAATTTTTTATTGCAGGCTCGACAGTAGTCTCCTCTTTTGTTGCAGCTGTCCGAGAAATGGAAGTCGTTCTTGGCGTAACAGAGTGCGCAGAACGCTGGTGTGTTAACGGCAAGGAACTTCAGTCGGTACGACTCTGGTATTGGACATCTTGGGATGTCGTGCTGGGCTACGGGGTGGCCCCCAAAATTTGAGGAGCAAATCCCGCAATTTCTTGGTCCTCTTGTTGTTCCATTGGCGTTCCGGATCTGTTTAGGCATTGTGTATCTTCGATTCTCCATGAACCATTCTCGGACGGATTCCAGTTCGGGATGACGGAGTATGAGCTCATCGAAGAACTCGCGTGGCTCAGGGAAGATCTTCGCAGTGACTGCTACTTCTTCGATTCTTGGTCGTCTCGCCCCCGGAAGTTGAGCTCTTTGGGCATTGGAAAAACGGTTCATTCTGGAATGCTTGAACTGTTTCGTGTTATCAGATATTATGGCAAAAAAATAGAAAAGAGATTAGTAAACTCACTCGTCTAACTAAGTAGAGGGAATAACTCCACTAACTAAAACCCTAGTAGAGACAATTTTTAGGGCACTCTAGAAAACGTGAAAGACGGGGCTAAGTAATTTTAGTATACGTTACAATTTTTGACTCGATCTTTTGATTCTACCGCACTTAGATGGTTCCATCCATACTGTAGACTCATAGGGCTAGACTCTGAAAAAGATTAAGCGTCCCTAACTGATTCAGTGACACCCGGCCTAAATCACTATGAATGATTGGACACGTGTAGATCTTCCGATTTTGTCACTGATCTCATCAGACTGAGATCTCGACTTGATACAAGTTTCTGTCACTCTTACCGTATCGACATCGAAGGGGGTAATTGAATTCTTCTTGAGGAAGAATAGGAGTTTTTAGAGAGAATTTTAAGAGATGTTAATGAAAAAAAGGATGAGGGTGGAATAGGGGGTGGTTCAATGTTAGAAAAAGAGAAAAAAGGAAATAGTAATTATGAGTCTCGAAACTCTATCATTGCTAATCACTAGACTTTGTGTAACAACATTTTTGATTTAACAAAAGGCTTTTATTGGACACAATTTTTTGAGTTCAACTGAATCCTTCACATCTCCATTGCCTCATCTTCGGTATCCTCGTCTCCTTGGCTAAGCTGGGCCTCCATTCCTTCTTCTTCCTCAGAGTCGTGGGTGAAACCGGAAGACGAAGACTCGCGTCTTTTCGTTGATGGAGTATATCTGTTCAGCTCCTCAGCCGTGATGTCTTCTAGCTGGGCTCTCGCTTTGTCTTGATCGCGAAATGTTGTGACATCCATCGGCGAGTACTTATTCTCATCCATTTCCTTTGGATTCTCAACCTTGGTCTTCTCCTGCACAGTGGTTTCTGGCTTCTTCTCTTCGCTCTTTCCTTCCTTGTCCTTTGCCGCTTGTTCCGAGGATTCTGGCTTGGTGGATGCTCTGGATCCTGTGTTTGGGACTCTCGATCTTCTGAAGCTGTGCCGATTCTGGATTTGACGTCTATCATGGCGTTCCCGTTGATGGCGTCGGCAATGTTGCTTGACGAAGCGTTCGTTCCGGCTGGGCTCCGATTTCTTTTCAGGAATCGTGACCTTGCTTTTGACCTTTGGTTCTGGAGGTGATACGTACCCCTCGCTTTCTTCCGACTCATGACCATCTTCTTCCATCAATTCCGCCCACGTCTTGTTCATTGTCACTTGGAATTCTGGCTCCATTTGACCGTTTGGCTTTTGGCTGGGCATCGGAACGGACAGTTGCTTAGCTGGGCTCACGCGATTCTCGTCGCATTTCAACGCTGTTACTCTTGCTTGTTGATAGTTTTCACGATCAACAGATATCGCGACTTCACACTGTCGTTTTATCTCAAACTGCATTTTCACAGCATTTCGATGCTCCGTGAACCGCTGGGCCTTTCGCTCGTTGATCTCTTCCTTCAGATCTTCATTGATCCCTATTTTCAGCGACTTGTTGATTTCCTTGCATTCCTCGATATCCATCCCAATTTTGTCCAGCGATCCCATCATTTGATTGAAGAGATCCTCGTTCTGCTGCTTATGGATCTTGTGTTGGTTCGCGAGATAGGCGTCGAGCTTGGCGAAATCCGTCAGGGGTCCGTCACACATGACTGTGATGGGCGAGGTTAGCTTGGCTTTGTGCTCGTCCGTGAGCTTGGCTTTGTTGCCTTTCGACTGGTCCGGAAGCTTGGCTGTAATCACTTTAAATGTATCTTATTCGTGTTTCGAAGTCAAACCTCTACAATTCTTTTCAGACATTTTTTTCGTAGAGTTTTGCTCGGCTTTCTGGGAGATTGGAACTACCTTAATTTAATGAGATTTCTTCTCAATTAAATTCAAACGAAAAAGGAAATAAGTTTGGTAGTTACCACAGAAGATTATAATGATTTGGAATAAGTTTACGTTTTTATTCAAAATGTATTAACGAAAATAAATCTTCTTCTTCCTGATGCCGTGTTGGCAGTCGCCTTCACACTGGCTCCTGACCAAACTTCTTATCGCCGGATTCTGTATTCACCAGCAATTGCTCGCTAGGCTTCAACTTTCTTCCTTGCGACACGAATATTAACATTTGATAGTGATTGTTGATGGAAATTTTCAGCTTTCTTGTGTCGGCGGCTTGGCTACATTTTCTTTCCGCCACATTGCTAAGCGGGGTGAAGGGAGAGCGAGAGAGTGTTTTAACGAGAGAGACGCGAGTGTGAGTAGAGAAATGAGCTTATTTGAGTTGTTTTTGAGACTAAATGACTAGTTAGAAAGAGTTCGAGACTACAGTAATTACTAAAGAAGTGACAGAAAAGGACATGAGAAACAAACAAGATGCCTGTGTGCATCAAGGGCTCTATTTGGTGGGGGCTTGCCAATCCTCGGAAGCTACGACGGCGTCGGCCGTAGGTTCCTCCTTCCTGACAGGTTTCCTCCTCCTTGCGTTGTCTCCATCCGCTCCCACACGGATGACGCAATAGAGGAGTGATCGCAATTGTGGCTCATCACACCGATTGGATTCCCGGCTCATCGCACCGCGGATTGCCTATGTCCGTTCTTCTTCTTCGAGCTACCACGTCGCTCGGCAATCCGTCCGAGCTCTCGAAGAGATGTACGTCGCTAGGCAGCGCACGTTGACCTCTGTCAGCCATGCCTGCTTTCGCAAGGGATCCTTATCCCGCTCCTGCTACTTTACCGGCAACACGTCCTCTCTTCCTTTCATCACAACTCGGTGTTTCTGAAATTTGATAATAAAACCTGAAAGAGATTAATGTGCCTTGAAAGTGGATCTGTGTCTCAAGGGTGACTGGTCTTGGATGGTCTTCTAGGTTCTTGGAGCTCCTTCTTCATTGGTTTTCTTCATGGTGCAGTTGTGCTTGGCTTGTTTAGCTGAGCTACAACTAGCTGGGCTACTACTGGCTTGGCCACTTCTTCGCCTTCTCCACGAAGTATGTCAGCTCCTCGACTCCCGAATTCCTTCCAATTCCACGGACATGTGTGGCCTGTTCTGTAATCGGACTTTTGACGAACGAAGTGTCCACGAAAGACGCCTTCGCTTCCTTGTTTCGTTGAGTATGCTCTGTCGCAGATAGCTCGCCTTCACACGGGCTTGCACAAATGCTATTTGACTCGAGCACACTCGCCGAACTTTCTCGAATCTTCTTCGCTTTCGAATCTTCTTCCGTCCGCAATCCATTTGATTCTTGGGCTTGGCCGCATTGTAACCAAAACAAGTCATCATGCTAGGCTACTGCCTTCCACTACATGCACAACACAACACTCACTATACAGCACCACCGTTAGTCATCTCAGAACCTTGTCTGATCATGCAACCGGGCGGAAAGTCATTTCTTTCCACAATCCGGTCGATGCACCATGTCGCAGCTTGTTATTGGGCCGGTGGAACCCCAAGCTGTGACTGCTTGTTTACTGTATGGTGTGAGGAACTGTTGTGCTTGTGTAAGATGTAAGAACGAGTAGTAAGAACGATTGGTTCATTAGCAATCAATGGTTAGAGTTAGATGCTGGGCTTAACAGGTGACACAGAGGTCCACACAGCTGTGGGACACTCCGGGAGAGGTCACCATTCTCTGCGGATGCAGAGCGGACGACTGACTGGTGCAGGGCTGTTGGTGGCTTGGCGACGAGATGGTGAGAGACGCAGACATTGGGTGCACTCCGAGTGGCGAGAGATAGAGAGGAGTGCGCTGGGCAGACAGAGACCCAGAGAAAGGTGTCATGTGGAGCGTCGTTGTGGCGGGACTTTGAGTGCAACAGTTGGCGCCAGCGCCAGAGATCGTAGATATCATTGAACCAATTGGGACTTCTGGGCATACTGTAGGCGGGCGAGTCTGAGTCCATAAGCTCTATCACACAAGAGCTTGTGGACCACAAACATCTCAGGTCGTGCCCTCGGGAGAGGGCGCGACACTGGGGGGGGACGGAAGAACCCTATTTATGAGGGTCAACGAAGAAATAGGGTTGAACTTCCATCTTCTAGCATGTTTAACGACGCTTGCCAGTGTCTACTTTCTAGGGCTGTCACACAAGCACCATCAAAAGTTTGCAGTCAGGTCGTGTCCTCGGGAGAGGGCGCGACAGATTCTGAGATTCTGAGATTCTGAGATTCTGAGATTCTGAGATTCTGAGATTCTGAGATTCTGAAATTCTGAGATTCTCAAGTTCTGGAATTCTGAAATTTCATACTTTTTTGATTCTGAGGTTCTGAGAATCTGAGAATCTGAGATTCTGAGATTCTGAGATTCTGAGATTCTGAGATTCTGAGATTCTGAGATTCTGAGATTCTGAGATTCTGAGATTCTGAGATCCTGAGATTCTGAGATTCTGATATTCTGGAATTCTGAGATTCTGAGATTCTGAGATTCTGAGATTCTGAGATTCTGAGATTCTGAGATTCTGAGATTCTGAGATTCTGAGATTCTGAGGTATCCAAAAGTCAAAAATCAAGAGTTTAAAAAATCGAAAAATCAAAGTTTTCCAAAATACCATAAATTAACGTTTTAGCAATGATCCTATTCTGAAAATTTTGAATTTCGAAAACTTTTTTCCAGGTCCATGCCTTCCCGATTCGCCAGTTTCGACCGTAACCTCCGTCGCCTCCGTCAGACTTCCAGTCCGGATTACGTGAAATTCCAGAATATTCTGGCTAGCTGTATAAAGTTTGTCGACAACAACGCCGAATTCGAATGGGATGTGTTGGGTGTTTAAACTCAAAAAAACTGACATGAGAAAACTTGAATAAATGATTTTTAATTTTTTTTTTGAAATTTCGATTTTTGAAGCTCAATTTTTCAATCAATAAACTTTGAAGAATAAAGATCTGTTTATTAAAAATTTAAGAATTTTAATCAATGCATAAAACATAATAAATGATATCATATCACAGAATGAAAGACGATTTTCAGAGATTTGCGTAATTAGGATGAGGATAATTAGCTAATTAAAAAGACAATTAAGTATTAAATCAAAATAAATTATTTAGTTGGTCTTTGTACACTTTTTTGACTAGCATTTGGAAATTCAGCTATACGGATTTCAGCACCAACTACACGGTGTCTAGGAGGACTCTTCTAGAAAAAGAATAATCAAAGAATTTTGAGCATTTTGGAATGAGTTAGGGGGGATGGGGAGGTACAAACTAATTAAAGGAACACACACTCTCAAAAAAAGGGATTACTTAAAAATGCGTCCTTGTCTGGAAAGAGCGTCCGGGCGGTTTGGTTGGCTGTAAGTCGGCACGTTGTAGTTGACCGGTTCAACATCCGGACGATAGGCTGATGGGGAACCCTGGAATTTGTGAATTTAGTTTTTTTGGGTTTTCAAAGTGGCGAACAAAGTTGCAAGTTGAAAAAATTCAAATTCTGAAAATTGTGGAATTTCTTAACTATAATCTTTAAGTCCATTTATCTCGTTTTCTGTAAAAGATAGCAAAAAGTAGTTAACTGATAAATTGGTTATCATAATATTAGCAATATTTTCTCAGTTTGCTGTTTTTCGATACCTATTACAGGAATCGAGATAAATTGGGTCAAAATTAATGTCTCTCCCATTCGAAACATTTCAATTCCCGTATTTCGGATTGAGCTCAGCCAACTCATTGACTTTGATCTGAATTATCTCGAGTCCTGTGAAAGATATGGAAAAATTATCAACTGATAATTTTTTTATCATAATATCACAAACATTTTATCAGTTGAAAACTTTTTGATATATCGCATAGAAATTGAGATAATTGAGCACAAACTATACAGTGTGGGCCCTTCGAAAAATTCGCAAACATCGTTTTTCTACAAGTCCGGATACCGTAGAACCTTTATTAAAAGGGCATTCCATTGTTCCAAGGTTCCCTAGGGCCCTTCTGTTACAGGGGCCTTTCTAATAGAGGTTTCTTCGAACAAAAAAAAGCTCCAGATTTGAACAAATCCCTAAAACCCACCATCAGTGCCTGTAACCTCTGCGAGAAAACATTTCCATCATCTGGAGCAACACCTCCAGATGTTGAAATATAGTTTGGATTGGTTACTTGCCCACCGTATCCCGGTGGAACCACAGAGCCTTGGCTTCCCATTATTCCTTGGGTCGGCTGAGAATTTACAGATTGTTGAGCAGGATGGATGCTCACTGGATTTCCGAATTCGTTGAGAACACTGAATTTTAGATTATTCACTTTCATTTTTTTATAGTCCGAAACTCACGATCCAATCCTTGGAGCATTCGTATGAGCACTAACTGAGATTTGATGTTGACTATTCACACTATTCCCCAATCCATTTCCATTTAATCCGCCGACTTGATTTCTAGGGTCGTTGCTGAAAAATTCGATGGTCGATTCATTGAACTTCAAAAAACTAACTTATTGAATCCAAACTGAGAAGTTTGATAGCTCGGATTGGCTCCAAAACCATTCATAGGTCTACTATTCGCATTAGTGCTTCCAGATGAGACGGAGGGTCTGAAACATAGCATATTTGAAACTCATACCCTTCTATTAGAGGTCAGTCGTTCACACGATTCAGTCATTTACAGTAAATACAGTAAACAAAAAATACAGACATTTAAGATTTCAAATTTAATATTGTTTTTTTTTTATTTTTCCGAATTTTACACTGAACTTTTTGATGCAAACGATAATGCCGACTTTCATACGATTTACCATAATTGCTCTTTTCCATTTTCAAACTTTGAGCATAATTATCTCGGTTCCTATAAGAGATACCAACAATAAGTCAACTGATAAAAAGTTTATCACAATATCACCAACATTTTTGTAGTTTATAGATTTTTGATATCTCTTACGGTAACTGAGATAATTGGGCTCAACGTGTGGAATGAGCTAGAAAAAATAACACTCACTGTTGATTGGTGTAGCCGCTGTTAACATTGGAGTTGAATGAATAAGGCTGAAAATTTTAAAAATCAAACATCTGAGCAATCCAAATCTACTCACTGCCTGTCTTCTCATCTCTGGTTCAATATTCTGTCCCGGACTTCCATTTCCTTGATACGGTTGAACGTTGTACTCAGTATTTCCATTTTGTCCATTAACTCCATTCAAGTTCACAACTCCGTTTACCGCTGGATGGTATCCGGATGGCTGACGAGATTGTTGCATAATCTGTTGTTGATTCTGAATCCTCTGTTGCTGCATATCCACAACCGAAGGGTTTGTGTTTTCAGTTGGATACTGTGGATTGCTGACACTGTATGGTTGATTGACCTGCCCATTGACAGGCACTCCATAATTTTGTTGTTGTTGAATGCCTTGAGGGTTTTGAGGATTCTGAGAATTCTGACCCTGACCCGTCACAATTCCATACATATTGGATCCCAAACTTCCGATAGCATTTCCAACTTGTCCTACAAACGCTCCAGTCGCATTCATCATCTGGCGGGGCATCCCACTCAATGGAATCCATCTACTGTCATTTGGTCCACTACTTCCATAGGAGACCTGCATGTGTTGCCGGTTACGGTAGTAATTTTCGAAGTCCTGCTGATTCTGTTCGATGGTATTCGCTTGGGCGTAGGTTCTCCATTCTGGGACAAACAGATAGAAGCAGTCTTGTTGTTTGATGTTCAGGTACTCGTCGTTGTTGTCGGAGGCGTTTCGCATGATTCCGTATTGTGGGAGGCAGAAGTCGTAGCAGTCCGTGCAGCGGCGGTCTGGAATTTTCGTTTTTTCGTGAAGACTAGAAACTCAGAACTGATAAGTGATAACAAAATTAGGTCAACTAGCTAAATTTTTATGTTTGCCACTTAACCCAAAAGACAGTGAGATTAACGCTTGAAAGTGGACTCCTTTAAAGGCGCATAACAATTTTCATGCTACAGTTCTCTAAAAGTTACGAGCTTCAAAAAAAAGTTTCTTGATTGCTCTAACCGTTCTCAAGATAATATCCTTCGAAGTTCAGAGGAGACGCAGACAACGAGAGTTCTCTCGCTTCTCTGCGTCTCCACTAACTTTAAAGGCGCATTTCTAGAGAACCGTTAGAGCTATCTGCAAGCTGTCAACTGGAGGAAATGTGCAAAACTGTATTTTAAAATTTGTCAAAAAAAAACAGTTTCTTCATATAGTTCTAACGGTTCTCAAGATATTCTCCTTCGAAGTTCAGAGGAGACGCAGACAACGAGATGTTCTCGCTTCTCTGCGTCTCCACTAACTTTAAAGGCGCATATCTCATTAACCGTCAAAGCTATCAAACTGCTGTCAACTGAAAAAATGTGCAGAATCAAATTTTACATATTTTCATAGTCGAAAACATTGTTGGGTTGCAAAAATGAAACAGTCTTGCGGGCCTTAAACTCACTTCTCTGATCAGAAGTCTGTTGTAGCTGCACAATTCGAGATCCATTGCACTCGGGGATCGGTGGGTTGAACATGTTTTGAGCCTGAAAGCAAATTTGGTTGTTATAGAGATCCAGGAAAACTACAAGCCCTGAATCAAACCTAAACTTACCGAGTTAGTCTGCTGAAGTGGAGATGGGATCCATGACCAAACTTGTTGCCAGCCATCAGTTTGTTGATGTCTCAACACTGAACTCTTTGCTGCTTTCCGGACATCTCCAGGGTTTGGCATTGAGGACCTATCCAGTGGAAGCAAGAAGCAGTACAGATTTCTACCATTTGCATTAAGTGACTGATCAATGACCACCACTTGGTTCTGTAATCCAAAAGTTCAATTGATATGATCCCCATCAAAAAACAATACCTGATTAAAATCATAATAATTAATATAATTTCCCTTGATCGGCGGGGATCCTTGGATTTGGAATCGGATTCGTTCTTTTTCGGCCTTCATATCAACCCTTGAAGACGAGTTTTGTCCATTGGTCAGAGAAGTCGGGGCGATCCATGTGAATTGGGCTTCTTTGGGAGTTGGAAGCACTTGGGAGAGGATGATAATGATGACGATAGCAATGATAAGAGCTACCAGAAGACAGAGGCAACATCCTATAGTGTTTGGTTTTTTGAAACTGAAACTTAATAGTTTGGAAGGAGGCAACAAATTGGTTCCCATCACGGTGCTACAATAGAAGCTTACAATTTCATTGCACTTTAAGCTCAATTATCTCGGCTCCTATATAAGATATCAACGTTTTGTCAGCTGGTAAAATGTTGGTGACATTATGATAAACATGTTACCAGTTGACAACTTTTCGATGTCTTGCACAGGAGCTTCAATCTAGCTTTTCTGTATTTGACATCTCTTACTCACAAATTCTTAATCTCCTGCAATCGGTTCCTCTTTGGTTGATTCTTTTTTTCATTCTTCTTTGACCCCTTTCCCTTCTTTTTCATACTTGGTGGCGATGGATTTGGACCAGTAATAACGGATCCAGATCTTGATGGAGGCATACTTCCAGTACTATGAATAGTTCCAGCTGGTCTTGGAATCGAAACCAATCGTGGATCCGTGGAAAACACCTTCTGCTGCTGGATGGGTTGTCCTTGGGTCTGAAATCATCATTTTGTTGACGAGAAATTACAAACATATTTTGAAGATTCATGCTCGCGCACCTCGGTTACAGTATCCCGACTCGTACTTCTACCACTATCATCACCATTCTCATCAATGTAGCGGACCGAATGAATTCGCGCATGCACTGTCTCAACCTCCTATACAACGAAAAAATCACAGTACAAAACAAAACAAAAGAGTAGAAGGGTACAGTACCCTTAAAAATTGAATAAATTCTCACCGAAAATTGTGTTGTAAAAACTGCGGGTTGTTGAAGGCCCATCAAAGATGATGCTCTGGAGTTGACAGAGAATGTCGTGGACATTGGAGCAGCTGGACGGGGTGGCTGGAAATAGGAACCTTTTGAAACTGATTAGCAAAAAAAAATGGTAACCAAAAAAGTTGGTACAATTTTATAATATTTGTTTTGTTAAACTTCAAAATAGTATAGTTTTAGGAACTTTCAATTCGCTAACTTTGACCCAATATATCTCGGTTCCTGTGAGAGATATCAAAAAGTGATCAACTAACAAAATATTTATCATAATATCAGTAATATTTTATCAGTTTATTACTTTTTGATATCTTTCACAGGAAGCGAGATACATCAAGTCAAAGTTGGCGATGTCCGCCACCTCCAACTCCTAAAATTTTCAAGTCGCTAACTTTGACCCAATATATCTCGATTCTTGTGACAAACATCAAAAAGTTGTCAACTAACAAAATGTTGATCATAATATCATAAACGTTTTATCAGTTGATTACTTTTTGATATCTGACACAGGAAAAGAGATACATCAGGGTAAAGTTGGCTCCCTTGTTTTGAGATATCACCCACCGCTTGCTTCGGCACCATTGGATCCCCACCAACTTGCACCAAATTGTTCCAACTGTTTCTTCGCTGGCCCGACATTGCTTCTGAAATTTTTATTTTGTTGGTATCAAAAAAATTCATTTGAATAAAATGTTTAATGTTTCAACAATCCTCAGAGTTTGTCGAAACATGTTCTTTGATAAGCTCAACTACCGTAACAGAAAGACCTAATAACTTAGAGTCAAATTTTCTCGTTTCCTGTGAAAGATATCAGAAAGTGGTCAACTAACAAAATATTGATCTTGTTGTATCCAGTATTTTGTTAATTAACCACTTCTTGATACCTTTTATAGGAAACAAGATAAATTTGGTTAAAGTCGGGAGGTCCCTAAATTTCGATACGTTTCCACCCCTTCCTTGCACTTTGAGCTCAATTATCTCAGTTCCTATAAGAGATGTCGAAAATGTTTTAACTGATAAAATGTTTGTCATAATATCACTAACACTTTTGTTGTTTACTGATTTTTGTTATCTTCTACGGAAATCGAGATAGTTTTGTTCCAAATTTACTCACGATTTGGTCCACTACCAGACACGGTGCTCCATGAGTCTTCGGTGGCTGCCGAGTTGCGATAGGATGGTGGTGGTCCTGAAAATTGACATATGATATGGTACCGAATATGGGGAAAGGGAGAGAATGGGTAAAGTCAACAAATACGGGCGGGGACGAAAAGAAGAGACTCTGTTGTTTTCCAAATAGACAATAACTATTGTATCTTAAGAAGAAGTACTTGTCATGGGAGATTACCCTCTTTTTTTTGGGTTCAGGGAGTTGAGATTACTGTATTATTCAAGAGATTTAGCAGAATAGAAAGTTTGAAGAAATTTCAGAAAAAAATTCTTATCTTGCCAGTACACAAGCATAATTTCAAAGCAGGACTGTAAAAACTGAAATTTTCAGCTCTTTTTTTAGAAGTCAGTTTTTCTGAACTGAAAATTTTCCAAATAATATATAGATGCCATTAAGACAGGTGTCTAGGTTCAGGTTACATACAGAGAAGGTGGTCCTTGAAAGAAATTAAAAGTGAATCTATTAGGATAATGCACAGAAAAAGAGACCTAGAGGATTAGTGGATTAATAAAAGAGTAAGATTGGGCGGAAATTCAAGAAACAACTATTTGATTTTTAAAAAATTTAAAATTTGGAGCTTGTTAAAATTGTTTGCATTTTAATGTACAAACAAATTCGAAATTTTAATATACGGAACTTGAAATTTGCATAAGGCTACTATTACATGCATTTCAAGTGGAGGTGACATTCCACAGAGATTTACCTAGGTTAGCAAGTGCGCTATATTGACTTTTTTACAGTTATCAATACAGCGCACATGTTGACAAGAGATGACTCACCTTGTCCACGTGGCTCGTGATCCAGCGCCGGAAACTGGGTGACTATCTGATTCGGTCGTGACATTCACTGGTTAGACAACCACCCTGATCTGAAAAATTAAAGTTCGAGAAATTGAAAAAAAGGATTATTTGCAAAAAAAGTTTTGGAAGAGAGATTTAGGAAACAGAAACTCAGAATTTGGGAATTTAAACATTCGAAATCTTAACATTTCAAAATATTTTTAGAATTTTTTTAGAAATTCTGTAATTCCGAATCTTCAATTTCGAAAAAGTTAACTTTTCCAGTTTCTAATTCAGAATCTCAGAATTTCAGAATCTCAGAATATTAAAATTTCAGGATCTTAGAATTTCAAAATTGCAGAATTTCAGAATTTCAGAATCTTGAGAATTTCAGAATTTCAGAATCTTGAGAATTTCAGAATTTCAGAATCTGAGAATCTCAGAGTTCCAGAATTTTAGAATATTAAAATTTTAAAATCAATCTCCTCTTTTGCTGGATATTCAAAATCCCATAATCTGAGAATTACAGTATCCATAAAACATCAAAGATGAAAAGGATCCCGAACAGAAAAAAGAAGAAGAGCAAGAAGAAAAGTTTGTTCGTTTTCGCATAAATAAATGAGGGGGGCTCACAACAGTCAGCTGGGGCGGTGCGGGGAAATAAGAAGAAGAAGGACTGTATACATTTGCAAATGCAGAAGAAGAAGAAGCTTCTTCTTCGTCTTCTCCTCCCGTATATCAAAACAAATAGAACCGCCTCGTAATCTTGAGCCGCTAGTTTATGCGGTAGAGCTTCAGGTTGCGGAATGTCGTCCCCTCCCGTACACATCAGTTGCATACAGTGGTTTTGACAACTGAACTTGGAATAGATGTTCGGGGTGAGCAATTAGGCAAAAGAGCAAGGAGATTGTTTGAAAATGAGCAATGTAACATGATTTGGATTACATGAGCAATCAGTGTTTTTGAAGCTGATCATGCTTCCTCTAACAGTCACCCTCATTTTAAGCTCAATTATCTCGATTCCTATGAAAGATATCAAAATTTGTCAATCAATTGAATGTTCTTCACACTAACATCTACAATTTATTGGTTGGCAAAGTCTTGATATCTTTTACAGGATCCAAGATATATGAGCTCAAAGTTAATAGTGTGAGTGATCTTCTATTAGAGTGTTTACGGTATCTTGGTACCTATAAGAGATGGCGAAAAAGTGTCAACTGATAAAATGGTGTTCATGATAACATTTACATTTTGTCAGTAGGTCACTTTTTGATATATTTTCGAAAAATGAGATAATTGAGGTCATACTGTATCTATTTTTGGTCTTGAAAAATAGATTTTTTTTTTGAAAATTCGAATGTCCAGAAAGACACTTTTCATTGACTATTAGTGATTAACTAAAGTGAGTTTAAAAAAATATCAGCAATTTCTAACTTTTAAATTAAAGAAATATTTACTGATTGACAAAAAACTATAGCATTAATTTGGGTGTTTTTTTAATCTCGAAAATTATGAAAAACGGAGTTTTTTTTTCAAATTTTGCATTTTTGAATACTGCGCAAAACGACTGAACGAAAGATTCTGAGATTCTGAATCTCAAAAACGCTTCTGAGATTTTGAGATTTTGAAACTGAAGTTCTAAAATTAAAAAATTCTAAGATTCTGAAATTCTGAGATTTTCATATTCTGAAATTCCGAGATTCTGAGATTCTGAGATTCTGAGATTCTGAGATTCTGAGATTCTGAGATTCTGAGATTCTGAGATTCTGAGATTCTGAGATTCTGAGATTCTGAGATTCTGAGATTCTGAGATTTTAAGATACTGAGATTCTGAGATTCTGAAATTCTAAGATTCTAAGATTCTGAGATTCTGAAATTCTGAGATTCTGAGATTCTGAGATTCTTAGATTCTCAGATTCTTAGATTCTGAGACTCCGGATTTATGAGATTCTGAAATTTTGAGTTTTTGAGAATTTGAGACTCTCAGATTCTGAGATTCTGAGATTCTGAGATTCTGAGATTCTGAGATTCTGAGATTCTGAGATTTCAGATTCTCAGCTTCTCAGATTCTTAGATTCTGAGACTCCGAAATTATGAGATTCTGAAATTTTGAGTTTTTGAGAATTTGAGACTCTCAGATTCTGCGAATTGAACGGAACCTCGCAAAAAAGGAAGCCACAATAGCATACTAATCTAAAACTTTATCAGTTTCCGAGAATTCAGAAATTTCTAGAAAAATCCCAAACTTCGGGAAAAAACACAGAACATGCGCGAAAACATCCCACATACAATGACCAGCGCCGAGCACAAAACAGTCGTTGCCCCTCCACTTAGGAAGGATTACGGTAGCTGCTCTTAAGTATCAAGGAAGTGCCGGAACACAAAAAAACGGGCGGTCAGCGACCAAAAAAGTTGGGAAAAATGAGGAAGTGAGAAAAAGTCAAGTTGAAAATTTCCAAAATTATTAGAATAATATTCTCATACAACACACACATATGTATAAATATAAAACGGAATTGAAGAGGTAGCCCGGAAAATCGGGAGGTTGGTTGGTCAGAAAAGAGAAGGTCAAAGACAAATATTTGGTGTTCAGAGAAGGCAAAAGGGAGAGAAAGGTGCATATGTTGGCTCGGGGAGGGAGAATGGGAGCTGTACTACTAGAACACGGGGAACACCTTGGTGGGTATACAAACACAAGGAGTAAAAATGAGAGGGATTCTGAATCCTGGAAGGATGATGAAGTGGTTTTGAAGATCAGTACAATACGGGTTGTAGCTCTTTGCTCTGTTTGAAACCGTCTTGCTTTAGACTCACCTCGACCCTAATCTCCTAAAATCGATCCCACTCCAGACTGTTGGCGCCGATTTCGCGCAAAAATTCCGTGCCCTGGAAGCATTTAGATTGATTGGGGATGCTTGGGGATGATCTTCACAAAAAGGATTGTTCCACCCAGGCATCGAACCCGCAAGCGCTCGCTCAGCAGCCAACGAGCTTCCCAGCTGCGCCGCTTGGCGTACACAGCCTACCGTATTTCTTCCAATAGAAGCCCACCCAAACCGTCAACTTTGAGCTCGATTATCTCTGTCCCTTTGAAAGATATTAAGAAATTTTCAACTAACAAAATGCTTATCATACTATTACAAATATTCTATCTG
Source organism: Caenorhabditis nigoni (assembly GCA_027920645.1). NCBI lineage: Eukaryota > Metazoa > Nematoda > Chromadorea > Rhabditida > Rhabditidae > Caenorhabditis > Caenorhabditis nigoni. Next base: position 4,679,227 of record CP115865.1, on the reverse strand, counting down.
TTGACAAATTTCCGATATCTCTTCTAGAAATTGAGATAATTGAGCTGAAATGTAAGTATAGGGTGACCTTCTATTAGAGAAAATACGGTATTTTCGAATCAATTTTTCTCTATAGAGTCAGCAAGTGGTACCACTATTGTTAAGTGAGAACCTATACTCACTTTTATAAAATAAATTAAAATAAAAATTTTGATAATTGGAGGAGAAAACGTCCCAGACAAAGAATACGGTAGCCGCGGAACGAATCTTTCCCATTAGCACTGTGAGTATCATAAAACCTGTATTAGAAGGGCCGGCCCTTCTATTGTTCCAAGGTACCTCTGGAGGGTTCTTCTATTACAGGGGCCCTTCAATTAGAGGGACCCTTCTGATACAGGTTATACGATATTTTGTTAGTTGGACATTTTCGATACTTCTCACAGAATGCCAGAGAAATTGGGTTGAATTGGCGGCTAGAGGACCACTCTTTTAATAGGCCTTACAGTACAAAAATTCAATATTTAGTACAGAATAAAATGTCTAAATTGGAAAATTTTTTGCAGTTTATAAATATCAAATCAGGAATGTTGAAACGCGACCTAAATTAAAGGAAACATAAATTAGAGGCTCGAGTACCAAGTAGTGACAGTCTCAACAAATTTCACTTCTGTAAAATCAAAAATTCTTGATCTTCACCAATCATTAATTTTCTGAACCGTTCAAGATTTTCAGTGACCCCGAAAAATTCAAATATCCCGCGCCCTAGTTTCCCCAGGACACCAATGTTTCGCCAGTCAACAAAACGTGGTGAAATAGGTGGAAAACTCCCTTTCTTCAGTCAACAGCGTTCAACAAGTTACAATTGATTTTGAATTTAATCATGTCAAACAAGGAACTGCATACTGTATTCTCCAGAGGAAGTCGTATGTACCACGATGGTGGAGGATCTGAGAACGTGACTGGTTAGTGAACAATTTTTGCATAAAAATCTGAAATTTTGAGATTCAGAAGATAAAAAACCTGAATCTTTTATAAAAATCTGAAAAATCTGAATCCCGTAATCTCAAGATCTCAAGATCTCAAAATATTAGATGTCAAAATTTCAAAAATCTCTGAATCCTAAAATCTTCAAATTCCAAATAGTTTCTGTATTCATATTCCTTCTCTCATATTCCATCTCTTGTTCAACTAACTAAAATTCAAATTTATTCTTCTCTACAGACCTAATTATAAAGAGATCAGATATAGATAATTAAGCAAATACATTCTGGGTCGGTAAATGGAAAAAGGGCAGCTGAAACAGGTCAATTTTTGGATTATTGTATCATAGGGTAGGGCAATTATAATAATTGACGTTTTGTATCATAATTGCCCTTTTGTATTTTGGCATGAGCCCGCTCTCACTTGGATCCAAGGCAATGGGTCAGAAATCGCAAAAAAAAATCACGAGTTGCAACTCGTTGATTAAAATTAATTAGGTCAAATCCACGACAACTTAGAAATTATTAAACTTCTTCTGGCCTATAAGTTATTCGGGCGCGTTCTTGACCCGTTGCCTTGGACCCAAGTGCGCCCTCCCTCGAAATAAATCCAATTGGTAGATCAAAAATAAATTTGATCTACCAAAAAATTTTTTAGTTTGACAGATTCGGAGCACATTTTCAGAGTGTTTTCTCTAATTATGCACACCCAAACTATCAACTTTGAGATCAATTGTCTCGGTTCCTTCAAAAGATATCAAAAATCTGTCGATTGATAAAATATTGATGATTTCATGATAAATAATGTATTAGTTGACTAATTTTTCTTCTTGTGTTCCCCCTTTGAGCTGCCCGTTTTTGAAAATCCAACATTCAGAAATTTCTCGAATCAGAGCCCCTTCAATTTTCCTTTCCCATACAATAAATTCTAATATAACAAATACGAGCAATCTCTACCTCATATTATAATTGCTCAACCTAATTTGACATGAAATAATCCGAAAATTGAGCTGTCCTTTTTCTTATAATGAGCCCCGACAGATCCACCTTTCACTCTTCTAATTAGGTCACCTGTCCCATAATCGTGATTCCCAGAGATACGAATCTAGGATCAATCTGCTCGTCACGTAATGTCCATCCCTGTTCTGTCCTTGTCCATCTGCATCAATTGGCTAATGTGTCCCTTTGGTTCCCATAACCTTTGAACCTCCCCCTTCTTCTTCTTCTTGTCCCCCCAAAAACCTCTGCGTCTCTTCTCCGCGTTTCTGACAACGCGTACTACTCTGTTCCCTTCCTCTGCGTCTCTTCCCTGGGGGTCTTTTCTTCTCTATGTTCTCCGTCTGAATCTCTTCATGCCCCCACACTATTTCTTGTTTGTAGACCCCCCGTACTAGGTAGTAGAGATGCCAGCTGCAGTGTGTATTCTTCTTCTTCTTCTCGCACCTCGTTTTTCTCATCGTCTCTTCTTCTTATTGGACAGCTGAAGACGAGGAGAGTGACCGCCATTGCCTCGCTCTCTTCTACATCTTACTATTCTTCCTCTGTTCTCTAGTATTACGTGCGGAATTTGAATTTTAGAGATCGTCGTTCGTATGCGCCCCAGTTTTTTGAGATTCCGGGCTTTAAACATTTGTGTGGATTCTGAAAATTGTTAGTGATGAGCTATAACGTTTTTAGATTTCAAATTCTTCTTTTTTCCGCCTTTTTTAGGCAACTCTCATTTTTCAAAAAAGAGAAAGAATGCTCCGCCTACTTTTCTTCTTTTTCCCATTTCAGGATTTTTTGATTCAAACCAAAAAAAAGAGTTCGAAAACTGAATATGTAATTTTGAAAATCTGAAAATTTCAGAAAAATTGAAAAGTTGACTCCGCCTCTTTTGTCTTATTGTAATCGTCGTGTGAAGTCTGCATTTGAATTCAAGATTCTAAAAATTCGAAAAAATTACCGCTTAAAATATGAATTCGGCTTCAAAAATTGTATCCTTTGTTTTTTTTCTATATTTTTCATGTCTCATGAGATATCTGAATTCTGAGAGTCTTGCTTTTCGTACCCCTTCTCTTGCTTCTGATTTTCGAAAGTTTGTAGTTTGATTTTAGAATCTTTCCATCAGAAATCCCCTTGTTCTTCCCTAGTCTACTCCAAAATTCTCTCCAAATCTCAAAAATTCAATTTTTCAGGTTCACGAATCTCCAACCGCCATCGTCGCGCACCTCGTCGCTACTCTCCAAGCCATACAAGGATGTCGGATCCAAAGAAAATGAGAATTGACGTTCAGGTGGATTCTGAAGTCGTCGTGCATGTGAAGGGGATTCAATTGAATCAGATGGAAGCTGAGGACGTTGCTATGGAGACTGGAGACGTTGCTGGCGGAGAAGTCGTCAATGGAAGTGCAGGAGACGTGAAGGTTGAGGCTCAAGAGGCTCCAGAAGTCAATGGAGCGATTAAAGCTGAGGACGTTGTTCCAGAAGCCAATGGTGTCGCTCCAAAAGTTCCGAAGGTTGAAACTGTAGCTCCAGCAGCTGATGCTGTCGATGGAGACAATTCGGAAGGTAAGCTTTTGAATTCCATTGCTCCAGTAGCTGACGTCAATGTTCCAGAGGCAGCTCCTGTCCTTTCTCTTGTTGATGTGGCTTCAGAAGGCCAACCATCAAGGATTACAACTCCAGATGTCGTAGCTGACGCTCCAAAAGCCAACGATAACGGAACTACTGACGCGGTGGCTCCAGAATCTGGTGTTGCTGAAGGACCAGGAACATCAAATCAAGCTATGGTTGTCCCTGGAGCAGCTGATGACACCGACGACATGCCAATCTTGGATCGAGAAATTCCAGCAGCTGACGTCATGGCTCTGGTAGCCGAAGCGATGGCCGAAAGTCCGGGACGTCGTGGAAGACCAAACAAAACAATGCTCGCTGCTCGCCAAGCTCTGACCCTGCAAGAAGTCGCACTTCAACAGGCTGGAACATCTCGTGGAAGGAAAAGAACAGCTCCAAAAGATGAAAATCTAGAAGACGAGGCGGATGCAGAAGACGTTCCAGAAGATGTTGATGAAAAACTTCCAGAACTCACTCCAAAAAATGAGGATCTCAATCGTAGCGCTCGTTCTACAAGAGCACCAGTGATTCCGAAGGAAACAGTTGTGAAAGCTCATACCAAGTACGACTACAAAGACTTCAAATTCGAGAAGGCAACTCCTGAAGCGTTGAAAGCTATCAAAGTCTATCCAGCTGGGGGAACAAGACCAGAGAAAATCCACAAGACTTCGGCGGATTGCTTGGCGAGATGTTCGGTCCACACAATCTTCCAAATGCAGGGAGCATCACTTACAGATGATCAGAAGGATATGCTTCTCAAAATCACGGAATCTGTCAAGGTGAGTAGTTTTTTTTCATAAAGATCCTAAATCTTAAAATCCATATTTCAGGAACCCCACTGCTACTCCGTTGAAGTGCCACTGGACCAACCGTTCCCCTGCATTGAGAACTACCGTAACCTTAATGACCAAGTAAATGCTCTTCTGATGGCTCCACCGGTCCCAGCTCCCAAGAGATTCGTCGCTGAGAAGTATCCGCCACCAGTGACCTTCACGGGCGCCCCATATCTGGATCCCGACACTGCAACAGCTGCCGAAATCCTCGACTTCGCTAATAAGGCTACTCAGATGGCCGAGCCATTGGACATTGCTGAAAGAACATTTATGTTCGATGGATCCAAGGACGTTATTGATTTGGAGAAGGAGCATTTCAAGAAGTTCACGACAGAGGAGATCAAGGAGAATGGGTATCTGCCGGTGCCAATCTTCACTATGAAAACTGGAACAGATGAGGAAATTGCTCAGTTGAAGAAGCAAATCGACACTACTTCGATGTGCATCATCAGAGGATTGGACAAAGTTATCGGATTCAATAATTCGGAGTTCACCGTGGAGGCTCTCAGCAAATTGGCTCCGGATTACCCATTGATCCTTCTTCGCAACATCCCAAGTCAATCCTTCTTCAACTGGCACACCCTCATCAACAGCGAGAGCGATCAGGAGCAGCCGAAGCAGTGGCGCTGCTATGGATATCGGCATTATGTGCGACTTCACGAGTTCACCACTCACTTCAAGACAATGATGAAGGCCAGTGAGCAAGGTAAGAATTTTTAAATGTATTCAGAAAAAGTGTTTTTAAGTTACCGTAAACACTGTAATAGAACGCCATCCGAATGATCAAATTTGAGCCCTTGTATCTCATTTTCTGTGAGATATATCAAGTAGTGGTTAACTGATAAAATGTTGCTGATATCATGATAAACATTTTATCAGTCGTCTACTTTTTGATATCTTTCAAAAGAAGGGAGTTATATAGGCTCAAAGGGAACATTCCGGGTGGCGTTCTATTAGAGTGTTTATGGTATCTAAATAATTGAGGGATGAAAGACAAAACGCCCCACAAAAACTATAAAAATTCAATTTTCAGCTTACAAGCAAATCTTGGACACCCCAGATAATTCTGAGGAGATTCTGAAGGTGCTCAAGGAGAAGTATTTCAAGGATCAGATTCCGATGGGAGAAGATTCGAAGACTCATCGAGCTGCTACAATTGTCGCTTTTGGATCCAACATGGACTTGGACAAGGAGCAAATCTTCCCGAATCAAGCGAAGGTTAGTATACCGTTTTACCGTAAAACCTGTAATAGAAGGGCTCCCTAACTTTCAACTTCGAGCCAATTTTTCTCGGTTACTGTCAAAGATATCGAAACATTGTCAACTAATAAGTCGTTTATCATAATATCACAAACATTTTATCAGTTGACACATTTCTGATATCTTGAATAGGAATGGAGATAATTGAGCCCAAAGTTCGAGTTACGGTAGTTCGGCGTCTTTAAAAAATGATAAAGTAACCCCAAATCTAACCCATTTCCTTTTTCCAGGAAGTCAAGAAGTTCCCGAGCTTCCTGGCACCAGCCGGTGAAAACAACCTGCTCTCCTTCTCCTACGAATCCATTGGAGGATTGAACAAGCCACAGATGTACTTGAAGTTCCCATGCTGCAGAACACCGGCTCACTTCGAGAACAGCAACCTTGGCTCCATCAATCACAACATCGGACCAGGAGACTGTCTGTGGTTCGGAATCCCACTCGAGTTCTCCGGAGCCTTCCAGAAGCTTCTCAAGAAGAAGCTCTACTCAACCGCCAAACACAGAGCCAAGCTGTATGAACATGAGCACTGGCCAAGCGAGGCGGATTGCGTTCAATATGGAATCCCAGTCCAGAAGTTCATCCAGAAGCCAGGGGATACTGTGTATGTGGGAATCGGAACGTACCACTGGGTGCAATCGCTGGGATTCACCACCAATGTCTCGTGGAACGTCGGCCATCCAACCTTCAATCAGATCGCCCAGACCGCCATAATCAATGATAATTATATCGCAAACGTTGCCATTCCACTCATGGGACTTGAGACCACGATGTGGAATATGATTATGGAGAAGTCTGTGGCGTTGGATGAGCCGACGAAGGCGATTGTGAAAAGGATTCTGATGAGGTGAGTTGGCTAGTGGAAACTAAATGATTTGATAAAAAAACTGACTTTCAGGTCTCTCTTCAAGGCCAAGAGGGACTACAGGCACGCCAAGAAGCAGAAGTTTGAAGTCAAATATGACGAAGAGAAGGAGTTGAACCCCGTTGAGAGGTGTTTCAACATGAAATGCAAAGCGGAGCTCTTCAACTCCATCCCCCTTGTCCCTGCCAAGGACATCCCAGAAGAGATAAGAAGGCAGCATGAAGATACGGATGTGGCTTCTCCCATCACAGACACCCAGGAGAATTCATATTGTTTTGGATGTCTCTCCACTATTGCGTAAGTTATCTGCATCAATACTGTAGCAAGCATATATTCATTCTTCCATTTTCAGCAAGTCCTTCCTCAGGAACCTCAAGGTTTATCAACGGCACACATTTGAGACCTTGTCCACCGCCTACGACGAGTTCTAAAAACCCAATTCTCTGTCAAATAATCTAGATTATTTTTTTTAAAATTAATATCAGCATCTCGAACCCACACCGTCGTTTGATTGTTTCCCTTTCTTCTAATTTCTAGGATCAATTCTATTCATTTGCCTGTTGAAAATGATCTAGTGTACCCCCAACATCTCGAATTCTCCCTTTATTTTTACATGCACCCCTCTCGTATTTCAATTCAAAACATTCGTGTTTTAGTTTAAAAAATAAAAAAATAAACTAAAAACAAAATTATCTTCTTGCTTTCAGAAAACTTTCAGAATCTACGAATTCGATTTTTTCCGATGGGTTCCCAAAGACTTCATCAGATTTCTTCAGTGGATTCTTGTCTCCCGAATAGGTTACGGTAGAGAGTGACCTAGTTTTTACAATAGGGTTATCAAAAGGTGTCGTCATGGATGGAACTCGGATAGGGGAAAGAGCCTAGATGTTCGGGTTACGGTAGGGTTACGGTTTTTCAGTTTTCGGGCTATAACGGCTTTCCTGGAGAATTTGAAGGGTATCATAGTTATTAATTTTTACATGTAGCATTCTCGTATTTTGATTTTCATTAAAAATTGGACTAACAATAAGAAACGAAATTCTCCTCCTACTTTCTGAAAAAGAGAATCTATAAATATACATAGTATTCTTTATTCATAGAAAAAGAAGACGTGGGAAGGCAGTGGAATCATAACTTCGATGCATTTACGAGAATTTAGCTGAAATGCTGAATAACATTACACGAGAATCGATTTTTTGAAGAAGATCGTCATAGGAAAAGGAACAAGAATAATAGAAAATGAGGGATTATTTGCCAATTATTAGGCCCAGAAGTTCCGGCCGCTGATAGTGCAGTCGTTGACTTGATCGGACAGGTCGTTGATGAACTTGTCCAACAAGGCTTCTTCCTCTTCCTTCTTGCCAAGGACTTCTGCATATTTGGCGTAGAGCTGCTTGGTCTTGTCTTTGATATTGATCATATCTCTGGAAAACAAAAAATTGGTAAGTGTCTTGAGCTCTGTCTTCTACTCACTTATGAATCTTGAAATTGTTCTGGCCTCGTTTCGCAAGATTCTTCGCCGCATACAACACATTTGGGACCGATGGGGGACCATAGGACACTTGATGGCCGAATGCCAAATGATAAGTGACATTCATCAGCTCGTTCTTGGTCCAATCGGTGTCGTTGACGATCACTGTGTAGCGTGTTGGACGAACAGTTCCCTGAAAATATTCCAAGTTTCAAATACCGTAAACACTCTAATACAACGTCACCCGAACCGTCATCTTTGAGCCCATATATCTCGATTCCTGTAGAAGATATCAGAAAATAACTGATAAAATTTTGCTGATCTTAAGATAAACATTTTGTCAATTGACAACTTTTAGATATCTTGCACAGGAACCAAGATAAATTATTTCAAAGTTGACGGTTTTTGTGTGGGCTTATATTATAGGGGATACGGTAATCTGGTTTTTGGCTTTCTAATAGAGTGTTTACAATATATTTCTCGCATGGATTAAAACTCACAATCATCGCAGATTGACAGCAGAGAATGAACTCCATCATCCCATGAGCTGATCCAATGCTATCCACACAAGTTCCAGATCGGACATTTTGAATTCTGGCGTTGCCCTTATTAATATGCTCCGGGAAGATTCGAACGTGTGAGTTTCTCTGCGCGAGAACCATCAAGAACTTCGGCTTGTATCCAGGCTCGAAGCTGTCAGCGGCTGCTCTCATCTCCTCCACTTCTTTCCGAACTTGATCGTAGTCTCCTTCGCCAGAGCCAATTCTATACATCACAATGGTTCTCGGAAGAGTCTCGGCGGCATGTTTATATCCTCTGAGGCACTCTCCAAACTTTTCTTGGACACGGCTGAAAAATTGATGTCCGATAATAATAAACAAGTTAATCCAACTTACGTTAACTTGTGAACCCGACAGTCTTGGAAATAGGAAAATCCTCCCAGTTGAGTTGCATGCTTCAGAGTGTAAGACACACCAACGATGGTTGGATCGACTTCCAGAGTTTGCTTCTGCTTGTCAAACTTGGATCGTGCTCCGGTGTGCGACAGTTCGAATCCGATGAATTGGGTGTATCTGTAGAGCTTCTTCTCCATCTCCTTAGGATTTATGCAGACTTGTCTGTTTAGGACAGCTTCTGGAACTTCCACATAGAAGTTTGTTCCACCACACTTGGCATTGAGTTTGCGGATCACGTTGTCGACTGTAGTCTTATTGCCTCCGCCTTGTCCCATTTTTTTCACTGTCTCGGCACAGAGTTGGAGTGTTTGCTGTCCGATTTTCTCTTCGTAGTACTTCAGGATGTCTGAAAAATACAACTATGATTATTCCATATCTACCGTAAGCTCCAATATCTCGGTTCCAATGAGAGATATCAAAAAGTGGTCAACTGAAAAAATGTTTACCATTTTATGATAAACAATTTATCAGTTGACAACTTTTTTATATTTTTGACTGGAACCGAGATAAGTGAGCTCAAATTCGACGGTTTGGGTGTGCCTCTATCAGATAAAATAGGGTAAACGGGTTCTAACTTTTGCTACAGAAACCCGACAACTTTGATACTAGTGAAAAACAATAACCCCGAATTTAAAGGCGCATGAAAGTTCAGCATAAACCGGATAATAGCGTGTTTAGGTTCATTTTGAAGCTGACACCAAGCGGAGCATAAAAATGTATCAATTTGCTGATGCATACAAAAATTACCGAAATTCCCAATTTCAACACTGATCGTCACTTTGAGTTTATCTCGATTCCTATGAAAGATATCAAAAAGAGACCAACTGACCAACCGTTTTTTTATATTATGATAAACATTTCTTTAGTTGGCATAATTTTTATATCTCTCATAGGAACCGAGATAAGTTGGCTCAAAGATAAGGAGCGCTTCTATCCCAGGTTTTACAGTTTTCCTATTTCTCTTACCATGAATATGTGGCATTTTTTCCATAGCGATTCCAATGACCAATGTGACTTTGTTTCGATGAGCGTTCTTCATCAAATCTTCGGTTTTAGCCAAATCTGCCGGGTCACATCTCTCATCAATCCACTGGACATCCTGATCTTTATACCGGAACCCATGCTCACTGAACTTGTCACGGAGACAACGCTTGAACATACTGAAAGCAATCAATTTGTGACTGAAAAGAAGAAAAAAATCATACATTTTAGGAAATTTTGGAATTCAGGGTTGACGAGCAAAAAACGTTTACTGTGTTAGTATAATAGCTCTCCAACCGATACCATTAGATTCCTCTCACAAGGGAGGTCTTTTCAGAAAAGCTTTCAGAATTTTCTTATTTTTTGACAGGGGTTAGTTGACCCGCTCAAAAAGCTCCTGTCAAAATCTGTATATGCACTTTTTCCAAAAATGCTGAAAATTTTCGTCTGAAAGTTTCCAAATCCTTAACCATAGGAAACTCTCCTCTCCTCGGTTATTTCGCCTCTCGGCAACCTCACGGGAACGCCGCTCACTTGTACGCCCTCGCCTCCTCTTGTTTTGAACGTTGAGGTGGCCGAGTGGTTGTGGGCGCGCATTGTGAAACTGATGGTCTGGGGTTCGAATCCCTCGTTTTGCAATTATTTTTCGCTTTTTTAATAAGTTGTCTAGGCACCCATTTTGGGTTCCAAAATGGTTATTCGCGCAAATTTTTGACTTTTCGCTGATTTTTCAACACTGGGAAGAAGAAATAATCAGTTTTTTGAGTGTAAAATTTTTCGAAATTTTCCAAGTTTTTGATGGGCAAACCCATATGAAAACTTCGATGAACTATTTTTGTTCGAATTTTCTCAATTTTTGAATGGGAAAAGTTTCAGGGAGCTTTTATTAGTTTTTCATGCTTCTTATGACCTTTTTCGACTCGAAATACATCGAAAACCAATGATTGGAACTGTTCAAAATTGAAATATGACTGCAAATTATGAGTGGTTTTGCATTGTTCTGGGTCGAAAAAGGGCAGCAGAACCATGAAAACTGAAAAGATTCAAAAATTGAGAAAATTCGAACAAAAATATTTCATCGAAGTTTTCATATGGGTTTGCCCATTGTCAGAATTTTTCAAATACCGTAAAACCTGTAATATTATAGAAAGGCCCCACCTTGTCAACTTTGAGCCCTTATATCTCAATTTCTGTAAAATATGTCCCTCCTATTACAGGTTTTACGGTAATACACCCTAATTGCAAGCTAGCTTGTCAAAATTGAGCCGTTTAAAAAATTGATGAGCTGCATTCCAGGCGGATCGGGGATTTCAAACATGTATGCAAAAAATACTCACTCGATCTCGCGCAACTCTCCACAATAATTGATAATCATGATGGATCGGAGCTTTGCCGGTTTCACAAACGTTTCATTCCGTCCTGCATTGATGCGAACATCGGTTCCATTGGCGATGACATGTGCCTTTTCCGGTTTGAAGATAATATGTGGTGGCGCGAGGATGTTCGATCTGACAACGATCGGACGAGTGTCTCCGAATCGAATATTGAACGCATCGAAATGCTTATTCTTTTGATGCCCTCCCAACTTCAGATAATCCTCAAGAATGATCCTTGTCTGCGCAATATGATCCAGTGGAAGAGAACTATTTGCTCCTGTCATGAACTGCTGCTGTAAAAATGCATGAATTGCACATGATACGGTTTTCAGAATCACTAACAATATCTCCAGTCATCTTGTTGTTCTTAAGACGTTGTCCAGGGATGATTTTAAGAAGTTCAAGCGGGTAGAACTCGTACTGCTGTCTTTTCTTACTGACGACGACAGGCAGTTTTGGAAACTTCAGTTTGATGTTGTAATTGATCATGAAGTACTCTGCAACAGAGATATCCCGGACATCTTCTCCTCGTCTGAACTCAAATTGTGCGCTGAAAACGATTTTTAAGGTTCAGCCGCTTTAAAAATCTACTTACATCTCTGCGGAGTGCTTGTAAATGCTATCAAGGATTACGGTACGGTTCGCCTTCGAGTTATCCAGATGAATCGGACGAACCTCGAGTCCCTTGATGACGGCATTGAGAGCTGAGAGAACGTTTTTATCCAGACGCCCACTCTTGTAATCCTCCTCGAATTTTTTCAGCCCTTCTGGATCTTCACTGCCACGTCCACTGTCTCTGTCGTCTCTGTAATCCCTGCGTCGGTCCTCATCGTAACGATGACGGTCGTCTCGGTGTCTGTCGCGGTCTCCATGACGATCCCGATTGTCATAGCGATCACGACCTGATCCTCGATCGTCACTATGTCTGTAGCTGCTGTCTCGACGATCACCGCCACCACCATGATAGCCACCGCCACCGCGACCACCTCCACCACGACCAAAACCACCACGACCAAAACCGCCACGTCCACCACCGCGTCCACCACGACCTCCGGATCCTCCACTGACCCCATACTTAAGTTCCATGTGCTTTGCGCCAATGAACTTCAGCATAGAAGAAGCTTTGAAGAAACATGATCTTGCGATATCCACAGTCATGTGTGCTTTGAGCTCAGAACCATCGATGGTGACTCTGGACACTTTGGAGAATCCTCCTTTGATTTCAGTAGTTCCAGTTGGTTCGGAGAGCACATTTCCATCTACTGGGTAGATTCCTGTGGAGTAGAGGAGGAAGTTGTTGGTATGGAGAATCTGGTTCGAGACGCATTCAATGCATCTAGTGAGCTCCGAGCGATTATCCTCCTCGAGTGCTCTTGGACCACGCGTGGCCAATTTACCAGTTGACTTGACAGTGACTTCGTAAACCGTACCTCGGCGTCTCGAAAGCTTGCTCACAGTTTTGTAAGATTCACTGTCGAAGTCGTTCTCTGTTAGCACTGATGTGTTCTCCTCGATATCCTCGACCATGAAACTTTCCGGAACATAGAAGGTTTCAGCCGCATCATACGCTGCCATAAATGGATGAAAGTTGCTCTGGAAATATCTTGGATTCTTCTCAAGCCACTTATTGAAGAGCACACATAAGGCTTGACGACGTGACTGGCGATTGACACTGAAAATTGAATCTTATTGATACGAATTTCCCAAAAAAAACTCACTCTCCAGAAACCGCCACAAGACCGTCGGCCAAATCGATACGCTTCTCATTGGTCATCACCATCACAACCTTGAACATGACTTGGTTGATGTAAGGATCCATTTTGGAAATGTCAAGATTCCACGAGTTCAGTTGGACCTTTTCAGAACCAATGGGAGAGAATGCGCCGCTTCCTTCAGAAGAATTAGAACTAGATGACCTCTCTGGAAAAAGAATTAAAAAAAATTATCCTCCGGATATTGAAAACTCACCTCCATATCTTCTTTTAGCTTCTGTTGGATGATAATCCTCCCTTTCTTCGTTCTTCACCTCTCCGTACTCCCGCTTCATGCGACTTTCCGGAGTTGAAAAGGATGGACGGGATGAGCCGAACGGCTTTCGATCCATCCTAAGAACTGAAAAAAAAAACAGTATATTATCAGTGAATAAGAAAGAAGAAGGAAAAGAAGAGCCGAGGATTCAAAAAACGACGTAGTTTGAAGGAAATAAGCATGATTATGATGCCACACCACCTTTGAATCAGGATTAGGCGATGTCTAAGCCGAAAAGATACCCAGGACCAAATTGGTAGTTAGATTAAGCGCAAGCCAAAGAGAATGAGCAGATGTATCAATGGAGCCAAAATACCTATCGGATATGGGCGGAGCCAGTAATACAAACTACTGTAGACTCCGCCCCTAGTTCTGTTGACCTTTATTTATGGCGTCATATTCATCTGTTGCGCGTCTCCTTCCTCTAGGTCACGCGGCCGCTCGTTGACACATTGTTACCAGATGTTATGATCTGGTAATTCGATACACACCTAGCAGACACCAAAGAGGGAAGCATGATGAAATGGGATACGGTATTAACAGAGGTGACAACTTGTTTTGAAATAAGAAAAAGCTAGTGGGATGTTTGAAAATTTGGAAGTTAACAAAGTGAGGAGCGAAGCGACGAATAAGGCTTCCATTCCGATCGGTCGAAAATTGCCGACCCCGACCGACCGACAGCCGACATGAGGGACAGATGTTACAATTAGTGAATGGAGATTACCTATCGGCGAATCTGAGTAAAAGTAGGAAAACAACTCTTTGAAATTATCGTAAAGACAAATATCAGGAACTCTTCCAAGCTGTATAAGCAACTGATAAGAACCGGCATTAGTGTAAACCTATTGAAAGAACGCCGCTCTTTTTGATGAATGAGAAAATAAGGCATACACCGTTTCTAATTCTCTCTTATAATAGCTCTCTGAGAAAACCAGGTTGAGACGCAAAGAAAAAATTCAAAAATATCTCTGCGGCTCCACCTAATATGTGCTATTAAGGATTGCCGCTCCGAGATTCCTACCGTATTCGAACTGCAAAAAATACTCTCTAACCTTGATTTCAGAGAAATGGGTTTTTGGGAAATTGCAGAGGATATGAATCAAAATAGTAAGTCAAAGATTCAAAAATAAAGGACGAAAGGATAGAAAGACGGAGATAAAACTAATTTACATAAACATAACTGATTGCTATTTCTCTGCTGGGAAAGGTGGATGATTGGTTTGTTAGTATACTCTCCTGAAATCAGAATTTGTATAGGGTGCGTGGGACAATAAGATACGAATATAAATTGAAAACGATGGAGTGAGGCGATAAGAGCCGTAAGAACGGAGGAAGATGGGAATAACCACTCAAAAAATTATAACGAGGTTCTATTACAATCCGTCCAATAGTTATCGAGCCCCCCTCGATTTTGAGAGTTTCTGAGAAAAAAGAAACTAAAATGAAGGGTTGGCAAGTTTGAAACACAATGAGGAAAAATCAGAGAAACTTTAATTTGTTTATCAAGTAGAATTAGTGTCAAAAAATGAGGAGCAGACCGCCGGAAACGCGCTGGAAGCGCGCCAGACGATCGTTTGAAGTTTCTGAGACGCGGCAAATTGAAAAATCGAATTTTATACTTTTTCATTTTTTTGGTTTCTCTGAATTCTTTGAATTCTTCCAAAGGTCTCCAAAGGTCTAAAACGAATTTTAGGAATTTTTATGCCGCAAAAAGAAACGATTACGAACGAATTGAAGCGGGAGGGCATTTTGCAAAAGAATCTAAAATTTTCTAGAAAGCTATAGAGAACTTTTCTTCAAAACAGGCAGTTTCCATTAAGTCTACAGTATCTTTGGCTGAAATTAGTGGTATTTCTAGCTGAAATTGACCGTGTTTCCAGCTGAAAATAACGATAATTCAAGCTGAAATTTGCGGTTTACAAATCAAATTCAACAATTTGTGGTTTTCAAAACTGTTCAAATAGGAAAAGAATGGCATGCGCATCCCCCTCCACGAATTTTTCAAGGACACAAAACGACAACTGTTCTTTGACAGACATTAGAAAGAGAGAGTGGGGAAGAGTAATGTTGATGTTGACACCCGACAACATATTACACCCCCCCCCTTACTTCATGAGTACAAATGAAGAATGGCGGCGAGTTCAGAAACCATTTTGGGTTACTGTAGCATTTCATGACACATTAATTTGAATCATAAACCAACAAAAAAAAGCAATTTCTGTGACACATTAATGTGATCATGAAATTTTTGTAATGGGATACTGTAAGTATCAACTTTTATTGCACTTGTTGTTCAAAAAAATTTCAAAACAATTCAAAAAATTATCTACGACCACTGCTCATCGATCAAACGGGGGTTCCGAGCGGTTGGAGGGATTCGTTGTAGGAAATCGCCGATGAGAAGTTCGAGCATTCTGAAAAATGGGAATTTTGGGAAATCTGGACAAAAAGTTCAAGATTTGGGATTAATTGCTAATCTTTAATTTTGTGGTTTTTGGGTATTTATCGATTTTCTGATCAGAACCGAAGTTTTGTAGGTCAAATGAGACATAAGGCAGACGTTTGAAGCGTCGGAATGCGGCCAAAAATAGTTAATTGAAAATTTTATTTATAGCCCGAAACTTAGATTTTTGAAACCGGAATTGTCACAGGAGCGTTTTTTCCTGAAAATCGAAAAACCTCTACAGTAACCCTCACACTCTCTCTCCGCTCTCTCACCTAGCCGAATAGCATCCACCTGTGGACGACTCCATTTGATACCCCTATTGAGCAATAACAGGCGTACCAAAACATATGACGTCAACCTGTCTGCTCGTCAAAACAGAAGGATACTCATTTGCAATAACGAGGTCAACCTCTACCGTAACCCAACATAAAGGATGCGTCTTCGGGAACCCATCCTAAACATTCGGAACTTCTTTCAAGAAGCGGATGTCGGATGACACCAGCCGTGACAAGTCATATAAACAAACTAGGTGCTCGTTGATAATGTGGGACATACCGTAATGGAATGGTCCCCTAACCTTTATCTTTGAACTAATTTATCTCGGTTCCTATCAAAGATCCTTCTACCGTACGTTCACTTTGAGCTCAATTATCTCGGCTCTTGTTAAAGATACCTAAAAGTGGTCAACTGTTAAAATGTTCATCATTGTATCAAAAACATTTTATCAGTTGGCACATTTTTTATATCTTCCACAGGAAATGAGATATATGTGCTTGAAGTTAACAGTGTGGGGGCCATTCTCTTACATGGTTTTTACGGTAGCTTACTTCACTATCAGAGGGATCATGAGATTAGCCTCAAAATTCAAATGCTCGCTCATAATTTCGTTTGAAACTGTCCCGGAAGAAAATTTCAGTTTCTTTCCACCAGACATCTGGACACCCGGACAAACTTACGTTGGTTTGTTTGCCGATGGCGCCACCAGAGCCACCCCACTGGCATTTTTCTCCAGGCTCTTCTTACTCACTTTTTTCACGGATTTCAGTGTGACCATCTTGAGCCTTTTCGGTAGATTCACTTGGATAAGCCTCGATTTCATTGGAAGAGAATCTGGGACTTTGATGACGTTGGTTGCTGCAGAAGCCACATCTTCATCTTCTTCTTCCATCGAATCCTCTTTTGTCAAAAGACTAGGCTCCACTTGAGTTCTTCCATCTGTCTTCAGATGATAATACGGATGAGGATCAATTGGAATCGATTCAATGACACTTTTCTCAATGGGTACTGTATCTACAGTATCCCAAGATCCACCGGCTCCCTCGCTGACGTATTGTAGCTGTCGGGTAACATCTCTTTTGTCTCGATTCTGATGAAATTCGATTTGTGGTTTTTTGAGTTTTCTATTGAAATTCTGATTCTGCTTCCGTTGAGGTGTTGCAATTCTATTAGATCCCACGAATTTCAGTTTTGTAGTTTTTTCTCTCTGAGAATTCGGAATCCTTGGGCTCTGATTCTTCGTCGAATTTGCTGGAATCTTTTTAGAAGACGTCACATCTGAATCCCTTGGACCAAACAACATTTTCGATAGAACTTTTCGAAGACGCATCCGATTCTGAGCTCTCACACGATGATTCAGATTTTTCAGTCGACGACTTCTTTCGATTTTTTTCATTTTTCGTAAATTTTTCTTGCGATCTACAGGTTTCTTGAGAACCGGGAAGACTCTTTTGGGTTTGACTCTTTGCGGTGTCACAAGAAGTGAATGAATTGGATTTCCTGTTTTTTGGTGGCTGAGTGGTCTTGGAATAACTCGGTTCAGAGGTTGATCGGTACCGACAGAACCACCGTGGAGCTGGAAAGAATTTTGAAATCATTTGGCTCAGAATCTCAGAATCTCAGAATCTCAGAATCTCAGAATCTCAGAATCTCAGAATCTCAGAATCTCAGAATCTCAGAATCTCAGAATCTCAGAATCTCAGAATCTCAGAATCTCAGAATCTCAGAATCTCAGAATCTCAGAATCTCAGAATCTCAGAATCTCAGAATCTCAGAATCTCAGAATCTCAGAATCTCAGAATCTCAGAATCTCAGAATCTCAGAATCTCAGAATCTCAGAATCTCAGAATCTCAGAATCTCAGAATCTCAGAATCTCAGAATCTCAGAATCTCAGAATCTCAGAACCTCAGAATCTCAGAATCTCAGAATACAAGATTTTCAGAATCTCAGAATCCCAGAATCTCAAAAGCTCAGAATCTCAAAAGCTCAGCATCTCAAAATCTCAGAATTTCAGAATCTCAGAATCTCAGAATCTCAGAATCTCAGAATCTCAGAATCTCGGAATCTCAGAATCTCAGAATCTCGGAATCTCAGAATCTCAGAATCTCATAATCTCAGAATCTCAGAATCTCAGAATCTCAGAATCTCAGAATCTCAGAATCTCAGAATCTCAGAATCTCAGAATCTCAGAATCTCAGAATCTCAGAATCTCAGAATCTCAGAATCTCAGAATCTCAGAATCTCAGAATCTCAGAAACTCAGAATCTCAGAATCTCAGAATCTCGGAATCTAGGAATACTGTAATCTGGAAATCTAGGAATCTAGGAATCTAAGAATCTAGCATCTTCGAAAGCTTAGAATCGACAAAATCCGAAATCCCTCACCTTCACTTGTTTCATCTTCTCTATTGGTCTACCATTTGTATTATTGGCTCTCATGGGTTTTTTCAAATTACTATGATCCGAAAGATCATAATCTAAATGTTCGAACGGATCAGGACGAGCTGTAACCGCCACATTTTTCACCTGAAATTAAATTTGTGGTTTTTTAGGTCAAGCTAATCCTAAGCCACCTCTTGAATCAATGTAGTGAATAGAAGAGGTTTTCTGGTTGTTGATAACGTGGAACTTGACATCTGATCCTCCGCCATCATTCCGGATCCTTCTTCATCGTTGAAAAACATTGTTTCATTTCCCAAGAGCATCATATCCACGGGCGATGGAGAAGTCATATCGTCTCGGGTTACTGTAGTTCGGAGAGTGAGCTCTTCCCGATGTAGGTCACCCATTAGACGGGATACTTCGTCACGGATCTCCGTGCTGGACTTCTGATTATTCATTGAGATCTTGACATGTGGTTTGTATTGAGAATCTAGGAGAGTATGCTGAAAAAATTCATTTTATTTAAGAAGTAATTTCGAAATTCTCACCTCCTTCACCACTTTAGGGGATACTGTAGTTTTGACTATTTCTTCTGGCTTTGCTGTCAATTCGTAGTCCTCATAGTCACCGTAATCTGGGGCTGAAATAGGGCCAGTAATCTTCAATGAAGATTCTACAGTAATCCCGAAAAAACTAACGTTTTGGGACGTTTTGGGCAATCGGTGGTAGTTGAGATCCAATGTCATGTACCACTTCGGGATCCACGTGGCGTTTCCGGTCAGTGTCCAGATCAATCGTGGCTGAAAGTACAGTAATCCAAGAATAGAGAAAATTTTGGAATTCAAGAATTCGCGAATCCAAGAATCAAAGAATTCGCGAATCTAAAGATTCAAGAATCCAAGAAATCGCGAATCTGAAGATTCAAGAATCCAAGAATTCGCAAATCTAAAGATTCAAGAATCCAAGAATTAGCGAATCTAAGAATTCAAAAATCCTAGAATCCAGGAATTCAAGAATCCAGGAATCCAGGAATCCAGGAATCCAGGAATCCAGGAATCCAGGAATCCAGGAATCCGGGAATCCAGGAATCAAGGAATCCGGGAATCCAGGAATCCAGGAATCCAGGAATCCAGGAATCCAGGAATCCAAAATCCAAAATCCAAAATCCAAAATCCAAAATCCAAAATCCAAAATCCAAAATACAAAAATCCAAAAATCCAACAATCCACGGATCCAAGAATCGCTCAATCAAAAAAACTCACCCATATAAACTTGTGACTTGTTTTTCGGAAAGCTGAAAATCCTTTAATACGATCTACAGTAACCCAGGACTACTGTACCTGTGAACACCAAAAACTAGGAACATTGCGAATAATAAAAATCTCATGTTTTTCTCTCAAAAAAGTTCTAATAGCCAAGCCAAAATAAAGAACGAGCGATCGAGAATAGAATGATATCTGTTCGCTTCTCTCGAAAGCCAAAAACCGATTGTTTTTGTGTAAGTAACAAGTTATGCCATATCTTCCAACCAACTTGTATTTTTTGATTGCGGAGAAGAACAAGGGACGAGAATAATGCGTTAAGCGATGACATAAGAAGAAAACGTCTTGAAAAAAAGGGAAAGGATAATGAATTGGCTTGTCGGTTAGTTACTTTATTTTGCATGGATATTCCAAGTTTGGAGATTCTGAAGGATTCCAGGATTTTATTTTGGATACTGTAACTCCGAAAAAATTCTGAAAAGTCTTCTGTCTTTCCTTCCTCCTTAAAACTTCACAGATTCTGGAAACTTCCGGAGCAACTTTTAAATTTTTCGGAATCAAGAATTAGGTTTTTTTTTTCAGATTTGAAGACTACGAATTTTGGAAACCCGCCGGAAAATAAAATATTTGAAAATTTTGAAAATGGATTCTGGAAATCGGGAAATGCAAATCTTCATAGATTGAAAATTATTCTGTAAAATTCTGAAATTCTGAGATTCTGAGATTCTGAGATTTTGAGGTTCTGAGATTCTGAGCTTCTGAGATTCTGAGATTCTGAGATTCTGAGATTCTGAGATTCTGAGATTCTGAGATTCTGAGATTCTGAGATTCTGAGATTCTGAAATTCTGAGATTCTGAAATTCTGAGATTTTGAGATTCTGAGATTCTAAGATTCTACGATTCTACGATTCTGAGATTCTACGGTTCTGAAATTTTTCTGATATTCTGAGATTCTGAACTTCTGAAATTCTGAGATTCTGAGATTCTGAGGTTCTGAGATTCTGAGATTCGGAGATTCTGAGATTCTGAAATTCTGAGATTCTGAAAATCTGAGATTCTGAGATTCTGAGATTCTGAGATTCCGAGATTCTGAGATTCTGAGATTCTGAGATTCTGAGATTCTGAGATTCTGAGATTCTGAGATTCTGAGATTCTGAGATTCTGAGATTCTGAGATTCTGAGATTCTGAGATTCTGAGATTCTGAGATTCTGAGATTCTGAAATTCTGTAATTTTGAAATCCTAGAATTCTATAATTTTCAGATTCTGACGGATTTCAAAACATTATTTATTTCAAAATTCAGCACCATTTCAAATTTTACATTATACAAAAAGAAAAAAACACAATAATCACACAGTAAGTTTCTCAGTAAACAAAATCGCTCTTAACATTTGCCTCATCACCAAATCCAGTATATTGCTCATCTCATCGGAAACAGCCGACACAACGAAATCACTGAATTCCGAGAACATCATCTCAGTTCTCGCTTTCCGTTCGTTGGTCCCCATTTTGGTATTTTTCATCGCTTGAAGATGAACAATTGTGTAGTGGGTCTGGAAATGAGAATTTCTGAGGATTTGAGGATTCTGCATCCCACTAACCTTCTCCGCGATTTCCTGCAATCTCTCATCTTGTGCCAATTTCAATAAAATCGCTTCTGCTTTATAAGCATTGTAAGATTGTTGAACTTCCGTTCGGAGAGTTCCAACAAGAACATCCAACTCAGTCATCTGCAACATTTCACTAATTGTAAATGTTTTTCACTGGCTCATAATTCGGTTCAAACTGGGAATTTCTGTTCGAATTAAAAATGTTAAATGTAGAACTCGACAAAATCTACAAAATGATATAAAATTCAACTATATTCGAATACGCAGTTTCAAACCAGATGCCGTACAGGAACCGGACAGGCGCCGGATCATCGGCGGATCGATTTTGCCGACCCAGTTTTTACGGTCTCTAGTTTGAAATTCAAATTTTGAGTATAGTCGAGTTTTATATCATTTTATAGATCCTTTTAAGTTCTAAATTTTCGTTTTTAATTCAAAAAAGAATTCCAAATTTGAACATAGTTATGAGCCAAATCGTAGTTGGTCGGGCCATCCTATTGTGACCTAATTTATCTCGCTCCTATAACAGCTACCAAAAAGATTTCAACTGACAAAATGCTTATCATAATATCAGAAACATTTTGTTAGTTGACCACTTTTTGATATTCCTCACAGAAGCTGAGATAAATTAGATCAACGTAACCCTCTTAGTATGTCTCTAGATTCACAGCAACTCACTTTTCTGACTTGTGCTATCCCTGGAGTCCTGTAGATTGCCATAAATTGTTCAATCGCTTCGTTGGTGGCATTGATCAGGAATGGAGGTTTTGGAGCTGGTTCTAGTGTGACCTGGAAATCGAAAGCTAGAAATTAAATATATTTTTTCAGAATCTATTAAATTATAGATTAAGTCAAAATACCGTATTTGCTCCATTCTATACATTTTGACTTTAATTATCTCGGTTTCTATGAAAGATATCAAAAATTCCTCAACTGATAAAATATTGGTGATAATATGATAAATAATTTATCAGTTGACAAAGTTTTGATATATTTAACGGGAACCGAGATAATTGAGATCAAAACTTATAGGGTAGGTTTCTATAATAGAACAAATACGGTAGTCTCCTTTGGTTCCCTGGAAAAGTAATTCAAAATTTTTAGATTCGTCTAAAAATTTGAGGCTATGCTAAACAAAAGTTGGGCTTCATTTTCGTATTTGTCAATTTTTGTTCAATTCTATTTTTGATGAAATATGTACGCTGTTTGAAAGCAAAAAAGCACCGAAGAAAGATTTGTGGCACTTTTGAACTGTAAGATTAATAGCATAACCATCTTTAAAGGCGCATACCTCAAAAAAAGATATAGAAGCTACAAAAAAGTTGTCAATTACAAAAATGAAGCTCTATTTTTGTTTAGTTTTGTCTGAAATTTTTAGACAAATTGAACAGTTTTTTTATTACTTTTGTAGAACTTTGAAGCTGACTATTTTCAACAGAAAACAGTGATTTTTTTTTCAAATTCTGATATTCAGATTCTAGAAATTTCTGATAGCGAACCTGATCAGTCCGATATCCACCGACCTCGTCTAAATTGAATTGTCGAACGTCGATCACGGATTTTTTGGCACACTCCAAGACAGAAACAAAAAGAAATAGGTTGAGAAGCAGAAGCATTTGATTAGTATTAAAATTAAATGTATTATACAAATCGAAGAAGTTTTGCGAAGAATAGAAGTTTTGAGAATAGAGCCGACACACACACACACACACACAATACCTCAATACGTCAAAATGGATCGGAACGGAAATTTGTGTTTGTATTTTGTTGACACTATACATTTGATATCCACCCTTCTTCTCCCGCCTAGCTTGGGATATACTGTTTTGACAGTAAAGTTTGGGAAATGAAACTTGAGAAGGTTGGAATGCTGATTCTTATTAGAATCTGAATACCCTAAGCCCTGTAATAGAAGGGCCCCTTACAACTTTGAGTCAATTTATCTCGTTATCTGTGAGAGATATTGAAAAGTTGTCAACTGATAAAATGTTCATCAAGATATCATAAATAGTTTCTTAGTTGATAACTTTTTGATACCTTTTACAAGAACTGAGATAAATTTAGTCAAAATTAATGATTGTGAGATCCCTTCTACCGTACGTGTACTTTGAGCTCAATTATCTCGGTTCCTAGGAGAGATATCAAAAAGTTGTTAACTGACAAAATGTTTATCATAATATCACCAATATTTTATCAGTTGGCAGATTTTTAATATGTTTTGTAGGAACCGAGATAAGTTCAATCAAAATTGAAAGACCCTTCTATATAACTTGCCAGTAATCCTTTTTCAAAGTTCGAAAAAGCAAAGTATTAGGAAAAAACATTTATTTCAATAAAAAATAGGATCCTATACATTTCTTTCAAAATTATCAACACTCCATGTCACAGTCATCATCAACAAGATAACTTTTGAGCAGACTGATCACTCCAGCTGACGCGAATCTGGCTCGTCGACGCGTTCCGAACTCCCAATTGTTTCTCTGACACTCTTGGAGGAACAAGTGACGATTCTCGAGAATCGGATGAGCATAAAAGTAGATGTCTTGATTTTTGACTCCCCCTTTTGGCTGCTCCAATTCAATGAAAAAATTATCGCTCCCATGTTTCTTGAAATGGTACGCCATGGCTTCCTCAAACTCCTCTTTATCCACAGTATCCTCTTGCTTCATCAAATTGGCCCAAATCCCATCCACGAACACTGGAAGATCGGCTGCTGACTTGATTCCGTGGGCATTGAAGTCTCGGGAGCTTTTTATGATCCCTGCTTCTTTTCCAGCTTTGAACATGTCATGGTACCATTTTTGAAGTCTCCTTTTGGTTGGATACTTCTGCCACTCCGGATGCACATTGAAAATATAATCGTCCCCTTGGAGAGGTGGATTCGCGTACAAGTGTCCGTAGAAGTAACCGGTCCTTCTCATATAATCCATGTAGCTATGAATCACTTCCTGGTACACCTCTGTTTTCAGGTGTGCTGGTTGGAAGTGTGCGACCGAGTCGAGATAGTCGATCACAAACCACGATTTTCCATCTTTTCCGTGGTCCCAGTATGTCTCGGTAAACATGACGAAGAATAACTGGTCCACGCCTTCCTGGCGTTGGAAGACATAGGTCGCTCTGGTTTCGTAGTCAATCTGAGTTCCAAATTTGGCGACTAGTTTTTCATGGTAATACTGTGGCACCATTCCAATGAGCTCTTTCGTCGAGGCTGCTCTTTCAGCAGTGAACGAGATCACTTTAATCGGGGTCTTGAGAGCCTCCTTTTTTCCAATTCTCTTCTTCAAGAAGTTGTTGAGTCTGACCTCCATGTGCTTTGATCCCTTTTCGAACTCCTTGATTCCAATTATTTTCTTGACACGCCCATTTCCGTGTTTCTTGCATACAAAGCTTTCAGGAGATCCAATGTGGAATGAGCAACAGCGATGCCATTGGTCATGACACCTGATGCATTTTAGGATGTCTTCTGATGCCGTGTTCTCGTTGATCATCTCTTGAAAGTCGTCGAATTTTACATTCTTCGCATGCAGCTCTTTTTTGAAACATTTTTGGCAGAAACTACGTTCCTCGTCCTCCGAAATGCCACCGAAGTAGGAGCTGTGTGGAGGGATTCGGCATTTTTCGGCGTCTCCATCGCAGATGATGTTGGTGACGCTGTACCGCAGGGATGGAAGGGGCTCCGTGCAGCAGACGACGTCGAGAGTCTGGAAATTCGTAATTCGGTAAATGATCAAAACTTTGTTGGAGAGATTCGAGTTTCAGAAGTACCGTAAAATCAAAGGAAGATCCCCCAAACTTTGAACCACTTTATCTCGGTTCCTTCAAAAGATATTAAAAAACTATCACCTGATAAAATTTTTATCATATTATCACCAACATTTTAACAGTAGACCAATTTTAATATCTCTCATAGGAACCGAGATAAATTTCGGGGTCCTTTTATTACTAATGTGGTTGCCACATGACAGTCAACTTTGAGCTTCTTTATCTCGGTACCTATGAAATATCTTTAAAAGTTGTTAACTGATAAATTGTTTATCATAAAATTACAAACATATTATCACTTGACAACTTTTTGATATCTCTAATAGGAACCGAGATAAATCAGCTTGAACTTGACAGTGTGGGGGTTCATCCATTACAAATTTTACGATAGCTCTAAAAATCTCAATAACACTTACCGTTGATGTTGTTGGTTTAATTGCCATCCCATTTTTAACAGTGGTTTTCTTGAAAAATGTGGTGATCCTTGGGGTGGAAGACTTCTTGGAAGCGGCGGTCCATGGAGCCATTTTGATCGATGAGAGAGAAGTTATCTGAAAGTAGAGGACACTGTAAAGGGGTTCAGATACAGAAAAAAAACAAAAAAGGAGAATGGCTCAAAAAATCACGTATGTTATGGTAAAGCCTGTAATAGAAGGGCATCTCACACTTTTAACTTTGACCCAATTACCGTTAACCTTCTAAAGGAAGTGCATTTGAGCCGTCGAATTTGAGCTCATATATCTCGTTTTCTGCCAAAGATACCAAAAAGTTGTCAACAGATAAAATGCTTTCGTCAGTAGACCACTTTTAGATATCTTCTACAGGAACCAAGATAAATTAGTTTGAAGTTGGCGATTGACGTCTATTACGGGTATTACGGTATGTGCAAAAATCGAACCTTGAAATTTTGTGAGTCGAAAATCTAGAAATCGAATAATTGGATAATGATTTAAAAAAACAGAAACAAATTGATTCCAATTTAAAATCCGGAAAATCAATCAAAATCCGGAAAATCAATCAAGTCCCGGAAAATCAATCAAGAATCCCAGACGAGAAAGGCAAACCTCTTGTAAACTGTACCTTGGAAAGAATGACTCGTAGAAGGAGGGCATGGAATATAGAAGACAGATTTAGATCTTCTAGATAAGGGAATACTATGTCATACCGTTGCTCTGTGATCTGCCGACTCACGTTAATCTACCATCTGAAGAGACATCAATTATAATTATCCCCTCTTGTATGGGAGACTCGTGCAACATGAGCAATTATGTACTTGGTCTTTCTTGTATGTGTCAGGCTCTTCTAGATCCTGGATATGATGTTTAGGAATGTGGAATACCTTCTGGGAAGGTTATGTAAAGATTTTGACATTTCGTTCTCTTTTTTTGTACTATGAGGTTTCAAATCTAGTTCAGATATTCAGATATTTATTTTCTTTGAATTCATATACATTGAAAAATAGTAAAAAGTGTATACAACAATTGAAAGAAAAGAGCAATGGGGAGCCAATAAGAGGAGTCCAAAGGCAAGAATTGCGGTTTCATGGCAACCCGAATCCGGTGGACCACACCTGTTCTTCCAAGTGTTGTGACGCAATTGATGCCTTGGGACCCGTCGTCTCTTTATGATATTCACCTGCTTGTGTCAGATTATACTTCGGACGGCTCTAGTAGAAAATGCCAGCTTTCAGTTCCCCATTTGACCTGAATCATCTCCGTTTCAAATCAAAAATCAGTCAACTGATAACATGTTTGTCATAATTTCACTAACATGTTATAAGTTCATAGTTTCTGATGTTTCTCATAGAAATTGGGATAATTGAGCCCAAATAGCAGTTTTAGGGTGGCGTTTACCGTAGCGTAGGCTAGAGAGTTTTCATGAATTATGGAATGAGAGTTCAGTCTTTATAGTAGCATTTTACATAAAAACCAAAAGAATAACTCAAAATGAGTTTAGTTTGTTTTGTAGTTTTTTAAATCAAAAAACAAACAGTTTGGAGACAATTCAAACCCAATCATTTTGATATATCATCCAGAGAAATCGGTCTACGGAGACTCTCAAAAAGTAAAAGTCAGGTTTTTGAAACTTTTCGAAAAATTGAAAATTTTTATTTAAAAAAATGCTTTTAACAAAAATGTTCCAAATTCAAGTGCGGTCATTTTGAGACATATGACAGCTTTGTTGCTCACAAAATGGAATAAAGTGGCTCCAAAGTTTGTTTTACTGGTTTTTCTGCACTTATTCAGTTTTCAGGTTGTCATTTCATGCGAATTCAATATTTCGACCATCGTTCTTGATTTTCTTGGAAAATTTTTTTAGAAATAGTCCAGTTTCAGCTTTTTCAGCTATTTTTTCAATCTGAGTCCCAGTGACGAGCATGAAGAGGGTACGGTGAATTTTCCGGAACGTTTTCCAAAATAATTTTTTTCGCGCTCTTTTAATTTTTGGTCGCAATTTCGCTGTGTAGCGACTTCGCGTTAGAGAGCATTTCCTTTAGAAAATTCACCGTCCTAAAAAATTCACCGTGGGAGGGTGCAAAGAGGCTAGAGAGAGTGAAGGCGCAGCCATCGAGAGTGAATTTGAAAATTGTTTGTTCTCCGGAGACCGTGATTGGCAACCAAACTTGGTAACTTTCAGCACTTTTTAATCGATTTTATCGGACGTTTTTTTTCTTCAAAAAACCAATAAATGATTTGCTGGTCTAGAAATTGAAAATATAAAAAAAATCTTCAAGGTCTCTCGAAAATGACGAAGCGTCCAGCCACCGATCCGATTGACTTGGTATTTGCTGAAACCGATAGAACCGATGCGATTCTAGTGGTTGAGAGAAAGAAATTACATGTTAACAAAGCGGTAAGGTGTTGTGTTCGCCGCGAATTCAAAATTTTCCAAGATCTGAAATTCTTCCAGCTTCTGTCTTGCCACTCTGACTACTTCCACACATTGTTCAACTCGGATTTCAAAGAAAAATCGTTGCCAGAAATCGAAATTAAGGATGTCAAATTTGAAGATTTCGCCACATTGCTCAGTCTTGTTCAGAAGAACCCCATTGCGCCGACAGGTGAGAAAAACTTCACAAAGTTATCGTCAAATTCTAATCAAAAAATTCCAGCTGAGACTGCCGAAAGCATTCTGAAACTTGCCGACCGGTTCATGCTGCCAGCAGCTAAACGCCACGTGGAACCTTTTCTGATGGTTTCAGAAATGAAAAATCTCGAAAAGCTCGAACTTGCGGATAAATATGATTTGAATTTTCTTTTGGTTGATACACTGAAAAAATTGGATAAATACGGCATTCGTCCAACAGAAAAATTTTCCAAGTTTTCCGATAAAACAAAGGCGAGAGTTTTGGATCGAATGATTGAACTGAATTAATTGATTCTCTCCTCCTTTCTCTGATAGGTTAATTGCTGGTTTTAATCATTTATTCGATTTTGTTATGTAATCACAAATCATCAAAATATTTTTTTATGTTCATTTTTAGCATTGTTGCGTACCTTTTGAGCCTGTCAAATGAAGAATAAAGCTTGTTGCACCACAGACACTATAAAATCACGATATTCACAAAATACAACGTTTCAGAGTTTGACAATTTACAGAATCTGAAAAAGCCTACTTGCCGGACTTGTGCAAATCGATAAATCGGAAGCCTAGTTTTCCGGGCTTTCTCGAAGTTTTCGGAAATTTCTAAAATCATCCTTTCCGGGAGTTTTCAAACAATTTTTTGCTTATTTTTCCCCGATTTTCATAGTTTTTCGGCTGTGATATTCTGAACAGTCTGTCAAAATATCACGGGGTTGCAACAGCGTCAACGCATTCAAAATTTTCCCATTTCTCTTGGGCGCGCAACGCGGCTGGAATTTGGCTAGCGACAAAGCGCGCTTGCTGGAGGTCTGAGTTGTAACCCCGTGAAATTTCCAGAAAACGACTAAGAAAAATAGGAAAAAATTTATTGAGAAACTCGAATTTTTAATGGAAAATATGCCGGAAAATGGACGAAAATCGATAAAAAAGTTTTTAGAAAAAAACAATATTCGCTAACCATCTCTTCTCCGAAACCAAGAAGCGGATATCTCATTAAATTTTTCTTAAAGGTGCAAGAGCGGAGGCTACCGTATTTTGAGGGTATTTTGAGTATTATTTCCCGATTTTTTCAATTTTTTCGACGATTTCAATCTTTTTTCGATGATTTCAATCGTTTTTCGATGATTTACAGCGTTTTTAACTTTTTTCTCTAATTTACATCGGAAAAACGGTGAAAATCGTCGAATAAAAGTTTAAAATAAGCTTAAATACGGTAGTGTTCGCTCTTGCGTCTTTAACATTTATTTATTGTACAATTTAAATAAAAACTGGGACCTGAGAATCAAAAAAACTGTGGCCGATTTTTTTTATTTAAAGGCGCAAAGCTGGTCCTGAAGCGGAAGCAGCTACGATTTTTACAAATAAATTCATGAGCTTTCAATGCAGTAATTCGGAATTAATTCACTTTGACCCATTTTAGACAGTTTTTCTAGTTTATAAGGAAATTCAGCTGATTATTCATGAGAATCCCGAAGAATTCAACAGAATACATGCAAAAATCTGAGGGAAATAGACAAAAATGAAATGATTCCGAATTACTGTATTAAAGGCGCACTAATTAGTTTGTAAAAATCGTAGCTGTTTCCGCTTCAGGACCAATATTACCATTTCTCTTATTTGCACATTTTTATTCTGATCCTAATCCAATTATGTCAGAGTCTACAACTATTATAGTAATCATAAAAAATGCATGTGTTCTCTAATCCTCGAGTGCATCAGACATTGTACAAACAGATTACTCTTATTTGAACATCAACTGGACAGGAAACACAGGAAACTGGTCCCTCAGGTTCCCGCATTGAGAAAAGAAGAAGAAGAATCTCCAGTTACCAGTCATATATTTATTTGTTTTTACGGGGGGAATGGACCGCCCGTTCCAAAACGAGCAAAGTGAAGAGTCCTTGTTTAGATAAAGAGGGTTGTGTTCTAATGAATTGAGTTCTTGTTGTTAGTTAGCTAGTTTCTCTGTTCATCGGAATTCTGAAAAGAAGAGGAATTCGGAGAGAAAAAAGTGAATAAAAGAGGATAAAAAACAAGAATATGGAGATGAGATAAGTTCTCACTTCTGGCGCTAACGCCTTTTTCTTGCTGTTTCTCTTTCGATGGAATTTTTATTCAACTTTTTATTGAATGTTCTTTTTTTTCTTGTCACATGATTTTGTATCTTTTGAAGTTTCTAAACGTTGAGAATTACGAATTTCCGTTAGTTTGATATCGTGCACTTTGAGCTTAATTATCTCGGTTTCTATGAGACATGTCAAAAAGTGGTTGACTGATAAAATGTTTATCATAATAACACGAACATTTTATTAGTTGACAAAATTTTGGTATTTTATATGGGAGCCGAGATAATTGAGCTCAAAGTTTAACGATAGAGTAGGCTTCTATTGGAGCATTTACGGTAACTTTGAGCTCAATTATTTCAGTTCTTTAGATTCTAGGCTCTCAATCAAAAACTTGTTTCAGAATCTCAGAATCTCAGAATCTCAGAATCTCAGAATCTCAGAATCCTAGATTACTAGATTCCTAGAATCATAGATTCTTAAAATCCTAGATTCCTAGAATCATAGATTCTTAAAATCCTAGATTCCTAGAATCTTAGAATCTTAGAATCTTAGAATCTTAGAATCTTAGAATCTCAGAATCTCAGGATCTCAGAATCTCAGAATCTCAGAATCTCAGAATCTCAGAATCTCAGAATCTTAGAACCTGAAAATTTCAGATTCTCCGAATTTTTGAATCTCAAATTCTCCAAAACAACATTTCATGTAGGTTTTTGTTTCTACCGTTCTCCTCTCTCATTCATTCATGTCGAAATCCGAAAAGCACGCGTATAGAGGCGAAGCGTCGAATGAGCGGATCGTTTTCACTCTCTCTCTCTTTGGTTTTCGGTTCCGCGCGGCGGTGAAAACTCCCCCTTCCAACTACAATTCGTTTCTCTTTGACCCTCTCTTCTTCTTCTTCTTCAACAAGTCAACCTAATACCCCTTTCATTCGAAAAGTGGGCGTGTCAGTTACCTTCTTCTCTAACTGTCTATTGTCTCTTCAAACAGTTCCATTCTCTCATTCATTCGGAGGAGGTGGTCCATTCGGAAAGAGAGATCGGAGGGGTATTTGTATGTCTCTCTGTGTGTATGTTCCCCTCTTTCAATGTGTGCATTTTATTAGCTAGATAGGGAGAGAGAGAGAATTAGAGAAGACTAGAAAAATTCGAAAATTTAGATTTCGCCCTTTTTTCCTCTATTTTTCCTATCAGAAACTGAATACCGGATATCCATTTTTCGGTTCTTAAAATTTTTAGATTTCGATTTTTACGTTTTTTATATGTACCTTTTTTTGTTATTTCGGGAATTTCGAGTTTTTAGAGAATTATTTTTTTCTGTGACTAGCTTTTTGAAATTTTGAGAAATTTGGAATTGTCTATTCCGAAAGATTCCAAAGATAGATTTTGAGATCCTAATATTTTTAATATCCGAATTTCTGAATTTCTGAGTTTCTGAATTTCTGAATCTCAGAATCTCAGAATCTCAAAATCTCAGAATTTCCGAATTTCCGACTTTCCTAATTTCTGAATTTCTGAATTTCTGAATTTCTGAATTTCTGAATTTCTGAATTTCTGAATTTCTGAATTTCTGAATTTCTGAATTTCTGAATTTCTGAATTTCTGAATTTCTGAATTTCTGAATTTCTGAATTTCTGAATTTCTGAATTTCTGAATTTCTGAATTTCTGAATTTCTGAATTTCTGAATTTCTGAATTTCTGAATTTCTGAATTTCTGAATTTCTGAATTTCTGAATTTCTGAATTTCTGAATTTCTGAATTTCTGAATTTCTGAATTTCTGAATTTCTGAATTTCTGAATTTCTGAATTTCTGAATTTCTGAATTTCTGAATTTCTGAATTTCTGAATTTCTGAATTTCTGAATTTCTGAATTTCTGAATTTCTGAATTTCTGAATTTCTGAATTTCTGAATTTCTGAATTTCTGAATTTCTGAATTTCTGAATTTCTGAATTTCTGAATTTCTGAATTTCTGAATTTCTGAATTTCTGAATTTCCGAATTTCTGAATTCCTGAGATTCTGAATTTTTTGAATTTCTGAAAAATGTTTTCTTAAATTCCCAAAATTCCAGTACTGCCACCCCTAAAAATCGTAAAAACTCCACTCCTCCTCATTTTTTTTTCAAGAAATTTGTTTATTTGTTTATAAATCTTTTTCTTCCATTCATCCAGTTTCCTCTCTCCAGCCATTCCCAAACAAAAAAAAACTACTACTGCTTTCATTTTTTTTCCAAAAAAAAAATATTTTAATGTCTGTTCCCCCAATACTGATAACAAAAACAAACAATCGTCTATCATCCTATTAAAATAATTTTCAGTTTTATTTTTTGTTGATAAAGTGCATAGTTTCGAAATTTTCGTTTTTGCAATTTGTAGAATTAGATGTCTAATGTTTCTAGAACATTTCAATTTCCTTTTTTCAAATATTGACCTTAAAAGTGGCTAAAAATGATGGCCAAATATCTAATTGAATTTTTTCTATTTTCGAAAATAGCCATAAAAAGATGCTCTGCAAATTTCAAAATTGCATTTTTTTTTCAGAAACTTCCCATCTCAAAAAATCCCGAAAGAAAGGAAGTTCGAATGAAGGAATGATCCGATGTCTGTCCGTTGGTTGTTATCCCTTCTACTTGCCACGTGGACGATTCTTTCGATAGCTCGATCCGTTTTCGATTTGATCGGAAATCTCTGGGTCGTTGTGGTTTTCGATTTTGTGCAGGTTTGACTTTTTTTCCTTTTTTTCAAAAGTTTATCTTCGGTGATCAAGTGGTGGGGATCAAGTTGAGCCATCGGGGTTGACTAGAACCGGAATAACGTGTCAATGATCGGAGACTGATAGAGACGTCCGGATAGACAGATTGACAGAAAGAAAAAAAATTGGGTTTTAAAAATTTGGAAAATTTTTAAAATTAGTCTTGATTATATCGTATTTCTTCTAATCAAGTTTGGGCTCAATTATCTCGATTCTTGTAAAAGATATCAAAATTGTGTCAACTGATAAAATATTGGTGATATTATGGTAAATAATTTATCAGTTGACAAATTTCTGATATCTGTCCCAGGAATAGAGATAATTGAGCTCAAAGTTGACGGTTTAGGTGGGCTTCTGTTAGAGGAAATACAGTAATTTGGAATAATAGGGTGACCGGTCTCCAAAGGTCTGAAATTCAGATAATTGTTTTTTTTTTCTCATTAAAAAAATCTGAATATTAAAAATTCCGAAAATTTCCTTCTTTCTTATTCTTCCTAGTTCTAGTAAGTTTCAAATTAACGCTCTAAATTCCAATTTTAATGATTCCAATTCTGAATTTCCTGTTTCCTAACTTTGAGGTTCCCAAAATACAAAACTCTCGAAATCCTGAATTTTTTTCAACTTGGTTAGATTCTGGATTCTTGGATTCTAGCCTGATATTAAGCTTCGAAAATTTAGAATTTTTGATTTGAATTCTGAGGTTCCAGATTCATCCGTTCTTTCTCCCCCAAACTTTCTAAAACACCCCATCCAACTGGTCACAATTCGGTGTCATATTTCCCTCTCTTTCC
This sequence comes from Caenorhabditis nigoni, assembly GCA_027920645.1. Lineage (NCBI taxonomy): Eukaryota > Metazoa > Nematoda > Chromadorea > Rhabditida > Rhabditidae > Caenorhabditis > Caenorhabditis nigoni. The sequence goes on along the minus strand of CP115865.1, from coordinate 4,645,482 downwards.
TATAGTTTTTTCTCTTTCATTCAATAGTTTTTCGGCATCCCCCTACCGGTTAATCCAGTCATCACACATACATTGCTCATCTCAACTGACCGAAACATTCCGAATGGCAATAGCAGCAGCATTACCTGTGTTGTCCTTTTTCTCGTTCTCTCAACCTGTTTGTTCCTCCCTCGATATGCTCATTTTGGATCTACGAATAAACAACATCCTCCCATCCCTTGTTTGCTTCAGAAATGTGAGAGCAAATAGTCCGCAGGGCTCAGAAGAAAATGCTCAGATATTCCCTCATTTTTCTGATAAAAACGGGCGGAACACAACAAAAAAATATGAATCGAAGGGAAAATCGGTCTTTTGTTTCAAGTGTTGTCCGCACATAAAAAATGAGAGAACGTTTCGGAAAAAATGCGCCGCCGGACAGGCGGATAGGATATACAGGGGCTTTCCGCTAGCTACAGCAACTTGATTGGCGCGGATAAAACGGAAACAAAAAATGAGGGAGAGGGGGAAAATGAGTGTGTGTAGAATAGCGTTCGAAATCGGGCCGCCCGCTTTCGCGGGACGACCCATTTTAGGGGACGGGGACGCGCCCCGACCCGCGGTGGTGGGGACGGGGATCGTCCCCGTCCCTTTTTTCGGGGACGGGGCTCGTCCCCGTCCCATTCTGTGGGGACGGGGCGCGTCCCCGTCCCCAATGGATTTTACAGTGCTAGCTCTCAAAAACGCGTTGCCCACAGAAACGCGGTGGCCGACGCGGGCCTCGATTGATGTCGGCTGCTTCCCTGAGTGTGGCTCCCTAAGCCCCGCCCACTTGCCGGTTCAATTACCCAAGTTTGAGGTGAGCTCCGCGACGGAGCAAGATAACATACCCAAATTTTATACCACTGCGTTTGTATTAATGAGACAAAATAGAATATCAAAAAACTTTTCCAAAATGTTCAACTTTGAAAGAGTTACGGAGGCTCAAAGTGGCTCAAAACGTGCTAAGTAAGACATGTATGAGGTATCATAACTCTTTTCAAGTTGAACGTTTTCGAAATGTTTTTAAATATTTCGTTTTGTCTCATTAATACGAACACAGTGATATAAAATTTGAGCATATTATCTTGCTCCGTCGCGGAGCTCACCTCAAACTTGGGTAATTGAACCGGGGCTTTGAGAGACCCACTCAGAGAAGCAGCCGACATTGATCGAGGCCCGCGTCGGCCACCGCGTTTCTGTGGGCAATGCGTTTTTGAGAGCTAGCACTGTAAAATCTATTGGGGACGGGGACGCGCCCCGTCCCCACAGAATGGGACGGGGACGAGCCCCGTCCCCGAAAAAAGGGACGGGGACGAGCCCCGTCCCCACCACCGCGGGTCGGGGCGCGTCCCCGTCCCGAACAGCGGGACGCGGGTCGTCCCTTTTCGTCCCTTTTCGAACGCTAGTGTAGAACAACATTTTCCGATTTGTTTTATGTCATACGTATGTTCTATGTTTTGGGAATGAGAGAATTGAGAGGGGAATCTGAGATTTCCGGGAATTTCTAGATGTTTAAACTTACAAGGGGACAGTGACCATGAATCCTTTATGCAGGAGAATGTGTAGATTACCATGAAAACGTTGAAAAATTGCTCTGAAAGTCGCTGAGTTCTGGAAATTTCTACAAACTAGAAATTCAAGGACCGTTTTAGAAAAAATGTCAAGAATGAGAAACAGAGCGATTTCGGTTTTGGTGGGAACTCAAAAAAAAACGTTTTGAGAAACTTCCAGACGATTTCTGAAATAGAGAATTTTGAGGTTTTCGATTAGTTACAGGCATTTATTTGAAATTTTTGAGATTCTCCTACCTCAAGATTCAGGGAACAAAAATTTCGAAAGTTCTAGATTTTCAAATATTGGGGTTTCGTGGGTCAAAATCTGATAACAATAAAAATAGAAATAAGATCCCAGACTTAAAGTTAATTTGAAATCAAAGTTTTCACAAATTTCTGAAACATGCACTTTCAGCTCAATTATCTCGGTTTCTTCAAAAGACATCAAAAAGTGGTCAACTAGTAAAATGTTGGGAATATTATGGTAAATATTTTATCAGTTAACCAATTTTTGATATCTTTCAATAGAACCGAGATAATTAAGCTCAAATTTACTATTTTCTCTAATAGAATCCCACCCTCCATGTGCATTTTGAGCTCAATTATCTCGGTTCCTATGAGAGATGTCAAAAATGTGCTAACTGATGAAATATGTTTCATATTATCAGGTACATTTTATCAGTTGACCACTTTTTTATATCTTTTGAACGAACTGACATGAGATAATTGAGCTCAAAGTGCATGTGTAGGGTGGGCTTCTATCAAAGCCTTTATGGTAGTTGGTACAGTACTCAAAAAAATCTATCATTTCAGATTGCAAACAAAGACCTTTAAAAAGCAATATTCTGGGAATCTAAATCATCTGAAACAGCTCACTATCTGAATCCCTTACTTCAGAATTCCGAATCCCAAAATTTCCACTTTCTCAAAATCATTCTCTCAATTTCAATCCTCCAGTTTCTCTCCCTCATTCTTCTCTAAAAATTATCGGATTATTTTCCGCTATTTTCAAGCATTTCGGCATACCTTGCGCGCCGCATAAATCTCCCTTTTCTCACTAAACCGTTCATTCGGTTATCTCGATGATTCAAGAGGAGGTGTCTCCCCCCGATAACCCCAAATCTCTTCTTCTTTTTCTTCTTTTACTATACAATTCAACGCCTATTCGAATGGGAAAAATGGGCATTATATATATATATATATCAAATCATCATTCTTATTCGGTACTTTTCGAGAATCTTGAGATTGGAATAAGAAGAAGGAGAAGAAAAAGAGGATTAGACGGGGAAGAGATGACCCTGAAAAGTTTCTCAGAGAGGCGGATTAGCTCCTCACCTGCTGTGAAGAGGGGAGAAGGAAAAAAAGAAAATGGTAATTCCCATTTGATTGTTGGTGTCTTTTGAAACTGTTTCGAAAATTCCGAATGTTGCAAAGTTTGGGAAAATGGAAATTCTTGGAGGATCAGGAGAACTGAACTTTGAGGATCTGAAGACTTTCGAGAACTGAACTTTGAGGATCTGAAGATTCTGAGATTCTGAGATTCTGAGATTCTGAGATTCTGAGATTCTGAGATTCTGAGATTCTGAGATTCTCAGATTCTCAGATTTTGAGATTTTAAGATTCTAAGATTATGAGATTCTGAGATTCTCAGATTCTGAGATTCTGAGATTCTGAGATTCTCAGATTCTGAGATTCCGAGATTCTGAGATTCTGAGATTCTCAGATTCTCAGATTTTGAGATTTTAAGATTCTAAGATTATGAGATTCTGAGATTCTCAGATTCTGAGATTCTGAAATTCTGAGATTCTGAGATACTGAAATTCTGAGATTCTGAGATTCCGAGATTCTCAGATTCTGAAATTCTGAGATTCTGAGATTCTGAGATTCTGAGATTCTGAGATTCTGAGATTCTGGGATTCTGAGATTCTGAGATTCTAAGATTCTGAGATTCTGAGATTCTGAGATGCTGAGGTTCTGAGATTCTCAGATTCTGAGATACTGAAATTCTGAGATTCTGAGATTCTGAGATTCTGAGATTCTGAAATTCTGAGATTCTGAGATTCTGAGATTCTGAGATTCTGAGATTCTGAGATTCTGAGATTCTGAGATTCTGAGATTCTGAGATTCTGAGATTCTGAGATTCTGAAATTCTGAAATTCTGAGATTCTGAGATTCTGAGATTCTGAGATTCTGAGATTCTCAGATTCTGAGATTCTGAGATTCTGAGATTCCGAGATTCTGAGATTCTGAGGTTCTGAGATTCTGAGAATCTGAGATTCTGAGATTCTGAGAGTTCCCTAGATCTGTCTATCAGGAAATTTCCACTCGATGCCACAATTTTCTTGGAAAAATTCGAAATTTCCGATTTTAATTTTTAAAAACTCAAAATAAGTGAAAGATATCAAATATGTGTCCACTGATAAAATGTTTATTATAATATCACCAACATTTATCAGTTGACCACTTTCTGATACTTTTTATAGGAGCCTAGATAAATTGTCTCAATGCTGAGAAACAATATAAAAAGTAGCGAAACATTTCAGAGACTCTCCCTAACTTTTTGATGCCTTTCTCTAAGAAATCAGTTTTTGAAATGATCATAACTTTGCCAGTTTTAGTCTGCATCTTTAAATTTGCATGTTTCTGTACTCAGCCTGGAGTGAGCTTCGAATTGAGCTCAAACACGATCTATTTGATTCATTTTGAACTTTCAAGGGTCCATTCGTGTTTAAAATTGGGATTACTGTAGACTTCGAAACCCCATAAAATTTAGGCATGTTTGTGCTCTATTTAGAACTCTTAAAATTTGAAATTACTAGCTTCGAATTCATAAGTTTGGATCATGTAATTTTGAGATTCCTAATAAACTTATAAAAAATGTTCTACTATCAAAAACGCTAACTTCCAGGCGCCACGATTCTGTTCCGTCTCCCCTCTAACCATCACTTCCGGTCGGTCATCAAATACAAATCGAACCGTTACAAAATAATAATATTAATACTGACATCATGACAAAACATATAATGTAAAAAGACACGCTTGCTTACACTCCCCCCTGTAATTGTCTGTCGGAAATGACCTCGGATCTGTCTAATTATGGACATATAGAAATGTTGAGAAATTATACAGGTCGAGGGGTTTGGAAGTGGAAGTTTACATAGGAAAAATTTGGGCAAAACTGAAAAATGAAGATTTTCAAAAAATGAAAATTTACAAACAGACTTCAAAAATCCATGACAGAAAAAATAACTTTGAATATTAATATTCCAGATAGTGTTCCTGATATCTGGCCTCTTCGGTGCCACTCAAAAACGTCGTCCGCTTCTCTACACTCTCCTCGTTTCCAATGCTCTCTCGATCGTTATCAATGTTCTCATTTTTCTCTGGTACATTGGAATTTTCGGAGAGATTTCCAGGCCGTATTTGTCGTTTGGTCTACCGTACTCCTCGTCGTTTTTCTTGAGATTTACGCCGGGATGTGATGCGGAGTTTGATGTGATTAGGTGGGTTGAAGATTCAGAATTTGTATTACCGTATAACCTGTAATAGAAGGGCACTTAAACTTTCAAGTTTGAGCTCAACTATCTCGGCTCCTATACAAGATATGAAAAATGGGTCAATTGATAAAATATTTATCACAATATCACTCGTATATTTTATTTGGCCACTTTTTGATATCTTTTACAGAAACATAGATAAATGAGCTCATAGTTGACAGTCTGGGTGGACTGCTATTCAGAGTAAATACGGAATTTTGATATTCTCACAATTAAATTCCCGTTTAAAAACAACCTTTCTTCAATTTCCAGGAAGAAATGGGTCCAAAAAACCTGCCTCATCCCATTCTACTCCATCGAAGCCTCTCAATCAATCCTCCACATCATTCTGGCAATCATCACTTCAATTTTCTCAATCCTAGTGCTCATAGAAATCCGAAAGAAACCAATCAGATCCTGCAATCAATCCATCAACCACTACGCCCAAATCTGTGCCTCAAAAGTCGCAAAAGCTCCAAGTACTACAAATAACTCAAGTAGCGGCTACCTAAATTCTCAATACGACGATTTGGGATCATCTAGAGAGACACAAAAGCCAGTTGTTGAGAAAAAAGACGTCAAGGGACAATTCGAGAGAAATTCAAAGAAGAAAAAGAAGACGCCACGTCCAGCAATGCCGGCTCCCGACTGTGCTCCGTGCTCATCGAATCGGTCATCTGAAGAGGAGAATAATCCAGAAGACGTGTACACAAAGCCGATTAAGAAGAAGTCGTTGCAGTTGAGAGTGAGTTGAGAGTATGAAAATTGAAAAAAAAAAACTTAAAAATTGCAAAAATGTATACATTTTGGGATACCGCGCATTTTGAGCTCAATTATCTCGTTTCCTGTAAGAGATATCAAAAATCTGTCAACTGATAAAACATTGGTGATATTATGACACACGGTTAATCACTTCAATTTTAGTGGTATTTTCAGAACCAAATTCTTAATTTCTGGTTTAAAAAACACTGAAATTTTGAATTTGATCACAAAATCATTTTTACAAAGCCAAAATCCGAAATTTCTATTATTCTTTTTGCCTAGGTGCCTCGCTCTTCGTAAATCGACACGATCGCCCACTCTATGTTTTTGAGCCAATTTTTCTCGTTTCTTGTAAGAGATATCAAAAAGTGGTCAACTGACAAAATGCTTATCATAAAGTTTTTAATATTTTGCCAGTTGACCTTATTTTGATACCTCTCACAGCAACCGAGATAATTGAGCTCAAAGTGCGCGGGTAGTGTGGGCTTATATCACTTACGGTGGGAGGACTTGTCAAATTTGACCTAATTTTTCTCGTTTCCCGTAAGAGATATCAAAAAGTGGTCAACTGACAAAATGCTTATCATAACATGAAAAGCATTCTGCTAGTTGTCCACTTTTCGATATCTCTTACAGGAACCGACACAAATCGGCTTAAAGTAACATTGACTCAAAAAATCTGGAAAAATCGGAATTTTCCAAAATAACCTTTTTAATTTTTCAGAGACCCGACCTTGAAGAAGACCCAAATTCGATTCCGGCAAATGTCACATCATTAGTCAGTTTTGATCCGAAAAGTGCCACGTTGCTTCGAATACGACAGCATCTGGAGGCGGAGCCTTCAGATAGAGATGTAGGTTTTTTTCAAGAAAAATTATCCGATTTTTTCTCGAATAGCGGAGTCAAATTATTGATTTTTTTTCAGACCCCCGACTACGAAATGTACGAACGTCTTCGCTCTCGATCTTCCAACCAATCCGACCTGATCCCAGCTTCTACCATCCCATTGAGCTCCGACTACAAATCCCGAAACGCTTCCCAAGATTCCGTTCCCTCGATGTTCGCCCCAATGCTCGACTCCCCAGCTCCCTCTTCAACGTCTTCAAGGTCATCTGGAGCATCTTCTTGAGTCAAACGACCTGTCCTAGGGAAGGCTGGAATCAGTCTAGCAGCTCCATCACCCATTTTGTCTCCTGGAATTCGGCTATCTGAGCAGCTGGGCGCCAAAAATGCTCCCCCTTATAAAAGTGCATTTCGAGTACAGAAGACTGAAAATGCTCGAGTGATAAGCCACTATCACGCTCCGAACGAGATTCCGCTATCCAGTGATCCATCGGTTACGGAAGGAGCTGCTAATTATCCAGTGATGACAAGTGGAGGTCTATTGGTGTGACCTTGTTTCTTCTCTTCGACACAAATCTCATGTCTTGCCGTGTCCTAGGCATTTTTTATGTACGGGTTTTCCCTTTTTTTAACTGCTTCTTTGAATTTGAATAAAGTATGAAAATAAAGTCCCTGACACGCCGAAATACCGGCGGACCGTAGTCCGCCGACATCCTCGACGACAATTCGCGGCGAGACCCGCCCGCCGGGCGGCATGAACCTAATCACAAAAAAGCTATCTTTTCACTCCAAATGAATATAATAAATCAACAAAAACAACAGAAACTATAAACTACAAAAGATCGAGTTATAAAATTATTTAGCTTTCTTTGCAAACTTGTCATGTCGAATCCACCACTGATCCCAGTCATTATTCTTGTCATTTTTGAACGTTGGGAAATGAACCAACGGATCCGGATGGATATCTTGAAGACGTACTCCTGCTCTCTCCACTGGCTTCCCGGGCTCCTCTGTCCAACTTTTGTACCATTGACGATAGTCGAAATTTCTGAATTCCACCCCGAAAGTGATCGTTCCGTGCTCCTTAGCTTTCAAAAGTTGTGCGCGGAGCAAGGTGTATTGTTCGCGGCACAATCCAGATTTCAGAATGTCGATTGGCTGATCAGTGCCGTCTGCGAGGAATTGTTCGATGAGCGATGGGTTACGGTAGTCAAAGTAGAGGTACTCGTCACGACAAACTGGACAGGCGTGATTCAAATTAAACCGCCCGTGTTTGTCAATGCAGAAGAGTCTTGGCGGTGGTTGCAGTTTTGATTGTCCCTGAAAACCATTTTTTTTTCGAAATTTTCATTATAGAAAATCAACCTTGATATTTCTCTTATACCATCTGTAGATCGGAAGTCCTTTATAAGCTTCGGCATACGCTGAAAAATCGAATTCAGTGACTTTTTATTGAAATCTGATGATACCTCGGCTTTTCATGTAGGAAACTTGTTCTGCGATACTGTGTTGTGGCTTATACATTCCTTTTTTTCGTTCAACATGATTGAAAGCGTAACCAGCCTAAAAAAACGGAAAAATTAGCTGTAAAATAAGCTGAATTACCTCTTCTGGAGTCGGAACTTCTTTGGTTTTTTTCTCGCACGCTAGTCGACAAGACGAGTGGATTAGCCGTCTGGCGATGGTTCCACCGGTGGCCAACATACCTGAAATTTGTATTATGCAAAAGAAAATGAGTCAAAACTTTCTAAAATAAGGCGAAAAAATCTAGAAAAAGGTTAGAAAAATTCTAGGTGTGTTGCGCGTCGTTTATAATGCCGGATAGTGCAGACACCGTCACGGCGAAATGCAGAAATTCAAACAAATGGAATTTTCGTTTCAGCTCGTTTTCCTTGAATTCTAGCTTGTTTTCAACGTTTTTTAGTTGATTTTTGAGTTAAAGAATATAAAACACAAATAATCTAAAATTAGAGTTCTACAGAAACATGGATTCCTGCCTGGAAACCATCCGAAATCTGCACGAAGAACGAGAACGCCTAATCGATTCCACTGTGAAGGAGAAGATTGCAGAGAAGTTGACACACAAGGCAAAAGTGAACAGTGAGCTCCGAGTGAAAAAGTTTGTAGATGTACGAAACCTTTTTTGAATCGAAAAATCAATAATTTTGTTTCAGAGGTACCATGATGTATCGGCAGAGCTCGCAAAATTTTATAAGGATGAGGATAACTCGAAGAGTATCGAAATGGACGCGGTCTCCGGGCCAAACGAGTTTGCAGAGTTCTACTCTAGACTGAAAGTTATCAAAGATGCTCACCGAAGAAATCCAGATGAGCTTGCAGAGCCTCTAACTGTGGAATTTCAAAAGATCAATGATGACATCATCAATCCAGAGCGCGCCGAACCAGATATGGTAGAATTCAGTGACGAAGAAGCTTACGGTCGCTTTTTGGATCTTCATGCTCAATACGACAAGTTTATCAATTTGAAGAATATCAAAAGAGTGGACTATATGACCTACTTGCTCAACTTTGAAAAGTTCACAGATATTCCGAAGCAAACTACAAAAAAAACTGGCGCCTACAAAGAGTATGTGAATTCACTGAAAGACTATTTGGTGTCATTCATGCAACGGACTCGTCCACTTCATGACCTGGAGACAATGTTCGCTGAGGTCGATGCAACTATTCAGAGAGCTTTTGAAGCTGGAAATCTACCTGGTTGGGAGGCTGACAAGAGTAAAAGTGCTCCATCGCAAGCTGCTGCTGTTGACTTGTCCCCATATAATAGTGCAGAAGAGCTGGAAGGATTGGGCTTGGAGAGACTCAAAGGAGCACTAATGGCTATTGGATTGAAATGCGGTGGAACTCTTAAAGAGAGAGCAGAACGACTTTTTGCCACTAAAGGACACAAGTTGTCGGATCTGGAGAAGGCAGCCATGGCTTCGAATAACTCAGAAGTGGACAAGCAGAAGGCTAAGAACTTGGCTTTGGCACAGACGGAGGGTCATATCATGGCGATGGCAGAGATTTTGGCTGAAGAGAGAACTGGAACTCGCGAGAATGTGGAGAGAAAGCAAGCGAGAAGTGCCGGAGAGGTTGAGGAGGAAGAGGAGGAGGAAGTGGTTGTAAGTGAAGCTTCCACTGTGGAGGATTTTGGAATTAAATTCTTGAAAATTGATTAATTTGCAGATCGAGGAAGAGGAAGAGGTCGACGAGAGCGCTCCATACAACCCGAAGAACTTGCCACTGGGTTGGGATGGAAAGCCAATTCCGTACTGGTTGTATAAGCTTCACGGGCTCAATTTGTCGTATTCTTGTGAAATTTGCGGAAATCAGACTTATAAGGGACCCAAGGCCTTCCAGAAGCATTTTAATGTAAGTTCTGAGGTTCAGAATTTTGCTACGCGTCATTTCGAAATCGGTCATTTCGAAACCATGTCACACTTCTAAACCGCGACACTTCGAAACCAGTCATTCCGAAACCGCGACACTTCAAAACCAGTCATTTCGTTACCGAGACACTTCAAAACCGGCCAATTTGAAACGGAAAAAAATTGCAGTTTGCAAATGTCGCAGTTTCGAAACGACCGGTTTCGAAATGACCGGTTTCGAAACGTCGCGGAGCCCAAAATTTTCAGCTCCTGGACGTTTCAAAACTCGATGTTTCGGAACTACGACGTTTCAGAACTTGACATTTCCGAACTCGACGTTCTGAAATGTCAAGTTCTGAAAAGTCGTGGTTCTGAAATGTCGAGTTCTGAACCGTCGTGTTTCTGAAATGTCGGGTCCTGAAATGTCCTGGAGTCGAAATTTAGATTTCCCCAAAAATCTCAGAGTTTTCGAGTTTTGAAGTTTTTAATAAGACATCAAGTTCCTTAGATTCAGAATATTCCAAAATCTCGAAATCCAAATTTTCTAAATTTCCGATTTTTCCAGGAATGGCGTCACTCCCACGGAATGCGTTGCCTCGGAATCCCCAACACCTCCCATTTCGCGAACATCACCAAGATCAAGGACGCGCTGGATCTGTGGAACAAGCTGAAGACCGAAAAAGAAATGGCCAAATGGAATCCAGATATCGATGAGGAGTACGAGGACTCCAGCGGAAACGTCGTCACTCGCAAGATGTACGAGGATCTCAAGAGACAGGGTCTCCTGTAGATTATCTAATTTTTTATCATTTTTTGTCTTCTTCCCCTTTTTTCTCCCTATTTTTCCTTCGTTTTCTCTTCGTTTCTAATCTGTGGTCTCAAAAAGGAATTAATTTATTTTTTTTTCAGACAGAATTTCAATATACACTTTGTTCAATAATTAATACTCATACGCCGGATTCGCCTTGAAATCCACACATCCTAAGCATGAGCAATATTGTTCCCCCTTCCCGCAATATCCACTGTTACTGCAGCAGAAGGATTCGGAATCCGGGTCGCATTTGGGGATTTTTCCAGTGGAGAGGCGCGGAGCATCGTAGCCGCAGCGACCTGGAATTAGTATTTATTTTTTAACCTGATTTTTGAATTTTTTTATGTTTTATTTTTCTAATTTTTTGTAGCTTCCTCATCTCTCGAAACACCTACCAACGTTGGCCGGATTCTCTCCGAACGTCCACCACTCCAACGGTTTGTACTTGAAATCTCTCTGCTTCGAAAAATCAATACATCCGACGCATTCACAGTGCTCCTTTGAATTTCCACAGTAACCCCCGTTACTACAACAGTGAGCATTCAAGTCATCTGGATTACACGTAGGTGCTTCGCCTTCCAACGGTGGCACATCTCTCCCACATCTTCCACGCTTTCCCTCACCGGCGTCTGAAGTGTACCAGGTGATTTTTTGCGATGGCTTCACTGGTTCCTTCAGAATCAAATTCGGATCAGTACCGTAGTCGATGCACTCGGGACAAGAGCAGAACTCCGCGCCGGAGCCACAGTAACCATACTGCAAAAATTCAGTGTTCAACAGATCCAAGGAAAAGTCTCACCTTTCCACAACACGCGTGACCTGGATCATCCGGATCACAAACTGGATAATATCCTTCTATCAATGGAGCAGACTTTCCACACATTCCAGCTAATTCCTCATTATCATCATAGGTCCACCATCTCTTATCATCCACTGGTGAACACTTGTAGCTGAAGGATTTTGATGACGTGGCACATAAAGAATCAGAAGCTGCTGAATTCAAAAGTGTGCCTTGATCGTCATCAAAATCGATAGCCCAGATCATAACTCCACCAATGTTATTCTCAACGATATAGTCGATTTTGTGCTTTAAACTTTCTGCATTCTCATAACCAATGAACGTCTTTTGTTCGGGAATCCAGATGAAGGGAGCCTTGGCACCAGAATGGAATTTTGTCTTGGCGGTGTCGAATTTCGAGTGGAGATCCCTCCATTGAACGTCACCGCCCTCGAACTTGGTGCCTTCTGAATTCGTGGCACTGGCCATTCGCCACATGTCGTCAGAAGAGTCGACAGCGTCACCGACGTTCTTCCAGAATCTTCCGTAGAAGGGGACACCCATGTTGATCTGGAAGGGAATACAGGGTGGCCGATAAGTATAGGACGTTTTTTCGAGAGCTCCTTGGCCCGGCGCCAAAGAATAATTTTGTAAATTTTCGAAACATACAGAAAATAGGGGCCCTATATAAGCAGTGAATTATGCCATTTGGTATCATTTTGTTCTCTGTTCGGAATTATGAAGATTTCTTCACATCAACCCAGGATTGCGACGTTGCGCAATAGAGGTGCATGATTTTAATGTCTCTAGGAAACTTGGCATTTCCTCATCAAGGGTCCGAAATGTGTTTGAAATTATAAAAAAGGAGTAAAGGAGTAAATAGGAAAAAGGAGTAAATTATAAAAAAGGAGGCCTATTGGAATTAAAACAAGGGCCGCTCACGGTGTGTCAGATCAACTGGTCGAAAATCGCGCCCCAGAAAACCTTTAGGCCAGGCGAAATTTATGAATTTTAAAGTTGACGTGGATGACCTACATATATTTTTAATCAACCCATTGCAACTCGCGATTTTTTCGATTTTTTCGTCCAACGTTTAAAAGTTTGATCCTCAGCCAGCCACGTTGCGCAGTGATTTTTCACGTTCGCTGGGGCGCGTTTTTCGACCAGGCTTCCTGACACAGCGTGGCCGCTATTTATTTTGAAAATTCGCCAGACTCGTGGGATCATCAAACGTCAAATTTAGCAAAAAATTGGCTTTTGACAGTAGTGTTGCAAGATACATGGTTCAAAAAATCGTCAAATAGAATTTTAACATTCGCAATTACCGTATCTACCGTAAACAGTTCTTGTCTGTAACATCCGGGGACCGCAGACTCGAAAATGCAAAAAAACTTTTTTCACACCTCCACCTGCGCCGCTTGTCAGATGTGATGTGGGGTGATATAAAGATTTTTGCTGGTGAAATTCTTACGAACGGTCATAATCTGAGACAAATGTAACCAAAAGGTGACAACAAATCTCGTAAACGTATTTTATCTTCAAACCGTCTTTTTCAAAAAGTTTTCATGATTTGGGATGGAATCAAGACAACCGGTACAACTTTTTTGATTTTTGTTGATTTAAATGTCAAAATCAACTGGCAGGCCTGCCAAAAGATAGTTTTGATGTAATATTTGTTTCCCTGGACCACTCAGCACGTTGCCGGACGTTTTTGGAATTATCAGTAAGACTGGGCACCGTCTTGTGGATCGAAATCCAAAATTCTGGTCTTATGCGCTCATTTTCCTAGATGCCTCGGCAAAGATTCGAGGCCTGCTAACTCCACAGATTACAATCCGATGGACATGGATATGTAGAGACTTTTGAAGAGCAAGATTTCAGGAATCTCCTACAGGTTTTTGAACTTTCTGTGATGTGCATTTCAAAAGTTCTGGGGCGATAATGTCGTCAACAACCCTCGGCGCATAGCCGAATTTTTTATCATGGTTTTTGAGATTTTCGTCAAAGCTCGTGTTTCTAATCATGACTACTTGTTATAAAACGAAAATTCTTACATATTTTGAACATTTTTATAAAGTTATTACAGTTCATAAACGTTTTTCTGAAAAATGGGAAAGGTTTATAAACGTCCTATACTTATCGGCCACCCTGTATGTTGTCAGAAATTTCTGGAACTTCTTTCTCTTCAAGATAGCGTAATAGAAAGTCACCGCTAACTTTGAGCCCATATATCATCTCGGTTCCTGTAAGAGCTTTCGGAAAGTAGTCAACTGATAAAATATTTTTGATAGTATGATAAGCATTTTATCAGTTGACAAATTCTTGATATCTCTTCTAGGAGCTGAGATATATGGGCTCAAAGTTGACAGTGTGTCGTATTTGCTATAGTTTCAGCTATCACAAGAACACTCAAAATTTGAGTCGGTATATCTCGGTTCCTGGGAACGCTATCAAAAAGCCGTCAACTAGAAAAATGTTTATCACGATATCAGTAATATTTTATCAGTTGACAGATTTTTGATATCTCTTACAGAAACCGAGATATATGGGATCAAAGTAGTTGACAAACCTTATTGGTAGTTTTGATTTGACAGCTGTAATCCTTCATCGTGGCGTGGACATTCATTCTTCCGGAGAACCTGAATAAGAAGATAATGAACTTTCTAGAATTTCAAACTTCTAGAAACTCTAACGACTCACTTCTTGGGCATGGCGAAATTCAGTGGCGCCGGTGGTCCAGTATACGCTCCCCACTTTGAAGCCCATGCTCCAAAATAATCATAACTCATCACATTCACAAAATCACAGTATTTCATCAACTGCTGCAAGTCATATCCTGGCTTTAGGACCCAGTGTCCAGCAGCGCCGGCAAACGAGATGAGATAGGACTTTCCAGTTTCTTCCTCCAAATCTCGGAGCTCATTTCGAAGCTCTCTCATCAAGTTGACGTAGTTTTTACGATCGGAGGGAGTTCCTTCGACAGCACCTCCGGTGACAGGATACTCCCAATCAATATCAACACCATCGAAACCGTACTCTTTGATGGCTTTGATTAGGTTGGAGATTAGAATTGATCTGGAATATGAACACATTCGGTTTGAGCTAAATTATCTCGGTTCCTATGAGAGATATCAAAAATCTGTAAAGTTGTAATATATTGGTGACATTATGATTAATAATTTATCAGTTGACAACTTTTTCATAGTTTTGGCAGCAACCGAGATAATTGCGCTCCAAGATTTAGTATTTGATAGGCTTCAATTATAGGAAATACGGTGATTTTCAACTTCGAGCCAATTTATCTCGGTTCCTGTTAAAGATAGGATATAGTTGTTAACTAATACAATATTTATCATAATATCAGAATACGTTTATCAGCTGACACATTTTTGATATTTTGCACAGGAGCCATTCTATTACAGGTTTTACGGTATACATATTTGTATCGCTTTTTACCGTTTCAGTGGAAAATAGTCAATTTTGAAGTCCTACAAAAGTATTCCAGAATTTTTCGACTTGTCTGAAATTTTCAGATTTGGCAAGACAAAAATGTGCTTCATTTTTGAAATTGACAACTTTCTGGTGACTTTTTTGGTTTTTGAGATATGCGCCTTTAAAATACTGTATCCTCCACTCTTCATTCTCTCGTGCACAGTAACAGCTTCCATCTTTAAAGGCGCATGTCTCAAAAACTACGGTAACTAGAAAATAGTTGTCAATTACGAAAATGAAGTTCTAGATTCGTTCAGTATAATCTGAAAATTTCATACAGATGTGAAGATTCTGAACCCTTTTTGTAGGAGTTCCATACTGGCGTTAAAGTATTTTCAGTATACTTATCTTCAAACGTAATTTTCTCGATTTCTGTGAATGATATCAAAAATATGTCAACTGACAAAATGTTAATGATATTAGGATAAACATTTTTTCAGCAGACAAAATCATGATATCTCTTAGAGTAACCGAGATAATTGAGCTCAAAGTGCACGTACCTCCTAGAATGATCCGCAGTGAGCACTGAAAAATACTGCGAGTTCTCCCATCCGCCAACTGCATACAACATTTTCAGATCCGGATGTCTGGCGGCTACCTAAAAAATATTATTTTTATTTTATTTTTCAAATCTACAGTAACCTCTTTAACATGCTGCAATCTCTCCTTGGCAGCATCTCCTTCCAGTTTCACACTTCCATCTGAATCCACAACGAAGAAGGCGAACACCAAATGAGTCAGTTTTTCGGCCTAATTTTTAAATGTTTTTTGTAAATTTTCTAACAAAAAATTTAAGTTTTAAAGTTACCTGATCATCTCGAAATGGTTGTTTTCCCCACGATGTGATGTATCCAACTCGTCGTCGACTACAAGATCGGTCGGCGATTCCGGCGTGAGTAACTGAAAAAGGGAATATCTGGAAAACTAAAAGATCTACAAAAAAACTTTTAATTAGGAAAAATTGTAAAATTTTATAAGTTTTATTTTTGTAGTTGAATATTTTTTGATAGAGTTTTTAGTTTTTGAGATATCTGAAAATTTCCAAACGGTTGCCGTATTTTCTCTAATAGAACCTACGTACACTTGAAGCTCAATTATCTCGGTTTCTTTGAGAGATATCAAAAATCTGTCAACTGATAAAATATAGGTGATATTATGATAAACAATATATCAGTTGACCACTTTTTGATATCTCTCCTAGTAACCGAGATAATTGCGCTCAAAGCAAAAGCTACTGTATTCGCTCCCATTTGAGCCGCCAATTTTGAGCTCAATTATCTAGGTTCCTATAAGAGATATCAAAACCTTGTCAATTGATAAAATATAGGTAATAGAATGATGAATACTTTATCAGTTGACCAAATAACTGGCTGGTGTGTCTTCGGCGCGGTTTAACCTTTTTACTTCACTGTTTGTCTGTCACGTCAAATAACCGTAAACACTCTAATACAACGCCACCCGATTCGTCAAATTTGAGCTCATGTATCTCATTTTCTGTAAGAGATATCAAAAAGTGGTTAACTGATAAAAGGTTGCTGATATTATGATAAACATTTTATTATTTGCCAACTTTTTGATATCTTTCAAAGGAAGTGAGATATTTAGGCTCAAAGTGGACGGTCCGGGTATTTAGTTTTCAAACTTTTCAAATTGTACTTATTCACGTAACGCAATAAATTAATAAATCAATATTATGTCACGCCCCCTGGCCAAGTCATTCAAAAAATTCCACGTATTGAAAAAAATCAGTTCTCTGGGAAATCCCTTTGAATCTTTATTGTTGGATAATTTTCACTGGCACCTTCTCCCTGTTAAGAAGCCCTTTGCATTACGCTGCTCATTTGTTGTTTCTTTTGCTTTTTTCTGTCGATTGGTCCGATGTGAAAAAGTACTAAAAGGCCCTCAGGGTCGTCATGTTCGGGTTCATGGCTAGGTGATTTATCACTGAACGTCCCCTAGTAGCAGAAGATTTTATCAAAGATTAAAAAAATTGAGACAACAATGAGAAGCGGTATGCAATGTGGCTTCTTATCAGGGAGAAGGAGCTTTTGAAAATTAACCGACAATGGTCTCCGAGAAGAGGGATTTTTCGGGTGACTTCTTGTTTTTTTTTTGTTAGGAGGTGGAGGACCCCTCCCTCCACCTCCTATGGGTTTTAGAAGGTGATCCCATTGGTCAAATAAACCTTGTTTCCCTTTCATGTACTGAGCCTCTACGTGGCGAAAGGGATCAACAGACTAGTTTCTAGTCTGGCTAATCAGTACACTTTTGAACTTTGTTTTTTTTTTCTTTTAAATAAATGTTTAATTTTCAAAAAAAAACTGTGTTTTTCTGTTGATTCAGATCATTTTCACGAGGATCGAATAGCTCCACAGGGAGCGCATGCTACCAGCCTGTTTGTCGCGCCTCCGGCTTTTATCATAATTTATCATAATATCAGAAATATTTTATCAGTTGACACATTTTTGATATCTCTGATGAAAACCGAGATAATGGAGCTTAAAGTTTTTATACAGGGTGCACTTCATCTAGAGCAACTCGTCGTCGACTACAATTTAGGTCAAAAATTCCATCGTGTGTAGCTGGAAAACTAAAGAAGCTGGAAAAAAAATTTTAACTGGCAAAATGTGTAAAATTTTATAAGGATCATTTTTGCAGTTGACCGTTTTTAGATAGGATTTTTAGTTTTTGAGATATTTTACATTTTCCAAAGGGATACTGTACTTTCGTTTGTAGAAGCTATGTGTATTTTGAGCTCAATTATCTCGGGTCCTATGACAGATATCAGAAATCTGTCAACTAATAAAATATAGGTGACATTATGATAAATATTTTATCAGTGTGCATTTTTTTGATATCTTTCACAGGAAACAAGAAAATTGAGCTAAAAATCAAGTATTGGATGAACTTATAATAGAGAAACTCGTCGTCGGCTACAACATCGGTCAGCGATTCCAGCGTGTGTAGCTAGAAAACTAGAAGAGCTAGCAAAACTTTTTAACTATCAAAATGTGTAACATTTTATGAGGATCATTTTTGCAGTTGACCGTTTTTAGATAGGATTTTTAGTTTTTGAGATATCTGAACATTTTCAAAGGGTTACCGTTTTTTCGCTATTAGAAGCTATGTGTACTTTGAGCTCAATTATCTCGGTTCCTATAAGAGATATCAAAAAGTTGTCAACTGATAGAACATTTGGAATGTCATGATAAACAGTTTATCTGTTGGCTACTTTTTTGATATCTCCCATAACAACCGAGATAATTGAGGTCAAAGATCAAGTATTGGATGAACTTCTAATAAAGCAACTTGTCGTCGACTAAAATTTCGGTCGACAATTCCAGCGTGTGTGGCTAGAAAACTAAGAATGCTAGAAGGAAATTTCTAACTGGAAAATGTGTAAAATGTTATGTGGATCATTTTTGTAGTTGACAATTTTTTGATAGGATTTCTAGTTTTTGAAATATTTTAAATTTTCTGAACCCAGAGTTCAAAATTTTTTAAGGGGATACCGTACACTTTGAGCTCAATCATCTCAGTTCCTATGAGAGATAGCAAAAATCGGTCAACCGATAAAACATTGGTGATATTATGATAAACAATTTATCAGTAGACCACTTTTTGATATCTTTCACAGGAAACGAGAAAAATTGACTCAAAGTTGAAGTTACCGTGTTCTCTCTAATAGAAGCTCATTTAAATCACCAACTTTGAACTCAATTACCTCGCCTCCTATGAGAGATATCAAAAAATTGTCAACTAATAAAATATTGATGCTGTAATGATAAATATTTTATCAGTTGACCACTTTTTGATATCTCACATAGGAACCGAGATAAATTGGCTCAAAGTTGAAGGTTTGGGTGGCTAAAAACTCTAAAACTAACCTCCAAAAAGTACAGTAATCCACCAGACCCACTTCACGAAAGCCGTGTTGTCGTACCTCATGTTTTCCTCGAAACTGACTCCATTTTCTAAACTTCGTCTCCCCTTTTTCGGAAACCCCATTCTCTCTGCGCTCTCTCAAATCTTCACACTATTTCTTCGTGTTTGCTCTAAGGTGTGAAAAGCCGCCTCTTTAGCACAAAACAAGTCCATTTCGTGTCCATTTTGCTCCTTGTAAAGAGCTTTTTATTGAGAAAACGACAAACAGACAAATAATGCAACCAGTAAAAAGAACACATAGAGAAAAATAAATTATTAGAAACAAGGTTAATATTATTAGGTCTTTAGGTCTTCTTGACAGTTCGCCGTCTTGGGGCTCCAGAAGCTCCAGAAGCTTGGGTAGATTCTTCTTTTTCCTGAGCTTTTTCTTCAGAATCCTCCACTTCTGAATCCTTCTTCTTCTTATCCTCTCCTCCTTCTCCGAACTCGTTGATTCTGGTATAGTCCACTGGATACAGCCATCGTTGGTACAAATAGACAAGGAATACGATATCATCTCGGAAGCAAGCCATTCGATGGGCCGTTGGCATGGTTATAATGAAGGCGAATAGGTCATCAATGAAGGTGTTGAAAGCCTAAAAGATTCGGGAAATTTAGACGGTCGACCGAGCGATTTTTTGAATTTGCGCGGCAACTTGCCAGAGAGTGTTTGCGTACCTAGCATTTTATTTTACGACGCATCACGTCGGTAAAATCAGGCAAGTGAATTTGAATTTAGCTTTCACGTTTTCTTAAGCCGCGAGCGGTTGCGTCGCGGTCGTAGTTCAAATCTGAAGAAATTTCAACTGCGACCGCAACGCAACCGCTCGCGACTAAAGAAAATGTGGTCTGATTGTAACGCCGTGATGCGTCGTAAAATACACTGCTGGGTACGCAAACACTCTGGTACCTTGACGCGCAAATGCACAAAATCAGTCGGCGCCTTATTCTCACCTTGTACATGAACGCTCTCCATGGCAAATGCGCCACACTCTTCAGCTTATAATTCACAAACAGTTGAGGCAACATGAACAAGAATCCAAACGCATAGACTCCATTAGCCGACGTCTCCAAAAGCCAAGACCTCCACGACTTGTGTGGAACGTACAGCAAACTATACACAGCTCCACCGATGACCAGTGGTACTAGAAGAATCGATAGGTACTTCATAGCTTGAGCATCGATTGAATCCGTTTCATCCTCTTCTGCAGAATGTTTTCCGAATTTGATTCCTCGCCATGAGATGGAGACCTTGTAGGCTATGGTCACTTTCCAGTACTCGATTACTGTAGCGATTCCAGAGGGAATGAGGACGAGAAGTGAGGTTTCTTGGTCGAAAAGATAGAAGAAGATGATGGTTTGGGAGAAGCAACGCCAGAGGAGAGTTCTGGAATTCGTTAGAATTGAAGGGGACTACGGTCAAAAATGTTGAATTCTTAATTATCGTAAAACCTGTATTAGAAGGGCTGGTCCTTCAATTTTTCTAAGGTACCTCCGGAGGGCCCTTCTATTTTTCCAAACTTCTCAGATAGGGCCCTTCTATTAGAGGAGCCCTTCTGTTAAAGAGGCCCTTCTAATACAGGTTTTACGGTACATCAAAAGGTTTTAATCGCAAAACTTTGAAAAATCGCTTCGTCCATTTCTGGAAACTTCTGGAAGGTTCTCGAATAATTCTTTTTGATATCCCGCCGAAACTGAAAGCTCCGAAAAATAAGCGATTTTTTCCCAATTTTTCGAAGGAAAAATTCAGTTTTTCTCCGATTTTTCGCAAAATGTTTAGACCTTTTCAGGTTTCCCAGCTATTTTCAAAGATTCTTTTTCGATTTTCCAGTTTTTTTTGTCGCAAATTTGATTGAACGTTATTTGGATTACGGTAGATTACTGTAGAAAACCAGTATTTTGTAGTTTTTACAAGCAAATTCACGTCAAAATGCACAGAGATGACTTTGCTTGCAAAAAAACTAAAAAGTACAAGGTTTTCTACAGTAAACTACCGTAACCAAAAAAGTTCCATCGAATTTCAGACGAAAAAAAAAACCGGACAAATCGAAAAATAATTTTTGAAAATAGCTGAAAAACCTAAAAAGGTCTAGAAATTTTGCGAAAAATCGGAGAAAAAAAATCGATTTTTTCTCGAAAAATTGCAAAAAATCGCAAATTTTTCGGAGTTTGCATTTTTGGCGGGAATTCAAATAATATGTCAGAACCTTTTAGAAGAATTCAGAAATGGTCGAAAATGATAATTTTTGCTTTTTGAAGTGGTTTTTCGAAGTTTTGCTGCTTAAAAAATTACTTCATTGCTATGAGAATCTACATATTTTCTACATTCTGTAAAACCTGTATTAGAGGACACCTTTAATAAAAGGGCACTCCAAGATTGGATTGGAAAAATAGAAGGGCCCCTCTAATAGAAGAGCCCTGTAGTAGAAGGGCCCTCTGGAGATAATTTGGAACAATACAAGGGCCGGCCCTTCTATTACAGGTCTTACGGTATTTTGATGTTCCCTTTAAACACAAATCTAGCCTAGAATCGATTCTTACTTCGTTGACAATCCCACCATCGATTTCCTCCCCTTCCAAAACGATATATCATTCTTAAACGCCAACGCATCGAATAACAAATGAAGAGTGGAAACGAAAAACGTAATCATGAGCAATACAATCGAAGTCTCCGTAAAAAGCCCTCTCAGCTCATCGATATCCTTATCCTTAAACCCATGTCGCATGAGTTGTTGTGTCGAACGAGCGGTAGAGGTTAGAAGAAGCAATTTAGCAACACTGGTTGGCTCATAATTAATAGTGAGATTCACTGATTTTTGGAAATCCGCCAATTCGAAAAGATGTTTGCTCCTCATGCTCATCTCGTCGACAAACATGATTGGGAGGTATTGATCTTGTCGTTGGACCGTCAGGAAATCGCTGAAAATCTCCTTTAAACGGATTTTTGACTCCAATTAAACTTACGCCAGCTCCCCGCTAATTTTCGTTTTTACAAATCGACTCGATTCGGAAACTATCCTGACTGGAAGCACAGTTCGGAAATGAGCAGCCAGTTCGACCACCTTTTTGGTCTTCTTCGGTGTCTCTACCACAGCTTCATCTTCACCTAACAATTGGAAAGTTTTCGCTACTGGCTCTTGGAAGACGATCATTGGCGCTGCCACGTGGACTTTCCATGGCGCTGACATCGGATTTCGATCTTCGAATCCGTGGGGGAGGAGGATGGTGTGGGCGTAGAGGTAGCCATCTTTGGCGACGGATGGTGGGATTTTTACTTTTAGCTGAAAAGGGGGGAATTTGAATTATCAATAAATGACTTTTTTAATGCCAGTAGTCCTGGCCAAGGGTCTTACAACGACATCTACAGTAACATAAAAATGTAGCGATTTTTCGAGAGAAAAACTCATTTTTCTCCGATTTTTCGCAAAAATTTTTAGACCTTTTTAGGTCTTTCACCTATTTTTGAAGATGCTCTTCCGATTTTTCCGGTATTTTTTGTCTGAAATTCGACGGAACGTTTTTTGGATTACTGTAGAAAACTCATTTCCTTCTGTAGTTTTTTTTGCAATCACAATCACGTCACAATGAAGAGATGACTTGGCTTGCAAGAAAAACTACAAACTACAAGGATTTCTACGGTAATCTACAGTAATCAAAGCAAAGTTCCATCGAATTTCAGACAAAAATACCGGAAAAATCGGAAAAGAATCTTCAAAAATAGCTGAAAACCCTACAACGGTTTAAAAATTTTGCAAAGAATTGAAGAGAAAATCTTTTTTTTTCTCAGTTTTCGTGCTTTTTCAGCGGCTTTTCTGGAGGAAAAAAAAATACAGAAAAACAGGCAAAAATCAGTGTCTAGGTTACTGTAGTTGTCGTTGTGGGACCTTCATCATGAAAAATATATGATTTTATCCTTCTTTTTACGAATTTTCCCCTTACTTCTTTCTGAAAAGCGTCAGCGATTTGCACATTCTCCACCGTCGTCACCAGCGTTTCCAGCGAATCTCGTTTCGTTGAAAAGTAAACTCGCAATTGCAATAAATCGAACAATCCCTCGCTGTTCGGTCGAATTATTGGCTGAAATAATTTTCAGTTTTTTCGCAAAATTTCGATGAGCGATTTTTGGGTAAAAAACGGGGTTTTTCTAGCTTTTTTTGCCGCTAAAATTGATTTTTTCTGCAATTTAGCGAGCAAAATGGGATTTTTAGACTAAAACGATACTCGCAATTCGAAAAAATGCTAAAAATCACGGTGTTTTTTCCGGGACGTTTCAAAAAAAATTTTTGAATTGGCGCAATTTTCGATGGAGTGCAGGCTACCGTTCGTAGCGACTCAACAAAACAATTTAACGCATGCGCGTCGATACTCAGCGCGCTTAGCAATTGCATTCGCGTTAGAGAGCATTTACTTTACATCCCGAAAAAAACACCGTGAAAATTCCAGTAATTCTCTCTTCCTTTACCGAATAACACTTCGAATCGGGATCGGTGTCGGCGCACAGCTCAGGTGTGAATAGTTTGTACAATTGGAAGAAATTGTAGAACATAAAACTGAGAAAAACGGCTGACACGATTTTCGTTAGGTTTATTTCCACCATCTGAAACTCTTGGTATTAGAGAGGAAATACGGAGTAATATGAGTATTGAAATGTGTAAAAATTATAGAAAAACCGAGCGGAACGGAAGAGAAATCTTTGTTTTTAATAGAAGAGGGAAAAGTGAGATTTTATTGGAGAGTATTGAAGAGTATCATGATACAGAAAACCAGCAATTTAAAAAAGTAAAAAATCAGTTAAAACGACACGACGTTCTTCATATGTCGCTCTTTAAAGTAGACGTTTCTCTTGGGCGCCACCTCTGTTCCCTCTTTCGGCTGAAGCCATCCGCTCATCTTCTTGTTCTGCGGCTTCCCTTCCTCCTCATCATCCTCCCAGTAGCCAGGAACACACCGCTTTTCCACAATCGCACTGGCAGTCTTCCACGACGCGCGTACTAGCGAACAGAATCCGAAAATCGGGTGAACACTGAGCTGAAGGAACTTCTTCGTGTTCGGATCGCCCGGGTAGCCGCTTCCGAATCCGTTCTCTGGCACTTTGATGTTCTCCTCTTTGAACTGCCAATTTCTCAAGCGAGTGTCTCTTGTCACTTTTGCTGCGATCGATGCGGCACTGACGATTGGAAATAGGGAATCGGCTTTTTCAGTGACACAAATCGAAATTCCAGGGAATAATCGCTCGAGCTTGGCTTGATACGTGGCTTTCGGACCGACAGTGTCCACTTTGATCTCCACGACGTTGACGTTGCAAGCGAAAGCGTCACGAATCAGTGCAATCGCTGCATCATGAGACACCTCATTTAGCGAATATTTGTGTCTTTTGAGCATGGAAGAACTGATTAGTTCTGGAGACAGCGAACGGATGGCATAGGCAACGATTTGTTGGATTTCTTCATCGTTATTCATTTTTTCGAAAATCTCTTCTCGTTTTGCTTCATTCAATGCCTTGGAATCATCTACTCCAAGAGCTTTGAGCTCTGCGTTTTGATCCATTGGGGAAATAGCGGCCGCGTAGACCATTGGGCCGAGAACTGGTCCTTAAAAAAATTAAAAATTAATTTTTTGTAGAGAAACAAAGCTTTTACCTCTACCAGCCTCATCAATACCTAATACACAAGGCACACCATCGCCAAAATCTTTCCAGGTCTTGCTTCGCTCCGTTTCTAGTTTCAGCGACATTCTGGAATTTTTCGCGTTAGAAAAATAAACTGAAACAACAATAAAATTATCCAAATCGAAAAAACCATGAAAAATTCGCAAATTCAGCAGGAAACCGACATAATAATTCAAAAAATTGGGTGCCAAAAAATAAAATTTTTTGCGGCCGAGGTTTTATCAGGTGAAGCAAGTGCGCTCCACCGAACTTCACCGTGTAGTCCACACGGACAGGATGTCGTGGGAATTTTCAGACAAAATTTCAGATTATTCTTGGTTTCAGAGAAAGTTCCAGATGGAAATTGGGTTCTGAAAGTTGAAAAAAGCAAATAAATTAACAGTGGCTTCAGTTCTGACCGAAAATAATCAAATTTCAGCGAAAAATTCGTCGAAAATCGGACAATTTTTGAGTATAATATATTTCAAAATTATAAACTAAACATTCAATTTATTCAAATTTTCATATCGAAAAAAGTACAAAAAACGAATAAATACAAAATTTTTATTAAATCAATCAAGAATAGGTACAAACATTTTGGTCATAATCATAAAAATTTTCATTGAAAGCTCGCTATGGGTTTCTAACCTCGATGAAATACTTTACAGTTTTGGATCTAAATGTGCTATGTGTATTATCGAATATGAATTTGTAGACTCCAGGCTCCTCAGCCGACACTTCTCCATCTTCCGGTACAAAATCCGTTTGTAGTTTGAATTTTGGATGAACCATATAATCATCGTCGTGCTCCGCAACCTTCTCTTGTCCCTCAGCCGCTCGGTGGATAGAGAAATGAATATCATTATTCTCAAGTCTCCACCACCAGTAGAGCTTTCGTCCGGGCACATTTCCTTCAAGGGTGATTGGAACAAAAGATGTTGAACGGGATGAAACAACCAGTTTGGTTAGCTTCTCAGCTGGAAGATCATTGGCAGGGTCGTATCTGAAAATTTACTGATAAAGGGTCAAATCTAGCCAGAGAATGATACCTCAACTCAGCTGGGATCTTCCCTCCCATCCGAACATTTCCATATTCGGTCTCTGCTTGTCTCGTACCTCCCCATCTCTCAAAAAGGACCTCTTCTCCAATATTCTCCTTGAGATGTTGCTTCCAGTCATTTCCCAGAATCTTTACTTTCTGCTGAGTCTGTTTAGCCAAACAAGGAGAAATCATTCCCCAGAGAACTTGGATGAAGGTAGGGGTGTTGACCACAAAGATCTTGCGGATGACATCGGGGAACATTTCCTGGAAGAAGCATGGGTTACTGTAGGCCAAGACCCAGAAAGATACCTGAAGCTGCGAGAGCATTGTGGTAACAACTTTCAAGGCGGCCATATCAATCTGTCCCATGGAGAGGCCATCCAAGTCAAAGATGACAGATGTGCCAAACGGTTTGCCGTGCTCTTTTTCCATTTTTCTGGAAAAAAAACTACAGTATACTTTTCATATTTCTTATCAAATAGTCACAATACAAACACTCTCGATCACTTTGACCACACGTAGACTACTCAAGTGACGTTTCTCCCCTCCCCACCTGATAATTTGCATGACTCCTTCGCTCTCGGCGATTCTCATTCTGTACAAATCCGAGTTTCGTGTGGCTGGCATCAATCCAGCTGCATCCAAATGTCCGATCATTTGAAGTGAGACTACGTTGTTTTCGTGATCGAAACCGATCAAAGAACCAGGAAGATAGCGGAGTGGGACACTGCATTCGTCGCATTTTTGTGTCACTTTCTCCAGTGTTGAGAGGTCCTCTTTGTCGAGTCCCAACGCGTGAATCGCGCGGAGAGAGAACTTGATTTTGGGGACGACGACTTCTGGAAAATTCAGGGTTTTTGGGATGATCGTTTTTGGTGGAAATGGAGGATAGGAGGTTATCTTGGTATTGGGATTCAGATGCGAATTTCAGGGTTCTCAGATTTCGAAATTCCATGATTCAAAGATTCTTAGATTCTAAGGTTTGGAGATTATGAGATTCTGAGATTCTGAGATTCTGAGATTCTGAGATCCTGAGATTCTGAGATTCTTAGATTCTGAAAATCTGAGATTCTGAGATCCAGAGAATCTGCTATTCTGAAATTTGGAGATTCTGAGATTCTGAGATTCTGAAATTCTGAGATTCTGAGATTCTGAAAATCCGAGGTTATAAGATTCCTAAGAATCCAAGAATCTGAGATTCTAAGATTCTGAAATTCTAAGATTCTGAAATTCTGAGGCTCAAATTTTGGGCACGGTCATTTTGAGAAGGTAAAATTTGGTCAAAGTAGACGATTTTTCGAGATTTTAGCGGTAGAACAAGATTTTTGAAATTTTGAAATTCGAAAAATTTATCTTTAGATCTCAAATTCTAGCTAGCACTGGAATTCATAGGCTTTGATTCCAGTCAAAATTTCAAAGCTTCGGTTTTGTTTCTTTTTTAGGGCATTGCTAGAAATACCGAAATAGAAGGGCTCCCACAAGTTTGAGAACACATATCTCGGTTCCTGTGAGGTATATCAAAAAATTGTCAACTGGCAAAATGTTT
This sequence comes from Caenorhabditis nigoni, assembly GCA_027920645.1. Lineage (NCBI taxonomy): Eukaryota > Metazoa > Nematoda > Chromadorea > Rhabditida > Rhabditidae > Caenorhabditis > Caenorhabditis nigoni. The sequence continues at coordinate 4,618,159 of CP115865.1, read as the reverse complement.
TTGATAGTATGATAAACCCTTTATCAGTTGACAACTTTTTGATATCTTTTACAGGAACTAAGCTAAACAGAATCAAATTTAGTGGCCCCTGTTTGTACAGAAAAGTCGTCAGAGTTCCCTGACAGTAAACTTTAAGCTCATTTATCTTGCTTCCTGTGAAAGATATAAAAAAGTTGTCAACGGACAAAGTATTTATCAAATTATCAGAAACATATTTTCAGTTGACAACTTTTTCATATTTCTTACAGGAATTGAGATATAAGAGCTCAAGCTTAGTGCCTTGATTCACAAAATCTTGAATTTCAACTCCGAGAATCTCTAGAATCATCCAGTAATCAAGAAAAACCCACCAATCTTCCGATCCCATCCAATCAACCATCTCATCAGCGAAAAATCATCATCATAAGCTTTGACCAATTCCAATTCATTGTGAATTCGTTTTCTCAACTCATCCAAAAGTTTCCGATCCGATTCACTAATTTCTCCAGGAGCCAACGTTGGAGTAGAGGCCATTGTAGTTTTGTCGTCTCCGGATCCTGATGACAGACGGTTTTTAGACAATTTTAGCTTCATTTTTTTTTTGAAAGAGTAAGAATAGGAATATTTGCGTTTATTAGAATAGAAATGATGCGTTTTTATCGGGAACTACTAGGCCCGGCCGTCAGGGCGAACCGAACTTTATCAGGACGAAACAAAAAAAAGAATAACACATGACTATAGTAACGCACAGAAACGACAAGTTTTTTGACACTTTGATTTCACAATTTTTTGGACAGGAAGAGCATAATGCACAGTTTCTAGAAGAGTGTCGAGCAGTGTGTGATAATGAAAATGAGCACATTTTTGGGAAACTGATAATAGGAAAAGAGTGTTTCATTGAAAACAAACAATGAAACATAGATGGAAATATTCCGGGTTCAATTTTTTTTGGGTTTTCAGTGGATTAGCCAGAGTTTAGGCGCCGAATTTTTGAAATATAAAACTTCAGAGTCTAAGAATCTCAGAATCTCAGAATCCCAGAATCCCAAAAACCCAGAATCTCAGAATCTCAGAATCTCAGAAACTCAGAATCTCAGAATGTAAGAATCTCAGAATCTCAGAATCTCAGAACCTCAGAACCTTAGAATCTCAGAAACACAGAATCTCAGAATCTCAGAAACTCAGAATCTCAGAATGTAAGAATCTCAGAATCTCAGAATCTCAGAATCTCAGAACCTCAGAATCTCAGAAACACAGAATCTCAGAATCTCAGAATTTCAGAATCCCAGAATTCCAGAATCCCAGAATCCCAGAATCCCAGAATCTCAGAATCTCAGAATCTCAGAATCTCAGAATCTCAGAATCTCAGAATCTCAGAATCTCAGAATCTCAGGATCTCAGAATCTCAGAACCTTAGAATCTCAGAAACTCAGAATCTCAGAATCTCAGAATTTCAGAATCTCAGAATCTCAGAATCTCAGAATCTCAGAATTTCAAAATCTCAGAATCTCAGAATCTCAGAATCTCAGAATCTCAGAATCTCAGAATCTCAGAATCTCAGAATCTCAGAATCTCAGAAACTCAGAGTTTCGGCATTTCAGAATTTTAGAATTTCATAATCTGTGAATTTCAGAAATTTATAATTTCAGAATTCAGAATTCAAGTTCCGATTTTCAAAAAATTGAAGCTTTGAATATCCGAAAAATCCAGAAATGAAGAAAAGTTGAACTTTGGAATCTTAGAATTTCGAGACATACAAAAAAATATATATCCACAAACCTTGGTTTTTGGATTTCTTCCAAAACTTTTTCATGATTATGTGGAAATTGAAAAATTGTGAAAATCTAGAAAAGGTGAAACTATTTTTAACATTTTTGCTCCGAAATTCTAGTAACCGTAAAACCTGTATTGGAAAGGCCGGCCCTTGTGTTTTTCATGAGGTCGCTATTACAGGTGCCCTTCAATAAGAGGGTGCAATTGTATTTTTATGGGGTCTCTAGGGGTCATATTTATTCCAGGTGCCCTTCTAATTCAGGTTTTATGGTAAATTAATCAGAAAAGTGATTCTACATTCAAATTTTGGAAAACTATAATTTTTGAAAAATCCGTTTCTGAAACTTTCTGAAACCAGTATCTACAAAAAAGTGTGAAAGACGTAATAAATCGGAATCTTCTTTCCGAAAAAAGCGGCTTATACTCTTCGTTTTCTTCCCCCAAAACATATAAAATCCACGGCTCCTCCTGGCAACCAAAAACTCAAAAAAAGAAATAGTACAAGGGAGAAGAGAGACGCAGAGAAAGCAAAAGAAGCCCTTTTAGAAACACCACGGGCGGTCAGTTTTCTAAAAGGGAAAATGACACAAAAACTTTGCTGCTTATGTATGTTAGCAAAATATTATAGTAAAGATAAAAGAGGGCGAGACAGGTGGAAAAAGATAAAAATTATGAAATTCGTTGGGAAAAATCAGCATAGTTTGTATACATCATGCCATGGTTTGTAACCGGTTATGGAATGGAAAAATGCGGAAACAAAAGTTGAAAAATCGGTAAAAAAGATTCGTAATTTTGCAATAAAATTTTTATGATTTCAGTTGTGATTCAGTGATAGATTACCGGTTTGAGAAGAGAAATGCGGAAATTTTAAATTTTTGATTTTCAGAACTTTCTGATAGTTTCCAGAGTTTTTGTTTCAATCGTTCAGATTTTCCGATATTTAGATTAACAAATTATTATTCTTCTGAAATTCCAAATTGCAAAAAATTAATTTTAAACTCTGAAAATACGGTTCTCAATTTTTGATTCAAAATCTGAAAAAGAAAGTAAAAGTAAAAATTTTTTTAATTTGTCATTTTGTTTGTTATTATTTTTTTTTTGCAAACTTTTAATTAATTGGCTACTTGAAAAATCACTTTTTTTGAAAATCTAAATTTGGAAATCAAGTGTTTTGAAAATAAAAAAATTGTGCTTTTGAAAATCAGAGATTTCAGGATTCTGAGATTCTGAGATTCTGAGATTCTGAGATTCTGAGATTCTGAGATTCTGAGATTCTGAGATTCTGAGATTCTGAGATTCTGAGATTCTGAGATTCTGAGATTCTGAGATTCTGAGATTCTGAGATTCTGAGATTCTGAAATTCTGAGATTCTGAGATTCTGAGATTCTGAGATTCTGAGATTCTGAGATTCTGAGATTCTGAGATTCTGAGATTCTGAGGTTTTAAGATTCTGCGATTTTGAGATTATGAGATTCTGAGGTTTGAAGATTCTGAGATTCTGAGATTCTGAGATTCTGAGGTTTTAAGATTCTGCGATTTTGAGATTATGAGATTCTGGAGTTTTGAGATGCACATTTTCAAGTCAACGTCATGCACATTTTCAATTGATAAGAAACGAAAAATGAAAGAAGAAATCAGAATTTCAGAGATTCAGAAACGAAAATCGGAAATTTCTAGAACTTTCGATAAATCAGATACTTGGAAGTTCGGGTCTGAAAACTAGAAAAAAAACAAAAATTCGTGATTTTTGATCATCAACTTTTTTTTTCCTAATTTTTTATTTGGATTTTTGAAATTTTTAGAATTCAAGGAGAACTGCAAAAATAGAAGAAAAGTTCTGGAGTTTTCGAAAAGAATCTAAACGATTGATTGATTTTTACTAGGCTAGTTGTTCTGGAAGCAATAGAAAAATATGGAACTGTAGTGTTATTTTCGACGGTCTGGGAAGAGATAGAAAGGAGCAAATACGACAGAAAAAGAGTCAGAGAAATGCTCTCTTCTTTTTCTGTACTATTTCCTCTTGGGGAGAGAAAAAGGCATTTTCGGAAGGTTGAACACAAACAAATACACTTTGTTTCATTCCGTTTCTCTCTTTATTTTCTGGTCAGGTTGGGCAGAAAGGCGAAAAAAGGACAAATGTCTAGTTATTAGGAGAATCCAAAAATCAAGAATTCAAAAAATGGAATTGTCGGGATTTTTGAAATTTTTCGATACCTAAAATTTGAATAATCGGAAAATTTTCTCGAAGTTTCAATAATTTTCAAAAAAAAAACGTTCCAAAACGTCGGGGTTTCAGATTTTAAAATTTTCAGATTTGACAGATTTCAGAGTTTCATAATCTCACAATCAGTCTCATCAGTATCCCGGAATCTCAGAATCTCAGAATCTCAGAATCTCAAAATCCCTGAATCTCAGAACCTCAGAATCTCAGAATTTCAGATTCTCAGATTCTCAGAACCTCAGAATCTCAGAATCTCAGAACCTCAGAATCTCAGAATTTCAGATTCTCAGATTCTCAGAACCTCAGAATCTCAGAATCTCAGAATCTCAGAATCTCAAAATCCCTGAAACTCAGAACCTCAGAATCTCAGAATCTCAGAATCTCAGAATCTCAGAATCTCAGAATCTCAGAATCTCAGAATCTCAGAATCTCAGAATCTCAGAATCTCAGAATCTCAGAATCTCAGAATCTCAGAATCTCAGAATCTCAGAATCTCAGAATCTCAGAATCTCAGAATCTCAAAATCCCTGAAACTCAGAACCTCAGAATCTCAGAATCTCAGAATCTCAGAATCTCAGAATCTCAGAATCTCAGAATCTCAGAATCTCAGAATCTCAGAATCTCAGAATCTCAGAATCTCAGAATCTCAGAATCTCAGAATCTCAGAATCTCAGAATCTCAGAATCTCAGAATCTCAGAATCTCAGAATCTCAGAATCTCAGAATCTCAGAATCTCAGAATCGTGAATTTCAAAATAAAAAAAAAATCAATAGAAATCAACAAAACAATTCGTCAAGTATCTCTCCAAGAGACCATTTTCAAAAAGTTGACAGTTGAGAGCCCAAAAATCAAAAAATCCAAAAATGGAACTGCATGTTTTTTGAATTTTTGAAAATCTTAAATTTTGAGAGTTTTAAATTTCATAGGAGAGTTTTTGAGAACAGAAAGTACTGTCTGGTGAAATTTGGGAATCTTCCGATTTCTGAAAATGCAAGAAATATTTCAAAAAAGTTGAATTTGTTTCAAAATTCCAAAAAAAAGTTGCTTCCAGTACTTTGGATTCTTAGGTTTTTCATATGTTGAGTTATTAGAATCTTTCCTGATTTTGAAAATTCAGAATTTCAGAATCTCAGAACCTCAGAATCTCAGAATCTCAGAACCTCAGAATCTCAGAATCTCAGAATCTCAGAATCTCAGGATCTCAGAATCTCAGAATCTCAGAATCTCAGAACCTCAGAATCTCAGAATCTCGGAATTCGACAATCTGAAAATCTGAAAATCTCAGAATCTCAGAATCTCAAATAAAAAAAAATCAATAGAAACCAAAAAAACAAGTCAAGTATCTCTCCAAGAGACCATTTTCAAAAAGTTGACAGTTTTTTGGCAGTCAAGGCCATCTTTTGTATTTTTTGATGTGGTAGGTGGAGGATGCGAAGAGGAAGATTTATGAAATTAGCGTCAATTTCTGTTCCGCAGAATTCAAAAAAGTTAGTGGCGGTTTTTTAAAATTACAGGATGAGAAAGTTGAAAAAAAAAGAGACAAATAAATTGTGGTGTTGATGTATTGGATCAGGTGTTGGCATGAGTCATTCTGGAAATACAAAGAAACGAGCAAAAGTACAAGGTTTATACTGGAAAATAGATAAAATGTACAGAGTTTACAAAAATACAGGATTCGAAAACACATAGATCGGGCATTACTAGACCGTAGAAATGTACAGTACTACTCAAAAATCTTCCTTAAATCTTCCTTAAAGTTAGATTGAAAACTTTGAATTCACAGAGTTTTTCTGGTATCCTCCAAAATGTTCGAAGACATCGGAATACTGACAGACGAGCGTCAGACTTCTGAAAATTGTCAAAATCAGCTGAAAAACACAGGTTTTATCAACAAAAACAATATGGAAAATATCAAGTGTACTGATTAGCCAGACGATGTTTCGCCTGTTGATACCTTTCGCCACGTAGAGGCTCAGTACATGAAAGGGTCCCCCCCGCCCAGGTCTCCGAGGACCATTGTTGGATAATTTCCAAAGTTCATTTTCCCTTGTAAGAAGCCATGCATACGATTTTTATATTTTTTAATAATTGTTTCAATTCTTTCGATCTTTGATTGAATTTATTTTGAAAGGGGGACGTTCAGTGGATTCCACCTAGCCATGAACCCCAAAACATGGCGACCCTTAGGGCCTTTTAGTACTTTTCTCGCAATTGACCAATCAAAAGACCGAAAGAATGAAACAACCAAAATCAGCGTATGCAAAGAGCTTCAGACAAGGAAAAAGGCTTGTGAAAATTATTCAACAATAAAGTTGAAAAAGTGGGATTTCCCAGAGAATTGATTTTTTTTTCAATACGTGGAATTTCTTTCAACGGGGACAGAAGGATGGGGGCGCGACAAAATGAAGAATGATTTATTTATTTATTGCGTTACATAAGCTTAAAAATAAATTTAAAAACAAATAGGTCAAATCGCACCGAAGGCGCACCAGCCATTTGTTTGAAGCGCAGGAGGAACGGTGGAATACAATATGTAGAAGATAGTCAACTTTGAAGTCCTAAAAAAGTAATTCACAATCTTTCGATTTGGCTGAAAATTTCAGAGAATACTAAACGAGAATAGAGCTTCATTTTTAATTGACAACATTTATGTAACTTTTTTTTTGCTTTTGAAATACGTTCCTTTGATAAATACCGTATCCTCTTCTCCTCGTTCTATCTTGCACTGTAGGGGATTGTGAGCGTCACCATCTTTGAAGGCACATCTCCAAAACTACAAAAACTACAAGAAAGTTTTCAATTACCAAAATGAAGCTCTATTTTTGTTAAGTATACTCTGCAACTTTCAGACAGATCCGAAAATTTTGAATTACTTTTCGGGACTCCGAAATTGACAATTTTCGGCTGACAAACTAAAAAATATAAAATATTTCTGTTTCGCTCTGTATTTTCCATTTTGAGCATTTTTCAGGCACAAACAGACAAAAGTACAGCCAAAATGCTACCGTACAACTTATTTTTTGAAACTTCTGAAAAAATTTTCAGCTATTCTCTTCCTCATATCATTTTTGATTCTTTTCATGCCACGTCACTCAACTTTTAACCCATTTCTCGAATAGGGAATTCCCCAGTTGAAGACGTCACAATATGAAGAACTTCCTTCTCGTGTTCTCCAAATAATAAAAAAACCAACACAACCTAAAAACGGACTTTTTTGTTATGTGTGTGCAAAGGCGCAGAAAGATCCCGCATTTTGATGAACGACTACTACTTTTTGTTCTTCTTTTCTTCTTTTTCTATAAATTTCGGAATGTGTGTTCTTTTTTGTTTAGGTTCTTGGTGTAAGAAGAAATTCATAAGTTAGTTTGAGCTTTGGATTTTGAGAAGTTTGGAGATTCTGAGATTCTGAGATTCTGAGATTCTGAGATTCTGAGATTTTGAGATTCTGAGATTTTGAGATTCTGAGATTCTGAGATTCTGAGATTCTGAGATTCTGAGGTTCTGAGATTCCGAGATTCTGATATTCTGAGATTCTGAGATTCTGAGATTCTGAGATTCTGAGATTCTGAGATTCTGAGATTCTGAGATTCTGAGATTCTGAGATTCTGAGATTCTGAGATTCTGAGATTCTGAGATTCTGAGATTCTGAGATTCTTAGGGTTTCCATGCGGGTAGCGATATACCCGCCCGTACCCGCAGCTACCCGTACCCGCCCGTACCCGTACCCGCTTGATACCCGGAACTTTTTGTGTTTGCAGACAATGCGCGCAATTTGCCGACAATTCGCGCGCATTTTCGGTTTCTTTCCGAAAAAAAATTCGTCCATTTCTACAGGCTGATGATTTTTTATACCTGAATTATTTTTTATTTTTGCTTTAAAACTTTTTTTGACATCAATAAGTGACAAAAATTGTCAAGAAATCATTAAAAAAATACTTTAATCGAAGTATCGGCAAGTTGCGCGCATTGTCTGCAAACACAAAAAGTTCCGGGTAGCAAGCGGGCGGGTAGCGGGCGGGTACGGGTATAGGCGGGTAGCAGCTACCCGTTCATTACCCGCCCGTCATGGAAAGCCTAGAGATTCTGAGATTCTGAGATTTTGAGATTCTGAGATTCTGAGATCCGATCCCAGGATGCCAGAATTCCAGAATTCCAGAATTCCGGGATTCCAGGATTCCGGGATTCCAGGATTCCGGGATTTCAGGATTCCAAGATTCCGAGATTCTGAGATTCTGAAATTTTGAGATTCTGAGATTCTGAAATTTTGAGATTCTGAGATTCTGAGATTCTGAGGTTCTGAGATTCTGAGATTTTGATATTCTGAGATTCTGAGATTCTAAAGTTCTAAGATTTTGTGATTCTGAGATTCTGAGATTCTGAGATTCTGAGATTCTGAGATTCTGAGATTATGAGATTCTGAGATTCTGAGATTCTGAGATTCTGAGATCCGATCCCAGGATGCCAGAATTCCAGAAGTCCGGAATACCGGGATTCCAGGATTCCGGGATTCCAGGATTCCGGGATTTCAGGATTCCAAGATTCCGAGATTCTGAGATTCTGAAATTTTGAGACTTTGAGATTCTGAAATTCTGAAACTATTCATAGTTTTTCCAATTTGAAATGCTGTGGAATTTTGGTGAAATCAGAGTTTTACGAACTTTTTTGAATTTCGAAATTTCCGAATTTCTGATTAGTAAGTTTCGAAATTTTTTCAAGATTCCAAGGTTCCAAAACTCCTAAAAATTCTCGTACTTTGTGTGTCTGTCACAAAGAACTGATCAATCGATTCAAAAAGAGGAGAGAGAGGGGGATGCTCTTCAAAAGATAAATAAGATGTGATAGGTTTCAAAAAAAAGAAGAAAAGAAGCAAAAAAAATCTCTCTGTTCATATCTTTTTTCCCAATATCTTGATTTCACACCTCTCGGGTTTCCGGTTGCACTGAACTCGGATTTCCAAAAACTTTTTTTGATTTTTTGCAAGATTCTGAAATTCGAGAATCGAAATCTGAAATTCAGAATTTCAGTTTCAAGAAATTGAAGTTCTAGATCCAGGCTTCAAACCTATACCCTTGCTTATTTTTGGAACTCATAAAAATCTCAAAAAAGCCCAGACATTTCCAATTCCAAAAGGTCAAAAAGTTCTCTCCCAAAATTTTGATAAATTGATGTTTGATTTTTTTTTCCTCGATGGGGGTGTCCCTCTCCTTCCGGATAACCCCTCATTCGTCACACCACCGATCCCTTCTTCTCTCTTTTCTTCCTCTTTTTCTTTTTTTTCCTTGTTCTTCCCAATATTACACAGTTCCCTTGTGCATGAATCCTCACCCAACACCTCCAAAAACTTCCAAAAAATTGTGTTTTGAAATTTCGTTTTTTTTTTCTAAATTAAATCAAATTTCAAGATTTCGTTCAAAGGATTCTGATGTCTTTATATATGACTATGAGATCTGAAAATAAGATTTTAGGTCATGACCTAGATTTTCGGATTCTTAGGTCGTGACCTAGACTTTCAGGTTTTCTAGGTCATGACCTAGATTTTTCGATTTTTCGATCATGACCCAGATTTTTGGGTTTTCTATGTCATGGCCTAGATTTTTGTAGTTTCTATTGTAGATTAAAAAATTTTTATTCACTCAATATACAACTCACAACAGTATCAATTATCATAAATCCTGTGATCCTCCCTTCTCTTGCTCCTTGCTTGTCGTTGCTGGTCCTCCAGCGACGTCCTCCATGCCTTAACGATGTGCGGTGGAGACATGGGTCCTCCTCACGTCATCAATCGAAGACCATCGGGGGAATCGAACTCGTCCTTTCCATTCCCCCGGTGGTCCCACAACCGCACACGTTATCCAGTCGGCTACGGGGACGCTGACACGTGAACGCATAGAAGACGTATAAGAGTATAGGTCCATCTGGAGGTGAAGATGGTCCGGTAGACCGGATGACGTGGAGAAAAGAAAAGGAGGTCGCTGAAAATCATTATAACAGTGTCACTATTTTTATGACATAGATATCTGATGTAGGTGTAGTACAGTATTCCTCATCACTATAGAAAAAAAAATAGTTTTCAGTTCTTTGATTCCGATGTTTTAAGAACAAGGATCTAGGATCGATATTTCAAGCTCTGCTTTTCTGTTTAATGGGTTTTCGAGTTTTGATTATATTCTTGGGAGTATTTTTTTGACGAATCTTCAATTTCGAAACTTTGTAATCAACTTTTTTTATACGGAAATGATTTTCATTTGGAAATTCAGAATCTGGAATCAAAATTTCATAGCTCCTCTCCAACTTTCCTTCCATTTCTCTGAATCTCTCTCTCACTCAAAAAAAGATCATGTCAAAATCTCTTGTTTGATGGGAACAGAGAAGAGTGATCCCTCCTCCTGCGACGGGAACACCTTCTCTCCGTCTCTCTGTGCTCTTTTCCTCCTCTATTGCTCATCATGTCGTTAACATTTGGAACAGGCAAAAGAAAAACATACAAAATAACACAAACAAGATCAGTAGCTCTCTCTATCTATTCCTTCGGATTTTACGCTCTTTCTAACCGCAGACCGGCATAAAAACGAAGGAAAGAAATCTCCCTTCTCTAGAAAAAAATAATCTCGAGTTACCTGAGAATTGAGCATTTGAGAGAGAGTGAGCAATCAGTCTCTGCTCTTTTTCGCAGACATATAGACATCCCCTATGTCACTTTTAGTGTTTTATGAAAAGTGATTTTTTGAGAAATTTTGTCTGATTTTAGGATTTCTGAGTTTCTGAATTCCTGCATTTCTGAATTCTTGGATTTCTGAATTCTTGGATTTTTGAATTTCTGAATTTCTGAATTTCTGAGTTTCTGAATTTTTGAATTTCTGAATTTCTGAATTTCTAAATTTCTGAATTTCTGAATTTCTGAATTTCTGAATTTCTGAATTTCTGAATTTCTGAATTTCTGAATCCCTGAATTTCTGAAATCCTGAATTTCTGAACTCCTGAATTCCTGAATTCCTGAATTCCTGAATTCCTGAATTTCTGAAATCCTGAATTTCTGAATTTCTGAATTTCTGAATTTCTGGATTTCTGAATTTCTGAATTTTTGAATTCCTGAATTTTTGAATTTTCAAATCTCCTAATTTCTGAGTTTCTTAACTTCTGAATTCTAACACTTCATAATCTTTATAAAGTCAGTTTTTCCGGAACGTTTATGATTTTAGATCATTTGACCTATTTGTGACTCATTTTTATATGTGCCACGTGGCAAATTGGGCTCCAAAAATCAAATGTGCTCTCTTAAACTTTTTATGGGTTTGACATATGGAAATGATCGATTTTTAGTTTCGTTTTGTGGTTTTTTTTGTTGAAATATCTTTTTTGTAATCCTTAGATTTTGTACTTTTTCGAACAGGACAAAAATCAATCTTTTTTCAAAACGATTTTCGTGGTTTCCTTGAATTTTTTTCTAAAATCCGGAATCTTTAAAAACCGATTTTTTCTCAGAATTTCAAATTCTAGTTATCTTGTCTGTCGCACATCCCTGAAGAACACAAACTACCTGAACAAATATACATAATTTTTCATTGTTTTCGGTTCTTTACATTTTTGTCTTTCTCCCTGGAGCCACATCTCCCCTAACTTCACCCATTGTCTCTCTTTTTGAATATTCATCAATTTTTTTCTCGAATTTTCGATTTTTTCGGACCTTTTTTTGTTGTATGTTCTTATTGGAATTTTTCGTACTTCTTTTTGTGTGCATTGCATTTTTGGAGAAAAATAGCAGAAAGATGTCCATTAATTTTTAAACTTTTGTCCATGAGAGGAGAAGAGTGTCATCAATTTTTTTTGTGCTATTCTTTGTTCTTATTCAGGACTTTTGGAGACTTTTTGGACTAACTTTTCTTAAATTTCAATTTTTGTTTGTTCCGAAAAATCGAAATTTAAATTTTCTGGATTCTGAAAGCGAATTTCAAATTTTTTGGAATCCGAAAAAAAAAACTATTAATCATGTCTGATTTTGAAATATCGGTTTTCCGCACTTCCAAATTCCAAAATGTCGAGAATTTTTCGATTTTCAACTTTTCTATATTTTTGAGACTTTGATTTTCGGATTCTCTGTAAAATTTCCAGATTCCCAGAATTTCTTGAATTTTATTAGTTTGGAAAATTCTAGGTTTTATGTGATGAGGTTCTGATATATTCAAATTTTACAATTTTTCACGAATCCAGTTTTGGAATTCTGGATTTCCGAATTTCTGATATTACGAATTTATGAATCTCATAATCTCCTAATCTCAGGATCTCAGAATCTCAGAACCTCAGAATCTCAGAATCTGAAAATCTCAGAATCTCAGAATCTCAGAATCCCAGAATCTCAGAATCTCAGAATCTCAGAATCTCAGAATCTCAGAATCTCAGAATCTCAGAATCTCAGAATCTCAGAATCTCAGAATCTCAGAATCTCAGAATCTCAGAATCTCAGAATCTCAGAATCTCAGAATCTCAGAATCTCAGAATCTCAGAATCTCAGAATCTCAGAATCTCAGAATCTCAGAATCTCAGAATCTCAGAATCTCAGAATCTCAGAATCTCAGAATCTCAGAATCTCAGAATCTCAGAATCTCAGAATCTCAGAATCTCAGAATCTCAGAATCTCAGAATCTCAGAATCTCAGAATCTCAGAATCTCAGAATCTCAGAATCTCAGAATCTCAGAATCTCAGAATCTCAGAATCTCAGAATCTCAGAATCTCAGAATCTCAGAATCTCAGAATCTCAGAATCTCAGAATCTCAGAATCTCAGAATCTCAGAATCTCAGAATCTCAGAATCTCAGAATCTCAGAATCTCAGAATCTCAGAATCTCAGAATCTCAGAATCTCAGAATCTAAGAATCTCAGAATCTCAGAATCTGAGAATCTGAGAATCTGAGAATCTGAGAATCTCAGAATCCCAGAATCTCAGAATCTCAGAATCCCAGAATCTCAGAATCTCAGAATCTCAGAATCTCAGAATCTCAGAATCTCAGAATCTCAGAATCTCAAAATCTCAGAATCTGAGAATCTCAGAAATTTGAATTTCAATGTTCAGACTCAAATTCCGATTTTCTGATTTTAGATTCCTAGGTTCTCGATTTCTAAAAATTCAATTTTTTTCACTTCGTTCGTCTCTTTTTTTACTCTCTTAACATTTATTTTTTTCACACAGCTGATACATTTTTATCAGTGACGTCCTCCCCCAAGATGTGTTCTCCTCCTCATCATCCATCCCATCACCTATCCATCTCATAAATTATCCTCCTCTTTCTCTGCGTCTCTTCAATTTTCACATGTTCTAGAAAAGTTTTTTTTTCGAGTTCCCGTCTTGAAAAAATGATGCTTTGGTTGGATTGACAAGTCAAACCGAAAACCACACACACAATCACTGATCAGTCGTTTTTTCAGGGTTTTCATATTGGAAAAAACGGAACAAATGGTTTTTTGAACTGGAACAGTAATTTGGAAATATGATTGGTAAGTCAAGATTTTGAATTTTCTGTTTTTCGGGAATTCAGGATTCTGGAAGTTTGGAATTTCATAAATTTTGTGAATACTGAAATTCTGGAATGCTGCATTTCCACATTTACGAGTTTGGGATTTGAAAGATTCCGGAATTCTTGAGTTCTAAAATTCGGAAACTCCGAATTTTGCGAATTTTTGGAACTTTGAAATTATAAAGTTCAGAAATTCTGAGATTTTGAGATTCTGAGATTCTGAGATTCTGAGATTCTGGGATTCTGAGATTCTGAGATTCTGAGATTCTGAGATTTTGAGATTCTGAGATTTTGAGATTCTGAGATTCTGAGATTCTAAGATTTTAAGATTCTAAGATTCTAAGATTCTGAGATTCTGAGATCCTGAAATTCTGAGATTCTGAGATTTCGAAAACTTTGAATAATTCTGAATTTCAGAAAATTTTGAAACTTTTAGAAATCCCCAAGTTTTACAAAATTCCAAAAACTTCCGTAAGATCTAAAATGTCCGATAGTTGCAAAACTTTCAAAAAAATTCCAAAATTCCAAAAAAACTCGAAACAATCAGATTTTCAAAATTTCAAAAAATTCTGAAATTTGAAGACGTCAAGATTCTAAATTTCCAGATTTTTAAAATTTTCCGAATTTTCAGAATCCAACAGTAAAAGTAAGTTAGCGGCATTTTTTCGTCGAAAACCAAAAGAAATCGCCAAATTGGATTTAAATGGAAATGGAGTCATTGGGCAACATGAAGAAGATAGTAAGTCCAAACATTCTTTTTTATTTGAACAGATTTTCCAAATTTTATATTGTCTGTCGGAAGATATTTATTGATTTTGTTAATCCCAAACTTTTTACAGTTTCAAAAATTTCCTTTTTTTTCAATTTTTTCTTCAAAATTCGAAATAATTTTTCTTGTGCCTCTCTTTTTTATTATTTTCCACTCATGCTTGATCTCTTCAGGTATTAAGGACCCTTCAAAAAGGAAACCTTTTGTTATTTTTTTGAAAATTTTTATTATTTATTTGGCTTCTTCTGATGGATTTTGAGATAAAAATCCCAGAATCGCAGAATCTCAGAATCTCAGAATCTCAGAATCTCAGAATCTCAGAATCTCAGAATCTCAGAATCTCAGAATCTCAGAATCTCAGAATCTCAGAATCTCAGAATCTCAGAATCTCAGAATCTCAGAATCTCAGAATCTCAGAATCTCAGAATCTCAGAATCTCAGAATCTCAGAATCTCAGAATCTCAGAATCTCAGAATCTCAGAATCTCAGAATCTCAGAATCTCAGAATCTCAGAATCTCAGAATCTCAGAATCTCAGAATCTCAGAATTTCAGAACCTCAGAATCTCAGAATCTCAGAATCTCAGAATTTCAGAACCTCAGAATCTCAGAACCTCAGAATCTCAGCATCTCAGAATCTGGAAATCTAAACTTCCTTAAAAAAAGTTCCTTCAACTCCCACACAGAAAACTGTTATTGATCTACTTACTATTTTCAAAAAACTCTCAATTCTCAAAATAAATTTTTTCTGCCGTCTCCGATGATTCTCACCCCTTCTCTGATCATAAGCCATCCTATCTTCCAAAAGATTTCTCTGCGTCTCCACAACTTCAGTACTCTCTCTTGCTCCGACCATTTCAAGTACCTTCCAAAAAGTCGGCAAATCGTCCCTCTATCCTCCCCATAATATTTGTTGTGCTCTCTTCTTTTCCCGGACGACGGCACAGAAAGAGAAAAGCACTGTATATCCCAACCAACCAGACACAAAAATAGTTTTTTTTTGCTTTAAAATAGCATCTTCTTTATCTTTTTCTTTTTTTTTGAGTTTTGCAAGAAAACTGTTTTTTTGCTGCCCATCTATTTCACAGTCTACTGGCTTCAAAAAATTTCCCGCCTCCAAAAAATTTTTGAAAGTTGTTGGGAATTCCCATTCAGAACCACACCCTTGGTCTTGTTCAGATCTCCCGTTAACAAGTTTTTTTCGTCAAGTATTGCGCAGTTTTTGGCAGTTTTTTGTTAGTTAAATTCTAGTTAAAAATTGTCTAGTTTTGGTTTTTACATAAAAATCTCGAAAATTCTGAAATATCGTAAGACCTGTATTAGAAGGGCCGGCCTTTCTATTTTTCCAAGGCACCTCCGGAGGACCCCTTCTATCACAGGGGTCCTTCAAATAGAGGGGGCCTTCTATTTTTTCCCGACATTTTTCAGTAAATAATTTTACCAAACTTGTTTCTTTACTCTACTGGGGGCCTTTCTATTACGGGGCCCTTCTATTACAGGGGCCCTTCTATTTTTCCAAACCTCTCCCGGGGGGCTCTTCTTTTAGAGGGGCCCTTCTAATACAGGTCTTACGGTATTTAAATTACAATTCTTAAAATTTTTATTTTTAAAAGATTGTCAAAATACTCCTTGCAGTTTTCAAAAGTTTCTGAAATTCCAGAAGCCCGAAATTTTGAAAATTATCATTTTATGGTTCCTAAAAATTTCAAAGCTCCAATTTTGAAAAATTGTGATCCTGGATTCTGAAATTATAAAATTCCAAAATCAAAATTTTAAAAAATTGAAAACTTTACAAATTCGGAAATCCAAAAAATTGAAGTTTTAACATTTTACAGTTTTGAAATTACAAAACTCTCAAAGATTGAACTTCTAACCTTCCACTTATTCGAAATTTCGAATTTAAGTTTCTAAGTATATGGTTCTGAGATTCTGAGATCCTGAGATCTTGGATTCTTAAATTTTGAAATTTTAAAAATCAAATTATTTAAATATTGAAAACTGTTCAATTCCGAAAATTCTAAATATTGAAGTTCTAAAATTCTTTCGAAAATTTTTGAAAGCAATTTTCAAAAATCAATTTTCAAAATATTCTTTTCTCCTGATCCTTGTTCTCAAGTGTTACAATTGTTTTCTCTGGATGACTAATCGCTGAACATCTCATTTCACAACCTATGACTCTTGATTTTTCTTTATCTTTTGTCTTTTTGAACTTTTTGAGATCATTTAAAACAAATTCATAGACTTTCTTCAGAGCTCATAGTTAGCTAGTTTTCTAATTTCATTGTTTCCGTTTCTTTTACAAAAATTGGATTATCTGTTGATTTGTTAGTACTGGATTTTTCTATTGTTGCGAAGATTCTAGAAGTCATATTATTCCGTCGAAATATCAGTCTAATATTAAAAAAATTTTCAGAATAGCTAATATTAATAAATATTTTCCAATAACTTCCAGCTTTTTCAGCGCCCATCGAAGATCCCGAAGATCCAATGGCGTCAGTTTCGATACGAGTTCGAAACGAAGACGGAGACGATTTTGTCGTTTCACCGACCGATGTGGTTAATAATATTAATGAGGTTAGTGAACAAATTTATCTTATTCATAATTAGAAATTTTTAAAAATTGAAAGGTTGAATATTAGGAAAAGAAAATTTCTAAAAAACTCCTGAAAAAGTTGAAACCTTCCACCAGTAAGTTCCAGGATATTTTTTGTAAAATTTGAGCATTTTCGACCATTTTCCATTTTACAATTTATACACCAGAAATCCAGAAATTCTGTCTTAAATCTCATTTTCAGATCGAATCTCGTCGAAACAGTCGTCGAGACTCGACTCCAGCTTCATCGATCCGAAGAAGTCGTCCGTCTTCCGCGTTTTTCAATGAAAATGGAGAACCGATTGAAGGAATTACGAGGGTTAGTTTTTAAAAGTTGTTTTAGGTTCCTTTAAACCCATTTTTAGTTTCTAGAATTTTCTAGAACTTTTCTTGAATTATCTCTCTTTCTATATCTTGCTAATAGTTTAGCCACCACGAAAATTTAAAAGTATGGATCACATCATGCTGAGGCTGTTCAAGCCTTCCAAGGTATACATCCGTGTTTTTATGTCTTTCAGATTTTGTCTTTTGTCTCTCAATGTCTGGTAAAGCTTTTGTGTACAATTAAAATGTTGGTTCATAAAATTCTTATTTGCGGACTTACTAGCGGAAGAAAAATATTTTAAGCCAATTTTAAAAGTTTGTACTTTATAAAATTCTAAAAATCATCCAGGTTTGTCTTATCAATTGAATATTCCTCTATGGTTGATTAAAAAGTGATGATTCCAAATACAATCCTAACACTGCTTTTCTCTTTGTGCCCTTTGTATTCCAGCTTTTAACCACTATGTGAAACCTACAGTTTTTATAACTTTCGATTTCAAAATTTAAATATTCTTTAGGCCAGGAAATCAAAAAGTGTTCGAGATGCGGAGCCCGGATTACGATCAATGTTGTATGGATTGTCACAGAAACAGTTGGTTTTTTTTGGCTTGCAATTATAAAAATTGGAATTAGGAACAGTTCGAGATTACCGTAAGACCTTTAATAGAAGGGCCCTACACTGTCAATTTTGAGCTCAATTGTCTATATTCCTATAAAAGATATCCAAATCTGTCAACTGATAAATCCGAGAAAAATTAGCTTAAAATTAAAAATTAGAGAGTTTTTCTATTACTGGTTTTATGGTGACCTAGAATTAGACACTTGGGAACTTTTAAATGTCCTTTTTTGACAAATTTTGCTTAACTTTATATAAAAATTTTTTAAAAATAAAATTTGATTGGTTTCTCTATCCAAAATCCTTATTTTTTGCAGAGAAAAAGAAGAGGCCGAAGCGAAAAAATTGGCAAAAAAGATGATCAGTAAGTCAAGCCTCGTTTTCTTATTTGTTGGGTTAACGAAGAACACTTCTACAACAAAAAACTATTGCTAAGGCAAACAATTTTTATCAAAAAACGGCTTACTCAAGTTCAAATAGATCAGCATGTAAAACAAAAAGTTTGGCGAGGTTCAAGAGTAAAAAATCTGGAAAAAAATAGTTGGAAAAAGCAAACAAATTGGAAAACAATGGATACAAAAGGTGTGCAAACTGAAACGAGATCAGCTGCGAAATGAAATCCAAACAAGGGCAATTTTTTAGTTTTTTTTTGTTATGCTGTTTTATTAAATAAAATAATTTAAAGAAAAATCGGATTTTCGAAAAATGCAGTTTTTGTAAATTTCCCTCTAGATTCATATGAGTCAGAACCAGTAAATTTGACTTATGATTAACCGTAAACCCTGTAATAGAAGGGCTCCATACTGCCAGTTTTGAGCTCAATTATCTCGATTCCTGTAAAAAATACCAAAATGTTTCTACTGATAAAGTATTGGTGATATTGTGGTAAATAATTTACCAGTTGACCAATTTTCGATATCTGTTACAGGAATCAAGATAATTGAGCTTAAAGCTGACGGCTTGTGATACGGTATATTGATTGGAACCAAGGAGTACAACTTCTGATTCTCTAAAACTTGATTCTTTTTTTTCAACTCCACCAGATAATACATATATATGATCTTCGTACTTGATCTACGTATCTCCTTCTCCTCCTCCACATTTCCAAATATTTGTTATCTCTTTTTTGGCTGTTACGTGTGAAACACTATGTGTGATAAGTATCCATGTCCCCTCCTGTTGTTCGAGACAGTTTTTGTCCAAAATCTCTCTGTTTCTCTAGGTCTCTCCTATTATCGTAGTCTCTAAGCCGTTCGAAAAATCTGTAAGCGAGCAGTTCAGTGGAGCAGCACTTGACGCAAGTCGCACATATGTCTACAGTAATCAAGACGAGACAGTGTGTCACGTGTGAAGAGACGCAGACACTTTGAAACACAACTGAGCATTCGGTTGTCATACAACAGCATACTCTTATACTCAATCTTGTTGGTGCCAAAAATCTCTGTATTCCTTAAACTATGGATTGCCTTTGTTTTGGATGGAATTCAAAGAAACAGAAGACGTTGGAAGAAGATGATGAAAATGAAGACGACGAGAAGATTCAGAAGAAACCAAAGAAGAAGAAAACGTCGTCATGTCTTCTACGTCTTCATATTTCACTTCTGAATTCGCTTCAAAAATGGATCGACCGGAATATCGATGAGCGACGGGCATCGAGGAATACACAGAATTTTGTGAATACCGTCGAGTGTTGTAAGTTTTTTTGAGGATTTATATGGATTCCGAAGTTCTGTGTTTCAATTTTTTAAATCCTAAGATTCTGGAATTCTGAAATTCCGAGATCAGAAGATTCCAGGATTCGAGGATTCCAGGTTTCCAGGATTCCAGGATTCCAGAATATCATAATTCCAGGATCCCGGGATTCCAGCATTCCAGGATTCCAAGATTCCAGGGTTCTAACATTCTGAAATTCTAAGACCCTAAAATTCTAAGATACTAATTCTCTGATACTTCTAGGATACTAATTCTAGAATAGTAAGATTCTGGGACTTCAGAATGTCAGGAATCTGGGATTCCAAAATTCCAGAATTCTCGAATTCCAGGATTCCAGAATTCTCTGATTTCAGGATTCCAGGATTCCAAGATTCCGGGATTCCAGAATTCCAAAATTCCAGGATTCCAGGATTCCAGAATTACCTGATTTCAGGATTCCAGGATTCCAAGATTCCAGGATTCCAGGATTCCAGAATTCCCTGATTTCAGGATTCCAGGATTCCAAGATTCCAGGATTCCAGGATTCCAGGATTCCAGAATGTCAGAATTCCAAAATTCCAGAATTCTCGAATTCCAGGATTCCAGGATTCCAGGATTCCAGGATTCCAGGATTTCAGGATTTCAGGATGCCAGGATTCCAGGATTACAGGATTCCAGGATTCCAGGACTCCAGAATTCCGGGATTCCAGGATTCCGGGATACCAGGATTCTAGGATACTAGTATTCCAGGATTCCAGGATTCCAGGATTCCAGGATTCCAGGACTCCAGAATTCCGGGATTCCAGGATTCCATGATACCAGGATTCTAGGATACTAGTATTCCAGGATTCCAGAATTCCAGGATTCCAGGATTCCAGGGTTCCAGGATTCCAGGATTCCAGGATTCCAGGATTCCAGGATACCAGTATTCCAGGATTCCAGGATTCCAGGATTCCAGGATTCCAGGATTCTAGGATTTCAGGATTCCAGGATTCCAGGACTCCAGGATTCTAGGATTCCAGGATTCCAGGATTCCGGGATTCCAGGGTTCTGGGATTCCAGGTTTCTAAGGTTTTGGCATTTTAGGATACTGCCATTCTAGGATTATGATTCAAAAATATATCAAAAGTACTGCTTCTGATTAGCAATTAAAACTTTAACCTTTCAAAATTTTAGAAATGACTCAATTCCCATTGGAACATCATTTTCAACTTTTTATGCTGACTTTGTTGCTCTCATTCTCTTCTTTTTTTCAGATAGATCACCCGAAAATTGTGTTTTTGAGTCACACACTACTCATAGATCATCTCGAGTATATCTTTCCTTTGTAAATCCCTGCAACCCATAATCATAAACATCTCAATCATTAACTTTACCTTTTTTCATTTTGCAAAAAAAATGGTTCCAGCATTTTCTCCAGAAGGCGAGAAGAAGAAGACGTTTGTCTTTTTCACTTCTTCGTTTTTCGACCAATTTGAAATTAGATATTCGTTTTGTCTTCTCTCTACTCTTTTTCACTTCTTCTGTCCATTTTAACCTAATTAGTTGTTTTGTGTTTCGTTTTTTTTTTCTTCCATCACAATTTTTGACATGTCCTACCCGTCAAATATTGCTGATGGAATAGGAGGAAAAATTTCCATTTTTTTAGGTTTGTACTTTTTTTTGGAATGAAATTAGGTTTTGAAGAGAAAGTTCATTAATTTTCTGAGTCATTTGGAGGAACCCATTTGAGAATTCAGTTTCAATTTTTGATTTTCTAGGTTTGCTTTAATATGGCAGAAATTCATTTAAATTTCAGATTTTTGAAGTTATCAGATTCTATGATTCACGGATTCTAAGATTTGCAGATTCTAAGATTATGAAAAAATTCTGACTTTTGAATTTTTTCAATTTTTGCAGACTGTCTTTTAAAACTTTAAGCATTTCCAGTTTTTATTGATTTCTTAACTTTCATGGTTTTTCTGAAGCGCATCGGACAAAAATACAGTAAAACCTGCTATAGAAGGGCCCCATACTGTCAACTTTGAGCTCAATTATCTTGGTTCCTGTGCAAGATATCAAAAATGTGCTAACTGATAAAATGTTTGTAGCACTATGATAAACAATTCATCAATTGACAGCTTCTTGATATCTTCTACAAGAACCTGGATAAATTGGATCAAAGTTTGAAAACCATTCTATTACGGCATACTATATTTTTACTTTCCCAGTGTAGGAAAGTCATCTTTGAAATTCCCAAAAAGTAGTTCAGAACTTGTCGATTTGTCTGAAAATTTCAGACTATACTAAACAATTGAAGAGCTTTATTTTTGTAATTGACAACTTTTTTGTAACTTTTTCGGTTTTTGAGACATGCGCCTGAAAAAATACCGTATCCTCCTCTCCCCTTCCTCTCTTGCACTGTAGCGGCGTCCATCTTTAAAGGCGCATATCTCAAAAACCAAAAACGTTACAAAAAGTTGTCAATTACAAAAATGAAGCTCTATTTTTGGTTAGTATGCTCTGAAATTTTCAGACAAATCGAAAAATTCTGAATTACTTTTTTCAGTGTCCTAAAGTTGACTATTTTACACTGAAAAAGACAAACTAGGCGTTTTTGTTGAGGCGCTGTATCTCGGTTCCTGTAAGAGATATCAAAAACGTGTCGACTGATAAAGAGCTGGTGATAACACGATAAACATTTCGATAGTTGATCAAAATTTGAGATCACTTACAGCAATTGAGATAATTAGGCTCAAAATGCAGGAAGAAGCTAAACAAATCCTGATTTTCAAACTATCTGAACTGCTTGCACCCCACCGACAGCCTCCATTTTTCTCTTACGTAGTGTATTGACAGTAGTGAGGTATTGTTTCAAGTACCCAAACATGAGAGTGCAAAGAATCAGTTCTCCTTACTACATACATATCCCCTACTGCTCTTTTGACCCACTTTTTTTGCACCCAAAAAAGAATCCCCTGGCCACCACCGGCAGCAGACGATGAAAAATTGCAACAATCTTTAACGACGTCTTCTTTTTTCGGGAGTCGAGATATAAGTGATATAGTGAGTGACGTCACAAAAGAAGACGTATTTTTTCTTCCATTTTTTTTTGTCAAAAGTCGGTTGGGGGTATCCCCCATGGGACTATTAGAGGGGGAAGAGAGGAAACATGAAATAATAGTTGCCGACTTTTTGTCACCATTTGCAACATTTGAAAAGGAGAGACGCAGAGAAAACAGACACTCTCGTTTCTCTGCGCTCTCTTTGTTTTTTTACTTGTTTTCAAGTTTGAGAATTTTTGAGCCTGGAGCACTTTTTTCCGCATGGAAATCTAAATTTTCAAAATCAGCATAACATTTCCGTCAAAATGAGTATAAACATGACCTATTTTGAAAATTTCCCCTGCCTGAAGATTTTGGGCCGCGGCCTGGTCCAGGCCGTCGCGGGCCGAAAAGCTTAAAAGTAGGTCATGATTATACTCATTTTTGCGGAAATTTTACGGTTAGCCTGAATTTTATACTTTTAACAAGAATCTAGAACCTTCCGGAAAAATTTCCCCAACTTTTAAAAAAGTGCATAATTTAAAAAATTTGCTGATTTTTTTGGTAATTTCCTTTCAAACCAGTTGCCGGAAAAACGTAAAAAAATGATGAAGAAAATAAATTCAGACATTTTGAAACAAATTCAGGATACTGTAGTTTTTTACAGCTCCTATTTTTTAATCCACAGCTAATCTAGAATTTCGATCCAATATTTCGAGTTGACTGAATTTCAGAATTTTTGAATTTCTGAATTTCTGAATTTTTGAATTTCTGAATTTCTGAATTTCTGAATTTCTGAATTTCTGAATTTCCGAATTTCGAATTTCTGAATTTCTGAATTTCTGAATTTCTGGATTTCTGAATTTCTGAATTTTCGAATTTCGAATTTCTGAATTTTTGATAATTTTTAATAAAGTTGTAGAACTTCTCAAAAGCTACATTGGTATTAAAATCAAGCAAAAATATTGATTTTGAACTGAGAAATGAGCAATTTCCCAAGTTACCATGACGGCCTAACTTTTGAGTTTTCTAGGCCATCATTCTATAGTAGAACACAAAACACAAGTGCTTGATGAGCAAGCAAAAAATAGAACACATGGGAATTAGAAATCTAAAAGAAGAATCAAGAAGTAAGCCATCATCTGCCCATCATCAGGAGGTACCTAGATTAAAATAGAACATGACAATCTGTCGCCGTCGACGTCGTTAAAAGATTCTTAACGTGTCTTCTGATTCTTTTAGAAGACGTCGTTGGAAAATGAGCAAGAAGTATGAGAAAAGAAGACGTCAATTTCCCAACGGAGGAAACGTTTTACACACATATTCCGAGCCGTCGTTTCTCAGCATATATACTCTTTTCTAGAACCAGAACAAAAAACTGGAAGACAAGTTTTCTTGCGCCCATTTTTCCAGGATGGACATTCATCAAAAATACTGAAACCGAGTTTTGTCTAGTTTTATGAAGTGTTCATGATTCTAAGCCACTAGTTTTGGGATTCTAGGACATACGCGACCCCATTTTCATTTTCAAATTATTCATCTAACTCAAGTCGACACCCAATGTCGTAGATGCATAATAGATTAGGTTTATTTTTGGAAAAGAATAGGGGTAAAAAAAATTGGAAAAAGAGTGAGAGACGCATAGAAAGCAGACACTCTCGCTCTCTGCTCTCTCACCTGGAGTTTCTTAGCTTTTGTGTTATTTAGGAATTCAGTATGAAATTTAATTTTTTGTGTTTTAGACTTTTTTTTAACTTTTTAGAATTTTCTGGAAATTTAGATTTCACTTTTTTTGGATTTTTGGATTTTCAGGACCTTTACAATTTTTGGAATTTCGAGATTTCGAGCTTTCGATGTTTGAGATTCAAAGATTCTGAAATTCTGAAATTTTTAAATTCTAACATTTTGAAACTCCATGGTTTGAAGTTTTTTGAGCTTTTTTAAACAAGATTCTGAGATTCTGAGGTTCTGAGATTCTGAGATTCTGAGATTCTGAGATTCTGAGATTCTGAGATTCTGAGATTCTGAGATTATGAGATTCTGAGATTCTGAGATTCTGAGATTCTGAGATTCTGAGATTCTGAGATTCTGAGATTCTGAGATTCTGAGATTCTGAGATTCTGAGATTCTGAGATTCTGAGATTCTGAGATTCTGAGATTCTGAGATTCTGAGATTCTGAGATTCTGAGATTATGAGATTCTGAGATTCTGAGATTGTGAGATTCTGAGATTCTGAGATTCTGAGATTCTGAGATTTTGAGATTCTGAGATTCTGAGATTCTGAGATTCTGAGATTATGAGATTCTGAGATTCTGAGATTCTGAGATTCTGAGATTCTGAGATTCTGAGATTCTGAGATTCTGAGATTCTGAGATTCTAAGATTCTGAGATTCTGAGATTCTGAGATTCTGATGTTCTGAGATTCTGAGATTCTGAGATTCTGAGATTCTGAGATTCTGAGATTCTGAGATTCTGAGATTCTGAGATTCTGAGATTCTGAGATTCTGAGATTCTAAGATTCTGAGATTCTGATGTTCTGAGATTCTGAGATTCTAAGATTCTGAGATTCTGATGTTCTGAGATTCTGAGATTCTGAGATTCTAAAATTTTGAAATTTTGAAATTCTGATATACGGAAATTCTGATTTTACGCATTTCCGAAATTTAGAATCTTCAAATTTATAGAACTCTCGAATTTTGAATTTCTGAATTTTGGAGTTTCTGAATTTTGGTTGTTTTGAACTTTAACATTTTTGAATTTCTCAATTTTTGAGTTTTCGAGTTTCTAAATTTTTGAAATTTTAAGTTTTTGAGTTTTTGAGTTTCTGATTGTTTGAATTTTCTAAATTTTTTTGAATTTTCACATTTCTGAATTCCGAAGTTTCAGAATTTCAGAATTTTCAAAATTCTGAATTGTTCCTCTAAAAAAAGAACAATGTGAGTGTATTTCTATATCCTGCCTCCCATCTTGTTGTATATTTATGAAATGTGTGAAATGGGCCGTGAAACAAAAAAAAGAGTTTTCTTCCCGCTTCTCTTTTCTCTTCTCGGAGACAATTTTCAGAATAGAAAATCCAAATTTTTTCCAAAAAATATATATAATTGTTTTGAAAACAACAACCTGAAAAAATCATAAAAAAATAAAAAATCATTGAAAAAATGGGGGAACTAGAAAACGAATGCATTTCGAATTGGTTTTCAATGTGTCCTCTTCTGCCTATTTTTTCCCTTTTTTTGCTTTTTTTCGTCATATCGAGTCATATACAAGACCTGACAGCTCTTTTTGCCACAATTTTATATATCATATGTAACGATTTTTATTCAATTTGGTGCCTCAAAAAATGCGTTTGGTCCATCTGACCAAAGTCTGAAAAAATAATTAGAATAACATCGTAAAAATTTGAAATTCACCACATTTGTCCCGTTTTTTGTTTCAACAAGTGTCTGTGTATGTTTTGACAGCATCCTCGGGGTGTGTCTCGTGGCACCAAAAATTGACTCCGCCCACTTTTTTGTGTATATTTTTTAGTTTATATTTTGACATGACCAACTCAGAAAATGGGTGGCCATCTTTTTTTCTGGGAAGCTATCTATTTCATTTTTCTTGGAAGAAAGCAAAGTTCTTTCAGGGAAACAGTTACTCAAAATAGTTGGCTAGAAATCCGGTACGGCCAAAGTGGCCTAGCTTTTTCTATACTGGAGTTCTTGGCCCCCGCCTTTAGATGCATATTAGATGAGTTCATTTTTGAGAAAGCTGTTCTGACAAACAATTATTTAGAATTTTAGACGCAGAGAAGCGAGACATTCTCGTTTCTCTGCGCCTCACAACTCTCTCCCTCTCTTCCATAATCGACTCTGAAAATTCTTCAACTTTGCAGACGCGTAACTCAAAAACTAGAAAAGTTATCGAAAAATTAAAAACTATCAAAATTTTAGAAATTTTATGAGAAATATTTTGTTAGTTGACAACTTTTTACTGGCTCACCTAGTTTTTGAGTTATAGCTGATAGAAGTGAACATGTCATACGTGATTGAAGATACCGTACTCTCCAAACCGCCCACTTTGAGCTTAATTATATCGGTTTCTATGAAAGATATCAAAAAGTTGTCAATTAATGAATTGTTCATCATGATATCACCAATATTTTATTAGTTGATTAATTTCTGATATCTTTTACAGGAACTGAGATAATCAAGCTTAATGTTGGAGGAGGTTCTATTAGAGGACATACGGTATCCTAACACTCAAACTTGAATATCTGATTTCCTGTGAATGGTATCAAAAATGTGTCAACTGATGAATTGTTTATCATAATATCACCAACATTTTATCAGTTGGCAGATTTTTTATATCTTTCCCAGGAAATGAGATATATGGGCTCAAAGTTCGGGATGCATTCTATTAGAAAAGGTTTACAGTATTCGAATATTGAAATCTCTGAAAAAATCTGGACTAAAAATCGGTTTTTTTTCAAATCTAGCAAATTTTTCTTCAAGCTGTTTCCCTTCAGATTCGTACCATTCAATTATCTGCTCATCTTTGACTTCCTTGTCTTTTCTCCTTCCTCCTCTCTCCCCCCAAACATCCCAAAATTCCAGATGCTAACCCCCACCTTCCACACTAACCCATCATGTCTTCTCCAAAAAGCGAAATCCGAAGAAGTCGCTCCCTCAACGTCGTCTAACAGCAGCAGTACCACCACTCCACCTCTCCACCGTCGTGCACTAATTCGTCAATGCGCATCCGTGGAGCCGCTTCAAGCGGAGCCCGCGTCTCCAAAACGTCTTCGTCCCAGAAGTCGTTTGGAGAACTTGCGAAACTTTCTTCCAAAACATTTGCGAAGTGTCACTGTGTCGCCGAGTAAAATTCGAAGCGAAACGATGCACAGTTTACACAATTTGCATAGTATTACTGTAGCTACGGTAGCCGAGCCTGGGATGTTGAAGAAGAGTATCAGCGAGTTTGTTATTGGGTGTAAGTGTTTAAATATTTTTTATGTGGAATTTTGGAATTTGTATTCGTTAAGAATTTACTACCGTAAATTTTCTACTACTGTATTTTTCGCTAATAACACTTTTACTTCAGTTATTCCAAATCCTGTGGTAGATAGTATGTATAAAGCATAAACGCCTACTGATAAAATGTTCCAAATTTATTGAAAAAATATTTTCTTCAAAATTGTGAAGTTGCTAAAAATTTTTTCAAAATTTTCGAAATTCTTTTTTGTTAGATTTCCTGACATTCCCAGTTTTTTTTTTCAGATTCTGAATCACCGTAAAACTTGTAACAGAAGGGCACTCAAACTGTCATTTTTGACCCACTTATGAGTTTCCGTAAGAGATATCAAAAACGTGTCAACTGATAAAATGCTAGTGAAGTTATGATAAACAATTTATCAGTTGACAACTTTTTTATATCTTTGACGGGAATTTAGCTATATTTTCTCAAAGTTAAAAGTTAGGGGGGCCCTTCTATTACAGGTGATGGTAGCTCCAATCTGGAATACTATTTTTGGTACGGAGAACTTCAGATTTTTCAAAAAGCATAAAAATTCACTTTCAAAATTTTGAATTCCCGCCAGAATTGCAACTTCCAGACCCTGCGAACTTAGTTTTGGCAATATTTTCGAACCAAAATTCTAGAATTTTCCAGTCATTTTTTTTCTTTTCGAGCGATTCCTGAATCCATCTGCTCAAGTTTTTTTGGCCTAGCTTTCTTAAGCTACAGTAATCCCGCGCGGTTCTCCTTTTTGAACTTTTTTCTTTTCCTAATCCCAGTACTTTGTCCCAACGTTCATAATTCATTTTCTTCGTTTTTTCCAAACTCCTTTTTTACCTAATTCCTTTTCTTTTTCCAGCTAATTTGTTCCTCTTTTTTCTTCTCCAAAATAACTTTTTTGGAGAAAAAAACATAGGAGCAAAAAGAATTCCGGAAAGATAAAATAGAAAAGATGAGGATTTTACTCAAAAGCGAAAAAGCGAAAAGATCACAAAAAAAAAATGTATGTCAGATATCGTACGTATCGAATTTCAAATCTAGGTACTTCCTTTCGTCTTCTCCACAGATTGCTCAGTTTGTTTCGCGAGCCGAAGTACCTAACAGCAGCACTTTTGCTTTGAGCCGACAGGAGTGTGCTCAACTATTTTTTGAGCCTAATTTTTGAGTCTTTTTTGGTCTAGGCCGTAGATAGAGGAGAGCGCAGAGAAACGAGACTGTCTGATTTCTCTGTGTCTCTTACAAATGAGATCTTAACAAAAATTTGACAAGCATTTAAAATTTTTAGTTATTTTTCAACAAAAAATCCTTCAATTTTAAGTAATAGCTAAGTACAGTACCCTATCCACATCCTTTTTTGGTTTATCAGTGGAAAATAGTCAACTTCGATCACTTAAAAAAGTAGGTCAGAATTTTCCGATTAATCTGAAAGTTCTAGAACATACTAAACAAAAATAGAGCTTCAATTTTGTAATTGACACATTTTTTGTAAAAATTCAACCAAGCGAGATATACGATTGAAATCAACCAGGTTTCAGAAAAAAATGCAGAATTTTAGAGTATAGCACTTTCAAGCTTCATATCTCATTCGGATGAATTTCTACAAAAAAGTTGTCAACTACAAAGAAGAAGTTCTATTTTTTCTTACTTTGGCACAACCTGATATTTTCAGATAGATAGAACAATTTTGGGAAAGTTCTCAGAACTCCAAAATGGAATTTTTTCATATTTACTTAAAAAAAATATTTTTTCTAAAGATGATTTTTTAGTCCGGTACTGTACAAGAAACTAGAAAAATGAAACTTATTAAACATTCATTATTTTTTGAAACCACTTTTTGATTAATTTTCCCCTGTAAACCGTAAAACCTGTAATAGAATAGCCCCCACACTGCCAAGTTTGAGCTCACATAGGTCAAACTCAATTCCTATTCAAGATATCGAAAATGTGTCCACTGATAAAATATTTGTGATATTATGATAAACAATTTATCAGTACACAACTTTTTTATATCTTTGACAGAAACCGAGATAAATTGGGCCAACGTTAAAAGGTCCAAATACAGGTCTTACGGTTAGAAGAACACTAACCGTAATTCATGACCTCAAGGGAGCCCTTCTATTACAGGTTATGCAGTATAAGAGACGCAAAGAAATCAGACTGCCTCGCTTCTCTTACTCTCTCCTTCACTCTCTATTGTTCTTTTGTACCTTAATTCTCTGATTGTTCACACTAATCCCATAAGTGTTGTTTCTTCTTAACTACCACTTTCAATAAGTACTCCTCTACAGTAACCCGATATCATTTGCATACATAGAAGAATCCCTACCCCTGATGACGTTCCAAAAAAAAGGATATTTTCGCTTCAAAAAATCGTAAAAACCTTTTCATCTTCGTCTCAAAAAGTGACATCTCCTCCTGTTCCTCTTCTTTTTTCGCAAAAATAAGATGAATGTTTCGTCTCCAGATTTAGGACATGTAATTTTCCTTCATCTTCTGCTTTGACGTCTTCTGAAACGCTTCGCCATCTCTGAATTGGCTCATTTCCTGTGTTGGGTTTGGCCACCCCAATATGGCCCCATTTTTGAAGAATCGTATCATATTTCTGGAAAAAGACGAAGCGGAAGAAGATGTGAAAGAAGACGAAGAGTCATATCTGAAGACAAACATATAAAATACGGGAAATAGAAAAAGAAGAATAGGATCCCACCCGTCATTTATCCACTTCTCACTTTTTTTTTGGAAATTTTTGAATTTGAAAAAATAAGAATTTCGATACAATTTTGGTCCATTTTTATAAATTTCGAGAAAGTTCCCAAAGATTTTTTGAGCTTGGAAAAATGATTTAATTTTTTCTCCAATTTCAGGAATAGTATCATTTTCGGAACCGTAACATATTAACTCAAAATCTACAGATCTTTTCTGAAATTTTGATCCTGTAAAAACTTTAATAGAAGGGCACCCTAACATTTAACTATGAGCCAATTTATCTCGGTCCCTGTCAAAGATATCAAAAAGTTATCAACTGATGAAATGTTTGTGATGTTATGATAAACAATTTTTCAGTTGAGACATTTTTGATATCTTTCACAGGAATCGAGATAATTGAGCTCAAATTTAGCGATATAGGGGCTCTTTTATTTGAGGTTTTACAGTAATATTTTAATCGATTTTTTGTTCTAATCACCATATTCTTGGAGCATTTTTCAAACTTTTTGCATTAAAACAACTGAACTTTTTCTGATCTTAGCTCCCTATATCATTTTCATTGCTCACTTCCTCTTATCTCGTCCGGCCTCTCACTTCTTCCAACAAGTTACAGTATGACATCACTACTCACCGCTTCGTATCACTCACTTCGCGCGAAATCGCCGATAGGTGATCTTCTACCCGGACTCAGACCATCCACGTCGACAGCATTGAGTAGGTGGAAAGACCCTTTGGCTTCCTGAATCCCAAAAATTCGTAAAATCCCATTTCTTGTACCTGCCAATTACCATGGATTTTGATTGGCGCGCGGTTTCCATGGTGATAATTTTAGATGGGTTTTTTTTTTCGAAAATTCTGAAGAAATTGGGCTCCACCCCTACATAAAAAGGCTTCCTGAAAAAACTTTGATAAGAAATCGACCATTCTTTCTTGATTTTTTTTCTGAGGTCCGTGATGACAGATTCCAAAAAGTTGTGTAAGTTTTTTATTGCTGAATTTTGGACATGATTGCTTATCAGTCCGATTAAGAGCCCAGCCCATTTTGATGTGTCCTAGGTGTGTTTCAACAAAATCAGTACGTCGAAAAACCTCTAATAGAAGGGCGCACACGCTGTTAAGTTTGACCCAATTTATCTCGGTCCCTGTCAAAGATATCAGAAAACTGTAAACTAGAAAATAGTTTATCATAATGTCACAAACATTTTAACAGTTGACAAATTTTTGATATCTCGCATAGGAGCCAAAAAAAATCAGCTCAGCCTTGACAATGTGGGTGCCCTTCTATTACAGGTTTTAACTATCTCATGCTATCAGAGATAATTCACAATTTACCCTTTATCAGTCAGAAACTATTCAAACCATACCGTATCAGTGATTGATCGGTTCTCGATAAGGCTGGTCCGTATTTGGAATTTGAACTGATCAAATCGAGATTCAGAAAATCTAAAGACCTCGATTTAACCCCCTCTCCTCCCCAATCAAGGAATCCTCTTGGAACACTGATAAGCCTAGTGATAGGCGGTGTGGTCCGTCCGTATCCCTCTCTCTTTCTCTCTCTCTCCCCGCCATATCCCAACATCTTCCACCGAGCCGCCCGAGAACCCTTCTACTTCTCTGCCATCTCTCTTCTGATTCTCGCCACTCTCCCGCCCTTCGCTTCTGGGATTTTTGTTTCCCGCGGGCGATAGATACAGAGAGAGAAGAATCGCAACGGCACATGGCGCAGCTGTCGTCAGCGAGACTGCGTCTCCTCGATTCTAGAAGGTATCAGTGGAGAGGCATCCTGAAGGCCCCTGGCCGCAAACCAAGGTAAAGAAACTGAGCAGAAGGAGCCACCAGCCACACATACACTCACTCTCGCTGGCTCACTCCTACTCTTTCTACTCATTTCTATTCTCTTCTTTTGTCGCGTCGTTTTCTTCGAATCGCCGATCAGTTATCGATTGATAGTTGATATCTGACATTCACATCTTCTGACCACATCTCTCGCCAAATGACGCGTCTATGAAGTCACTATTCTCATCTGGAGCGTCGCGCAATGCGTCCCACCAACAAAATACACCCGGTCCATCGACAGAGCGCAACAATCTGCTCACGGTTCCCGAAAGTCCGATGGCAAGGCGGCGGGAACTATCCGAGGTGTTTGAGGACTTCCGACGGAAGAGTATTTCCGAGTTATCGTTGGTTATGGATGCATTGAGAGGGTCGCCATCGCCAGGATCCTCACAATATATCCATCCGGAACGGGCGTCACAATCAACTGGGAATCTGAATCCGCCGCAGTCTAAAAAGGGAAGGAGGAGACGGAAAGTGCAGAAGACGTGGCAGGCGATGTCGCCTGGCAACTTTTCTAAACAGTTGCAATTGGGTAAGAGCTATGATTTTGCAAGTTATTGTTGATTACTGTAACTCCAATCAATTTGATTCCTATTTAAGCTAAAACGAAAATTTTGGCTTATAAACATGTTTAATTTGGTCAGTAGCCGAAATTTTTTGAATTTATAAGATTATTCGTAAAAATATCAGTTTT
Organism: Caenorhabditis nigoni; assembly: GCA_027920645.1. Classification (NCBI taxonomy): domain Eukaryota; kingdom Metazoa; phylum Nematoda; class Chromadorea; order Rhabditida; family Rhabditidae; genus Caenorhabditis; species Caenorhabditis nigoni. The sequence continues at coordinate 4,585,428 of CP115865.1, read as the reverse complement.
TCTGGAAATTCCGAATTTGTGCCTTACATATATGGACATTGTTGTATTTGGTCAATTTTGATGAAATTTAGATAATTTTCAAACAATTTTGAATATTTCAGATTCTGAAGTCGTTTCAATTTGATTTTTGAAACTGTGTTCAGAAAACTTGTCTAAACCGAACAACATTTTTGAGCATCACATTTTGAAAATCAGTTTAGAATCCAATATGTGGTTTTTAGAATTTTCCCCGTTTTTCTGAGTCCCTTATCTTGGCTTATCTGGAAAAAATACAGAAAAATATTCCACTAAAAATATTTGTCACCAAATGCTTAGAATTTTGTCAGTTGGCAATATTTTGATAACGAAATGAGATAAAACCTCCAATAGAAGGGCCTCCACACTTTAAAGTTTGAAGCCACATATCTCGGTTCCTCTGAAAGATATTAAAAATGTGTCAACTGATAAAATATTTCTGATTTCCTGATCAACAATTTATCAGTTGACAACTTTTTGATATCTTTCACAGCAACGAAGATAAATTGGCTCAAAGTTAAAGGACCCTTCTTTTATAGGTTTAGGCTACAAGAATACTCTAACCATAATTCTTGACCTTTGTTTTCCAAAACTATTCGGAACATAATGTCCCTCACTGCAACAACTTCCCAGTTAACAGCAACTGCTGCTGCGCATCCACCAAATGCTCTTTTCTCTCGCTTGTTTCCAAGTGCTCATCATCATCGACACCGCAAATGTTGTAACCTAAACTTTCCTTCGTCTTTTGTTTTGTCCCGGTGATATCGAGTAAAAGTGACGTAGTTTCGAAGAAGAAAAGAAGAAAAGAGGAATAGATAATACATAAAAAGGTCAAGAATGAGCTTAGGAGAGGGGGGTTTTCTGGCAGGACCAGGGAATTGAAATATTTCAAGCACTCAATTCAAAAGTAGCATTTTTTCAATAGTAAATATGGATCTGTAGAAATGTGCCTAACTTCAAATTTTTTGCTGAAACCGAAAGATGTACAGACTAGTATTATTCTTGATATCCTAATCAGTCTTATTACCAAAACCCCTGTATTAGAAGGTCCCTGTAATAGAAGGGCCCTCCGGAAAACTTTAGAACAATAATGGATCCTTCTAATGTAGGTAGTTTTTGTTCCTTCTGTAAAAAACACGCAATTTTGAAAGAGTTCAGTAACAAGGTCCTTTTTACAAGTATTCCGGAACTTGAACGTTATAAATCTCTACATAAATTCAGGATACTAAAAACCGAGCACCTGTAAACTCTTACCATAAATCTGTAATATAAGTACCCCACAATTTTGATTCAATTTATCTAGGTCACTGTCCAAGATATCAAAAAGTAGTCAATTGATAAAATATTGCTGATACCACGATAAACATTTTATCAGTTGACCACTTTCCGATATCTTCCATAGGAACCAAGATACCGTAAAACCTGTATTAGAAGGTCCGGTCCTTCTGTTGTTCCAAGGTACCTTCGGAGGGCCCTTCTATTAAAGGGGCCCTTCTAATACAGGTTTTACGGTAAGTTAGCTCAAAGCTTACAATACTCTTCTATTAGAGGTTTTACAAAGCTCATGCCTTCCCAACCCAATGAAAATGTATTCAGTAGACACCCCCATCAATAAATCAAATCTCCTGTTTGCTCAAATGGACGATTAAAATTCAGAAAAAAAGAAAGAAGAGACCCAGCCACCACCGCCCAAAATGTTTATTCTCGACTCCTCCCTTCAAGATTTTTTATACGAAAAAAAGAGCGGAAGAAGAGGCTACTACCCTCATACACCCAAAAGCACCATTCATAAATAGCACTTCTTTTTGTTCTGAAGAGGACATTGAAAAAAATATTTTGCTCCAAAAATATGGGATTCCTATTCGATAGGTGTATTCAGTATTGTCGCAGAACGGTGGACAGGTACCACGAGGGTAAGGCGCGAAATTTGAATTTCAAATTTTTTGGGGAACGGGGGGAACTCTGGAAAAACATGCGGAAATTGAGTTTTAAAGAGAGTAAAAAGGGGACCTTCTTTTTGAGACTTGTCTTTAAAAAACACTTATTTTTTGCAGTACAAGAAGAAAAAGCGATGCAAGCAGTGCCGACGGCGCCAATTGATGCGAGCAAGTTCGTGGCGTATGTACAGGAAAGACGCAAGAAAAGGATACTTTTCAAGGGAGAGTATTTGGTGAGTTGATTTTGATTTAATGGAAAAAAATACCGTAAAATCTCTTGCACAAGGGACAGCTCTTGTATAATGTCGAAGTTCCTCGGGAGGGCTCTTCTATTAGAGGGGCTAAGGGTGTCCTTCTATTACAGATTTTATGGAATAAACATAAAAATTTGAACATTTTTCTAATTTGCAGTTTTTGGTAGCCAAAAAGTTTGGAAAATTATAAGGTCTTAAAAATTAGGAACCAATTTTTGATTGTTCAAAAACTAAACCTTCAGAGCAGAGTTTAGATTTTCGGGAGAAAAACAGGAAATGGAAGAATATTCCAGAATTTCACGATTTGTCTAAAAATCTTTAAATAAAAGTGAAGCTTCAGTTTTTTAGCTGACAAATTTTTTGTGAAAAATTCAACAAAACTAGATAATTGATTTAAAAATTTGTCACTACCAGGGCTGGGATTTTACGTTTACGGTTTTTACGGTTTTTACGGATTTTACGGCATTTTGAGACAACCGTAAAATTTTACGGACCTCCGTAAAATTGTATCCGTAAAATCCGTAAAACCGTAAAATTAGAAAAATGACTGATTTTGGATAGCAAAACCTAATTTTTCAAGTTTGACGCTATTTCAAGTATGTATTTTTGCGAAACTTCAATTCAATAATTTGAAAATTATGCGCTGACACACATTACCGCAGTTTAAAAAAAAAGCTGAGAAATGCCTTTGAAGATTGGATCATCGCTCAAAAATGAATTTTTGAGATTTTTGAGGAAAAAAGTGTGACAATACATAATTTTCGAATTATTGAATTTAAATTACATATTTCAATAACCGCCAAACTTGAGAAAATAGGTTTTACTTGCCAAAAACAGTCATCTTGCAAATTTTACGGTTTTTACAGATTTTACGGAATTTAACGGATTCTAAATCCGTAAATTTTACGTTTTACGGATTCCGTAAAAATTTTTTTTACGCCCAGCCCTGGTCACTACCGTAAAGGCTCTAATCGAAGTCTACCCAAACCGACAACTTCGAGCTCAATTATCTCGGTTCTTGTGAAAGATATCAAAATATAGTAAATTAATAAAATGTTTATGATATTATGATAAACATTTCATCAGTTGACTACTTTCTCATATCTTTCAGAAGAACCGAGATAATTGAGCTCAAAGTGCATATATAGGTTGAGCTTTCATTAGAGCATTTACGGTTTTCGAATGAAATTTGGATTATAAAAATGAATTTTTATCGTATATTCTGAATTTTTAAACAAAACAATTAATTCTTTATGTGGTACTGTACTAAGGAAGTCAAAAATTCAATTTGTGGCAATCCAAGCTACTATCGATTGACAAATTTAGTTTTCATTTTCCTTCGAAATCTTTTCAGAAATTTGAAAACTCAAACAGCTAATTTTTCACAACCTCATATTTTTTCGACCCCAATCTCTCTTTCATGACAAATGACCCGGTTACTATAGTCGTGAGATGCTCTCAACCTTCAATCGAATGAAAAATTGTTCCGATTCATCCTCAGTGTCAAGCCTTTTCTTTAGATCCATCGTTCATTTGCTTCTTCTTTTCCTCTCCTTTTCTCTCTATGATTAAGTGCCAAAGCCCTGTCGTCACTCACTGGATGAGCACGCTAGTTGGGGACAAAAAGAATAGAAAGGGGATGAGCAAACGAGAGAGGGCATAAAAATAAAACGGACGGGGGGACCTCTAACCTAGCAGTAGGATTTTCTTTAAAAAATGAATTCTAGAACAGGGATTGGGAAGTTTCGGGCTTCCAGATAATTGAACTTACTATCACCTTCCGAAGCCGGGATCACTGAAATGACTCCTGCAATGTCTAGATTGACCCAATTTATTAAAAAAAAGCGATATATACAAAATAATTTCCAGATGGTCAATCGCTCGATAGACAACAACAAATGCCGATGTGACGTTGGAAGCACGATGATGGATAGGAATCCGTATCCAGACACCCTGCCTTACGATCATAATCGAGTGATACTTCCAAGGATAGACAACGATGAGAACTCGCATTATATCAATGCCAGTTATGTTAATGTGAGTTCTTGGAACTTTTTGAAATATACCTGAAAGTTTGAAAAGATTTTAAAAACCAAGAACTCCCATTTACCGTATAACCTGTAATAGAAGGGTCCCAAATTTGAGCCAGTTTATCTTTATTCCTGTAAGAGCTGCCAAAAATGTGTGAACTGATAAACTGTTTATCATATTATCAAAAAAAAATCATCAGTTGAACCCAGCCCTATATTTGAGCTTTGAACTCAATTATCTCGGCTCCTATGAAAGAAATCAAAAATCTGTCAACTGATAAAATGCTTGTCAGATTATCACTAACATTTTATTAGTTGACAAATTGTTGTTATCTCTCACAGAAGTTGTGATATTTGAGCTTAACGTGCAGGGTGGTGTTAGAGCAAGCTAATAACGGTTGAATGGAGATTACAGTAACCTAAAGGGTGATAACTTTTGGAACTTCCGGAAAAAAAAACGGATATCAAACCGAAATCAGTTGTTTTCATTATATTTTCTCTCATAGCTTTGCCACAATACGTGTGAAATATCTCGTCCTCAATTGATAAATGACTCCTCACAGGAGACACATGCGATCAAATAATTCCCCCTCCCTTGCTGCCCCCACTTGATTTTTTTGTGCTCCTCTTTCTCTGCATCCTGCTGTCAGGTGTCTTTTTGATTGAAAACGAGCTGAAAAAAAGAACACGCAATTATTGGGGCACCAGGGGCATTTTATTACACCCCTGATGATTTTCCGGGAACAATTTATGAGGGACGGGGATGAAAAAAGAGGTCAAAGAATTTGTTTGAGCTCAATTACCTCGTTTCATATAAGAGATATAAAAAATCTGTCAACTGATAAAATACTGCTCATGCTATCAGCTACATTTTATCAGTTCACCAATTTTTGATTCCTTTTATGGTAACCGAGATATCTGTGGTCTAAGTTGAGATGTTCCTTTTCGAAAAGCCGAAGTAATTGGAAAATGTAGATATCTTGTGTTACTGTTGGTTTTTAAAACCATCCACCATCATGTAATTAGTCCAATTATCCCAACTAATTATCTTCCAGAGTTGGCTGAAAGACAAAGCTTATGTGGTAACACAGGCGGTGCGGACGAAGCCAATGAACGCTGAATTCTGGAGAATGGTGTGGGAGTTAGGATCCAATTGTATTGTTATGCTCACCAAGGTTTTCGATTTCATGAGGGTGAGTCCGATTTTGATTCAGGGAAAGTTATAAAGATTATATTTTTCCAGGTAATGTGTCTTCAATATTGGCCGCAGACGAAATTTCAATTTCGAGAAATCGAAGTGGAGACGACGGAAGTGAAGACGTATTCGCACTTTGTGAGTTTTTTATTTGAATCAAATTTTGACCTAATTTATCTCGGTTCCTGTTATAGATATAAATGTGTAAACTAATAAAATGTTTGTGGTATTGTGATAAACATTTTGTCAGTTGATCAATTTTTGATATCTTTGACGGGAACCAAGATAAATCGGCTCAAAGTTGGAAGTTCGTTATGCACAGATGCTGAGAGAGCGCAGAGAAACGATAGTACCTCGTTTCCTGCATCTCTAAAACCATGATAATTCTTGAATATTTTGCTAGTTTTCAGTTCATTGAAATTTATCCTGGGATCAGAGATAACTAGTCTGGGAAAAATTTCGAAGCCAATATCCTTGATTTTCAGGTAATCCGAACCTTCAAACTAACACGGAAAACGGAAGAATCCATTGAGACCCGGATAGTCAAACACTTTCATTTCACCGAATGGGAGCTCGACTCGTTTCCATACATCTCCGCATTCATTGAACTCCGTCGACGTGTTCGTCAGTTTATGGAGAAGAGTCCAGTCGATGCACCAATGGTTGTTCATTGCAGGTTAGAGCACTTTTTTGGTGATAATGTGTTAATTAGTTGCTAAGTATCTTTTTAGTGAGAGATAAAAAAAAAGAGTCCACAAAAATACGCAGGTACAGTACCCTAAAAGGTCTCCTACCAGAGCCGAGATACCGTTAAAAAACTCTAATTGTAAGAGATTTTGAGTCAATTTATCTAGGTTCCCGTGAAAGATATCGGAAAGTCGTCAATTAATGAAATATTTTTGAAATTATGATAAACATTTTATCAGTTGGCAACTTTTTGATATCTTTGACAGGAACCACAAAGATCTTCCATCGCAGGTTATACGGTAAAAAGTCAAAATGCCGGTAGCTATCCATCGCAATGCATTAGAAACATTTATGCTTTTGAGAAGCGGACCCGTATACAAAGAAAGTTATCAAAAAACAATCAATTATCAACAACACGTTTTCGGTACCGTCTCGCTGTTGAGCGACAATTTGCCAATTTGAAATCTCGGCATTGTACTTTTCGACAAGTCAGCGGGATTCGAGACTTTGATTGTTTCGTGAAATCCTTCATCCAGTAGTCAACCTGAAATTTGTGGCGTACTGTAGAGCGAAGTTTCTTTCAAAAATTAGGAATTTTTGGTCCACAATGACCCAGTCAAGCCTAAGGCTGTCCAAGTTATAGGCTACTACACAATCTCACCCCTTTCTCACCTGTAACCTAGTAAACTCTAGTAGATAATTAGACGCAGCGATTCCCGTCTCATCGGGACACAACCTCTTCAGAATGTATGTCGAGCATGTGTGATCGCAAAGAAGTTGACGACATCTGGAACACTCTTTTTTTGCTGGTGCACCTTTGACGCATTTTATCTCAAACCTCTGTGAGTAGCCATCCTGAGTGTGTACGAGAGCTTTATAACCTCCACATCTTGGACGACAATGACGGATGAGCGCTGGCGCGGCACGAGCGTAGCATGGAAGATGTTGCAACATCTGGAGATTTATGTGTCATAAAACTTTTTTGAGGGGGAGGGGTGTGGGCTTAGGTCAAAACAAACCAAACCTCGGGGAAGCGATTTCGGCAAACATATTCTCGAAGATTGAACTGTACAGAATAGCCGCACTCGTCGATGCATTGACTGTGTTGGTAGTCCAGCATGCAGAACATTTCCAAATCTCGTTTCTCGACGACGCTAGGGACGTCGATAGATCCAAATGCCATGTGGGCCTGAAAGAAAATGCGCTCTATTGAACAGTCCCCGAAAAATCATTGAATTTAAAATAGGGGGTAATTTATCTCGTATGCTGTGAGAGATATCAAAAAGTAGTCAACTAACAAAATATTGATGACATCATGATGAAAATTTTGTCAGTTTATTACTTTTTGTTATCTATCACAGGAGACGAGATATATGGGTTAGAATATGACGGTTTGGAGGAATTCTATCAGAGTGATTACGGTACTTTCGTCATTCATTGCCTAGATTCCTGTGAGATACAATATTGAGCTGTTATTTTGTATAAAATTGGAAAAATACATTTTACATTTTTTGAAAGTTAAGCTTGGTCTACTGTAGTTTATGACTCGCTTTTTGGAGAATTGAAATTTAGAATGAATGCTATCAAAGAGCGCTAGCCCTGTAGTAGACTCATTTGTAGTTTGAGCTCAGCAATCTCAACTTCTGTAAGAGATATCAAAAATTTGTAAACAACAAAAATGTTGCTAATATTAAGATAAACATTTTATCAGTTGACAAATATTCAGTATCTCTTACAGAAGTTGAGATAATTGAGCTCAAAGTTAACGACTTGGGACGCTAATGGAATGCTTTTTAATTTTTTAACTTTCAGTCGTTTTATCTTGGTTTCTGTACGAGATATCGAAAATCTGTAAACTACAAAAATATTGGTTGCATTTCGACAAACATTTTATCAATTGGCGAATGTTTGGTATCTGTTACAGAAATCTAGATAATTGAGCTCAAAATTCTGGTAATAGAAAATCATTTTCAAACGCGCTCCATCGATTCAAAATTTGAGAACTCACATTAACCATATCCATTCCAATATTCAGTTGATTATTACATTTTTGTAAGCATTTCGCATCGTTCACCACCTCATCTCTCCGCCGGGAACCATCCACTGCAAAAATTCCTTTAATCCCTGGATACCAGATTTTCTCGCCGTCATTTTTTTTTGACACCGTGTGGTGTGTAAGACAACAAAAAACACAAGAAAGATTGAAATCAGAAAGGGGAAGAAGAAAGTGCAAGTGAAAGTGACCATTTAGATGGGTATCTTTTATGGGAAAATTCTTTTTCCTCTACTTTTCAAAGTACCGTAATGACCCGGATACCCCTTACAGTAATCCCTTACCTGTACTTTTCCTGCTGGTACCCGAATCTTCAGTGGAGTCGTAGTCGTCGTCATACTGCTTTTGAATTCGAGCCAATGAGAATCCAGTCGGGCCACGTCTTCGGAATCGGGCTGCAAAAAAAAAACAAAAAATTTCAAATATTTGGTTACTGTAGATGCTTACCTCTAGGCAGCCTAGAATCCACGAGATCAATAACAGAGACTAGAAGAATCATGAGAAGCCATAACTGCATCTGAAATATTAGAAAATTTAGAAGTCGTAGTGGAAATTCAGAAATTCAGAAGACTTGGAGGAACAGAAGCGGTCAAGTATTCAAGGGCAACGGGAAAATTGGCGGGAAATGTAGGGGGTACTTGAACTTGAAAAAAACTGTCTGAAGGACATGAAAAGAAGATTTTCTGAGAAATAAATATAGAAAATTTTTGAAATTCAGAAATTCAGAAATTCAGGAATTCAGGAATACAGAAACTCGGAAATTCAGAAATTTAGAAATTTGCGAATTCAGAAATTTACGAATTCAGAAACTCAGAAATTCGGAAATTCAGTAACTCAGAAATTCAGAAATTCAGAAATTCAGTAACTCAGAAATTCAGAAATTCAGAAATTCAGAAATTCAGAAACTCAGAAATTCAGAAATTCAGAAATTCAGAAATTCAGAAATTCAGAAATTCAGAAATTCAGAAATTCAGAAATTCAGAAATTCAGAAATTCAGAAATTCAGAAATTCAGAAATTCAGAAATTCAGAAATTCAGAAATTCAGAAATTCAGAAATTCAGAAATTCAGAAATTCAGAAATTCAGAAATTCAGAAATTCAGAAATTCAGAAATTCAGAAATTCAGAAATTCAGAAATTCAGAAATTCAGAAATTCAGAAATTCAGAAATTCAGAAATTCAGAAATTCAGAAATTCAGAAATTCAGAAATTCAGAAATTCAGAAATTCAGAAATTCAGAAATTCAGAAATTCAGAAATTCAGAAATTCAGAAATTCAGAAATTCAGAAATTCAGAAATTCAGAAATTCAGAAATTCAGAAATTCAGAAATTCAGAAATTCAGAAATTCAGAAATTCAGAAATTCAGAAATTCAGAAATTCAGAAATTCAGAAATTCAGAAATTCAGAAATTCAGAAATTCAGAAATTCAGAAATTCAGAAATTCAGAAATTCAGAAATTCAGAAATTCAGAAATTCAGAAATTCAGAAATTCAGAAATTCAGAAATTCAGAAATTCAGAAATTCAGAAATTCAGAAATTCAGAAATTCAGAAATTCAGAAATTCAGAAATTCAGAAATTCAGAAATTCAGAAATTCAGAAATTCAGAAATTCAGAAATTCAGAAATTCAGAAATTCAGAAATTCAGAAATTCAGAAATTCAGAAATTCAGAAATTCAGAAATTCAGAAATTCAGAAATTCAGAAATTCAGAAATTCAGAAATTCAGAAATTCAGAAATTCAGAAATTCAGAAATTCAGAAATTCAGAAATTCAGAAATTCAGAAATTCAGAAATTCAGAAATTCAGAAATTCAGAAATTCAGAAATTCAGAAATTCAGAAATTCAGAAATTCAGAAATTCAGAAATTCAGAAATTCAGAAATTCAGAAATTCAGAAATTCAGAAATTCAGAAATTCAGAAATTCAGAAATTCAGAAATTCAGAAATTCAGAAATTCAGAAATTCAGAAATTCAGAAATTCAGAAATTCAGAAATTCAGAAATTCAGAAATTCAGAAATTCAGAAATTCAGAAATTCAGAAATTCAGAAATTCAGAAATTCAGAAATTCAGAAATTCAGAAATTCAGAAATTCAGAAATCCAGAAATTCAGAAATTCAGAAATTCAGAAATTCGGAAATTCAGAAATTCAGAAATTCAGAAATTCAGAAATTCGGAAATTCAGAAATTCGGAAATTCAGAAATGAGCTCTAGCTCGTCCTAGGAAGCGGGCGAGAGAGGGAGGGAGGGAGAGAGTGCAGAGAAATGAGAGTCTCTGATTTCTCTGCGCCTCTCTCACTCTCTTTTTTTGTATCATATTTTCAAATGTTGGGACAACGAGAACCTTGTTGTTGCCTATTCTCACAATGACTCAAATTTCTGAAATTAAAAAAAAACAAAGTACCTCAAAAAAGATAATTTTTTCGAAAATTGCCTCTAGTGGCTTTTCTCTCTCCTAATTTCAAAAATTTTTTGACAGGTTCTTGTGGTCTTCAACCTTTTTTCTTCCTCTTCTTCTTCTTTCCTCCTTTCTCCCAATTTTTCGACCGTAATTACATGTCATTCTGTGGGACAGAAAAAAAAACAGGTCGAGAGTAAGTAAAAGTAGAGGAAAATTTTGCAAAAAAAAATATGAAGACGAGCTAAAAAAAGAGGAAACGGGAGAGAAGAAAACTGTCGATGAAAGATAGTTATCCGAAATTCCACAACTGGTCAGTTGTAAATCAGATTGCGTATATGTTGTATTTCTGTTGTATATGTTCCTTTCCCGGAGAAATTATGTTGTCTCTATTGGAAACTGAGACAATGAGAGAAAGCTTTCCATGCTCTATTTGGTTTGAAATCAAAAGAAAATAGTGTGTGGAGGAAGAGACACAGAGAAGCCAGACAGTCTCGTTTCTCTGCGCTCTCCCCCTCAATCTCTCTCCCGCTCTCAAAGGCGAGCTTCCACTTCTAAAGCTCATAGCACTGTTCAAGTTGAAGCTATCAAAAAATTGTTAACTGACAAAAAATTGTAAAAGTATGAATTTGTCATTTTGCTAGTTAGCAAGAAGTTTGTATCTTTCATTCAAAGCGAGATATGGAAGCTGGAGGATTACAAACTTTGGACCTCCACGCCATCAAGTTTAAGCTCAATTTTCTCGATTCATGTTAAAGATACAAAAAAGTAGTCAACCGATAAATTGTTTACCAAACATCGCAAACATTTTATCACTTGACAACTTTTTGATATCTTTTATACTAACCGAGATAAATAGGCTTAAAGTTAGGAGCCCTTCTTTTATAGGGTTTTCGCGATTTAGAAAGACATTCACTATAAAAGTCTCTGCTTACTATTAGAATTAAAATGATAATAGACAAATAAAACAAAGAAACGACTCCAGAAAAGTGGGCGGAGCCTATTTCTGGAGGAAAAGGGTATCGAAACGCGGCATCTTCGGAGTCAATTGGGGGAAAAGGGCAAGAAAAACGATTAGGAAAGTTTCAACTTTCTCCCTTATTAGCTATCGTCTTCCGTATTCGTGTATGTTAAAGGAAAAAAATAATTATGAGATTTATGGAATCGGAGAGAGAAGTTTTTGTTGATAAATGAGTTCAGAAATGAGGGTATCTAGATGGAGAATATGGGTTTAAAATAGTCGTAAACTGTTTTTTGTTTATCTGCGCATTTTGAGAAATCTGTAAAAAGCCAAGGGGAATTTTAAGAATCAGAAATGGTTGTTGAAGTTGAACTATCAAAAACGGGAGATACAGTACTTTTTCTAGTGGAAAATGATCAATTTTGGGGTCCTGAAAGCTATGAAACTGAACCACTAATTTAGGGAAACGTGCTCTGAAATTTTCAGACAAATCAAAAAATTCTAAACTTCTTCTTGATCACTTTAAAGCCTAGATACCGAGTTTGGGCTAATATGTAGAAGCCTACCCTATACGTGCACTTTGAGCTGAATTATCTCGCGTCCCATGAAAGATATCAAAAATTTGTCAACTGATGAAGTATTTATCATTTTATCAGCTACATTTTATCAGTTGGCAAATTTTTGATATCTCTCATAGGAACCGGGATAATTGGGCTTAAAGTGCACGTATACCGGGGGCTTTAATCAGAGAAAATATAGTGTGGTATCTTTCTGTCTGGTACAGTATCTTTCAACTTATCTTCATATAAGATTTTCTAGCTTAAGCGAAAAATTATCAAGAATTAAAAATACAATTTTTCAGCAATGGCGCCGGTCGAAGTGGTGCCTTTCTTGCCCTGGACGCCAACCTCGAGCTAATGAAGAAAACCGGACAACTGGATTTTTTCGAGTACGCCAAAACGTTGGTCAACTCACGGCCACATCTGATTGACAGCGTCGAACAGTACATGTTCATCTATGAAGTATTGTCAGAGGTTTGTGTGAGGGAAACTGAACCTAAGGTGTAAGGGGAGAATCAGGAGGAGGAAACGGATTAGAAAGTTATGATGAAGTCTGATGAGGGAAACAAGACCTTGAGAAATACGGCAAATGCCATGGGATTATGGATTTGGAGAGAGAAAAAAGCGATAGCTAAATTTAATAGTCATATACAGTATGGCGCCGGTGTGGCGCAATAGGATTAGTGGACATCCGGACATAGGATATATGGAAATCGGAAGCTTTGAATTTCAGGCGGTGATGTGCAACGTGCAACCGATTGAGATGCATCTTTTAAAGGAGAGATCCAGTATGTACAAAGCGAAAAAGAATCGAGAGCTTTTGGAAAGTCAGGAGACACATGAGAATAAGGTTAGTTCGGGGAAATGAGGGAAAATGAGGGAGCGAGAGAGAATGAAAACAACTATCTCGGGGAATCGAGATAGGGATCCATCCTAGACGATTTGCGCGCCTTTTTTAGTTGGGGGGAAAGTGAGGATACAATCATGATGTGATGTATGGCAAATGGAAGAAGGTTTTAGGGATTTTAGGTTGTAGATCTTTAATATACGATCTGAAAGTTTGAAGGTTTTGAGATTCAAAATATTCAATTTCGGAATTCCAGAAGTTCAGATATCCAGAGTCCCCGAAATTCAGAATTTTAGAATCTCAGAATCTCAGAATCTCAGAATCTCAGAATCTCAGAATCTCAGAATCTCAGAATCTCAGAATCTCAGATTCTCAGAATCTCAGAATCTCAGAATCTCAAAATCTCAGAATCTCAGAATCTCAGAATCTCAAAATCTCAGAATCTCAGAATATCAGAATCTCAGAATCTCAGATTCTCAGATTCTCAGATTCTCGGAATCTCAGAATCTCAGAATCTCAGAATTCCAGGAATTCAGAATCTTAGAATCTTAGAATCTCAGAATCTCAGAATCTCAGAATCTCAGAATTTCAGAATCTCAAAATATCAGAATCACTGAATCTTAAACAATAGAGGCTTAGAGTTCCAGAAATAGCAATCATCAGAATTCCGGAACTCGGAATTTCCGAAATCCTAGAAATTTAGAATTTCCGAACCTCAGAATCTCAGAATTTCAAAACAGCGGAATCTCAAAATCCCAGAAATTTGGAACCTTAGAGCTCCCAGAAGTCAGAATACCAAGAGTTCAGAATCTTTAGAGCCTCTAAATCTCAGGATTTGCCAATTTCAGAATCTCAGAAGTTCGAATTTTGAGTACCTCAACATTTCCGAAAAATCAGAATCCCAGAATCTCGGAATCTCTGAATATCAGAATATCAGAATCTCAGAATCTCAGAATCTCAGAATCTCAGAACCTCAGAATCTCGGAATCTTCGAATCTCAGAATCTCAGAATCTTAGAATCTAAAAACCTTTGAATCTTAGAATTTCACTTTCTGTACGACACGGTCATTAAGAAAGGAAAGTATCAAAAAGTTTATGATGTACTGACACATCGGCGCAGGGCTTCCATAAAATGTTTTATCACCTATTCTCTTTCAGCTTCTGATGCATCTGACGCCTACACTCAGAATCGGTGACTGCGCCGGAGGTCACCGTCTCGAGAATCGAGGGAAGAATCGAGATGTGATGGTTGTACCCCGTAAGATTTTTTTTTACTTTTTTTTGAAAGAAATATGGGAAGGGACTTCAAAAAAAAGCTTTTAAAATTTCTAAAATTTCAGCGGACCACGCCCGGCCATACCTTCAAACATTGCATGGAGAAAGCAAAGATTATACGTATATCAATGCAGTGGAGGTGAGGAATAAGAGAAAAAGAAAGATAAAATGATAACATGATAAACTGGTATACATTCATAGTTTAATAATTCGTGTTTCAGGTCGATGGTTTCACTAGGAAAGCCGAATTCATTGTGACCGAATGGCCGAAACAGAGCACGGTCGACTCGTTTTGGACACTGATTTATGATCATGCATGTCATACGGTCGTCAATTTGAGTAATCAAGGATCGACGAGAGTGAGTTTTCATAGATTTCTTAAGATTCAAATGTCTTGATGTTTGAAGCTTATTTCTTGTAAACAGCTTAAAAGAAGGGCTTCTAACTGTCAACTTTGAGCTCATATATCTGATTTCCTGATAAAGATATCAAAAAGTAATCAACTGATAAAATGTTGATCATAATACTAGAAACATTTTATCAGTTGAGTACTTTTTGATATCTTTCACAGGAGCCGAGATAAATTGGTTCAAAGCTGAAAGTTTGGGATGTCTGTAAATTAGAGTGTTTCGGTAGCTCAAAAATCAAGAAATTCAATTTTTAGAGTCTTGAAAATATTGTTAAAATTTACTGAAAAAAAAACTTGAAAATTAGGGGAAAAACGGTCGAAAACTTGAGAGAAAAATCTGGAAAAAAAATGGAAATCCGCTGACGATGGCCTGGGAAACTCTCGCGCTTCCACCAGAGACCACTTTTTGGAAAACATCCTGGAATCCTGGAATCCTGGAATCCTGGAATCCTGGAATCCTGGAATCCTGGAATCCTGGAATCCTGGAATCCTGGAATCCTGGAATCCTGGAATCCTGGAATCCTGGAATCCTGGAATCCTGGAATCCTGGAATCCTGGAATCCTGGAATCCTGGAATCCTGGAATCCTGGAATCCTGGAATCCTGGAATCCTGGAATCCTGGAATCCTGGAATCCTGGAATCCTGGAATCCTGGAATCCTGGAATCCTGGAATCCTGGAATCCTGGAATCCTGGAATCCTGGAATCCTGGAATCCTGGAATCCTGGAATCCTGGAATCCTGGAATCCTGGAATCCTGGAATCCTGGAATCCTGGAATCCTGGAATCCTGGAATCCTGGAATCCTGGAATCCTGGAATCCTGGAATCCTGGAATCCTGGAATCCTGGAATCCTGGAATCCTGGAATCCTGGAATCCTGGAATCCTGGAATCCTGGAATCCTGGAATCCTGGAATCCTGGAATCCTGGAATCCTGGAATCCTGGAATCCTGGAATCCTGGAATCCTGGAATCCTGGAATCCTGGAATCCTGGAATCCTGGAATCCTGGAATCCTGGAATCCTGGAATCCTGGAATCCTGGAATCCTGGAATCCTGGAATCCTGGAATCCTGGAATCCTGGAATCCTGGAATCCTGGAATCCTGGAATCCTGGAATCCTGGAATCCTGGAATCCTGGAATCCTGGAATCCTGGAATCCTGAAATCCTGGAATCCTGGAATCCTGAAATCCTGGAATCCTGGAATTCTAGAATTCTAGAATCTTAGAAGCCCAGAATCATGAAATCCTGGAATTCTGGAATCTTCAAAAAATTATAATATGATCTTGAGAATCCCGAAAATTCTAAAAACCTGAAATTTTCAGCACTATCCGTCGTTCATCCACAACAAGGGCAAACAAAACTACGGTCCTTTCATTGTGGAAGTGATGAATTATCATCAGTATCCAGCAATGACAAGCCACATGGTCAAGGTTATGAAACGGGTGAGCAATCTATATTTTTCAAGTTTTTTCGAATCAAACTTCTACCACATTCTCTCTTTCTCTTTCATTTATTTTTCTTTCTTTCTTTCATCATTGTTCTTTTTCTCAGTTGAGTGATTTCATTTAATTTTCACATTTTTTTACTTTTCTGATTTCAAAAACAACAGATCGATCCGCCAAACGCGAAACCCGCAGCTAAAATTCCAACCCTAGAAGGTGTACCCGGTTATCAATCTCGTCCGGATATCATTCCCGGACAATCGTTCCGTTTTAAACCAATGTATCGTGGCCGCTTCCGCGAGCCTCACGATTCGACGTCTTCTGACGAAGCAGAAGACGATGACGTCATCTCAACGAATCTTCTATTACCTCCACGTCCGGCTCGAAAGACGTCGAGCAGTCAGTTTTTGAATTTGCCGCCAGCGTCGCCACGTGGCAATGGAGCACTGAAACGACGAAGTCGATCAGCGGAGGACCCATATCGAGAGGTGTCTAGAATGAGCGAGCGTGTTTATCTTCCCCGGATATTTATTTTTTTTTTAGATTTTCCCTTTTTAAAAACCGAGAAACCCTTTGTCGATTCCGGTCATACATTTCCCAATACCGCCCGTTTCCCGAATTCCATCATATTTCCTTTCCTTGAAAACTCTAAAATTTGATTTTTATTACTTTTTGGGATTTACACTAAAATCTTGTTGATTTTCATTTTTTGTGCGTGTGGTGTCTTCACCCATCTATTTTATCCTTGATCTAGAAAATTTTGAATTTTAGAAAAATTTAAGAATTTCAGAATTCAAAAACTGAAAATTGAACTTGTGATTAGATTAGCCACTGTATACCAAAATTTCTAAAGCTTATAACTTCTTCAAAATTAAAGGTAGGCAAAAATGATCAACTAGAAAAGTGTGTAAAATTTTATAGGCTTTATTTTATTAGTTGACAAAGCTTTTGTATCTTTATATTGAAAAGAGAAAAATGCACTTGACCTAGAGATTAATTAGAAGTTACGCCCCAATGTCCTTTAAGTCCTTATATCTCGCTTTTTGTAAGAGATATCAAAAAGTAATCAACTAACAAAATGTTTATCATGATATCAGCAACAATTTATCAGTTGACCACTTTTTGATATCTCCTACAGTAACCGAGATAGATTGGCTCAAAGTCAGAAGTGGGTACCGGTTAGAACATCTCGCTCTCAAAAGGCGCCCAAACTTTAAAGGCGCATATATTGAAAAAAAAATTTAATATGTTACTGACTTTCCGCCTTCAAAGATTTCAACTGTTCCTGACATGGAATGACTCCCAAGTGTTACCCTCGAAAAAAATCGAGACCTATATGGTTGAATAGAGCGTAAAAAGTTATTTCAGAATCCAAGAGGAATAGTTGATAAAAAATTTTTTTGGGGAGTTATGGTCCAAAACGTACCAAAAAATGGCTAAATTTTCGAAAAATCGTAACTTTGTCAGTTTGAGTCCGATTGCAGAAATTCAAAAAACAGTCGATAGACAAACAACTGAACTTTTAATTAATTTTTTTTTGATTTTTTTCCTATTGATTGGATTATTGATTTTTTGAAAAAACCTAAAATTTTTTCAATATCTCAAAAATCCTGAGTTAACTTTTTTTCTCGTTATGATCATTAGATTCAGCATAGTTGATTTACTATAAAAACATGTCAATACCCCGGGGGAAATCATGCTCACAGAAGTTATGCCGAAAAATATCGATTTTTGGCACTTTGCTGCATTGAATTCGTTGTCCTCGGCGGCCGGTATGGTGAGGGGCATACTTATTTTTGTGGTTTTTACATCCGTATCATCTGCCTGGAACGTTCAAAACAAAATTCTACAACATACAACACCAATTATTCAAATGCCGTACCATTTCTTAAAACCATAATTTTCAAAAAAGCTAATTTTTAACATGTCGAAGACCATAACTATAGTTAAACTTGATGGAAACAGACAAACTTTTGGTTTAAAATGATCAGCATGAGAAAATCTTGTGTTTGGCTTGTACAGAATTTCGAGTTAGGCCCTAGAAATAAAAATATTTACGATTATTTCAGCCTGACCCACATTTTTGGTGAGGTGTGATATGTCGAAGACCATATCTATAGTTAAACTTGATGAAAATTGCCAAACTTTTGTTTTAACATAATTAGAATGACAAAATCTTGTGTTTGGCTTGTACAGAATTTTGAATTAGGCCCTAAAAACAAAAATATTCATTGATGATGGGACACCTCTTGATTTGGACTGTAACTCGAGAATGAAATGAAATATCAAAAAACTGTTAATGCCAATCGATCGAAAATCAAAAAATACTACTAGAAAAGTAATATTGGTTTGGTCCGTGTGGTGAAAGTGGGTGAAATGATCGAATTTCTTACGGTATCCTATCAGTTTTGGCATATCAAATTCGACTATTATCTATTTCACCCACTTTCACCACACGGACCAAACCAATATTACTTTTCTAGTAGTATTTTTTGATTTTCGATCGATTGGCATTAACAGTTTTTTGATATTTCATTTCATTCTCGAGTTACAGTCCAAATCAAGAGGTGTCCCATCATCAATGAATATTTTTGTTTTTAGGGCCTAATTCAAAATTCTGTACAAGCCAAACACAAGATTTTGTCATTCTAATTATGTTAAAACAAAAGTTTGGCAATTTTCATCAAGTTTAACTATAGATATGGTCTTCGACATATCACACCTCACCAAAAATGTGGGTCAGGCTGAAATAATCGTAAATATTTTTATTTCTAGGGCCTAACTCGAAATTCTGTACAAGCCAAACACAAGATTTTCTCATGCTGATCATTTTAAACCAAAAGTTTGTCTGTTTCCATCAAGTTTAACTATAGTTATGGTCTTCGACATGTTAAAAATTAGCTTTTTTGAAAATTATGATTTTAAGAAATGGTACGGCATTTGAATAATTGGTGTTGTATGTTGTAGAATTTTGTTTTGAACGTTCCAGGCAGATGATACGGATGTAAAAACCACAAAAATAAGTATGCCATTCACCATACCGGCCGCCGAGGACAACGAATTCAATGCAGCAAAGTGCCAAAAATCGATATTTTTCGGCATAACTTCTGTGAGCATGATTTCCCCCGGGGTATTGACATGTTTTTATAGTAAATCAACTATGCTGAATTTAATGATCATAACGAGAAAAAAAGTTAACTCAGGATTTTTGAGATATTGAAAAAATTTTAGGTTTTTTCAAAAAATCAATAATCCAATCAATAGGAAAAAAATCAAAAAAATTTTTTTCCAAAAGTGCCATTAATTGTCTATCTACTGTTTTTTGAATTCAAGCAAAAGGACATAAACTGACAAAGTTACAAATTTTTGAAAATTGTGCCATTTTTTGGTACGTTTTGGTCCATAACTCCTTATAAAAATTTTTTATCAACTATTCCTCTTGGATTCTTGAATAACTTTTTACGCTCTTTCCAACCATATACGTCTCTATTTTTTTCGAGGGCAACACTTGGGAGTCATTCCATGTCAGTTGCTTGACTTTAAGGGTCCGAATCTCACATGGAATGACTCCCAAGTGTTACCCTCGAAAAAAATCGAGACCTATATGGTTGAATAGAGCGTAAAAAGTTATTTCAGAATCCAAGAGGAATAGTTGATAAAAAATTTTTTTGGGGAGTTATGGTCCAAAACGTACCAAAAAATGGGTAAATTTTCGAAAAATTGTAACTTTGTCAGTTTGAGTCCGATTGCAGAAATTCAAAAAACAGTCGATAGACAAACAACTGAACTTTTAATTAATTTTTTTTTGATTTTTTTCCTATTGATTGGATTATTGATTTTTTGAAAAAATCAAAAAAATTTTCAATATCTCAAAAATCCTGAGTTAACTTTTTTTCTTATTATGACCATTGGATTCAGCACAGTTGATTTACTATAGAAACATGTCAATACCCCGGGGGAAATCATGTTCACACAAGTTATGCCGAAAAATATTGATTTTTGGCACTTGGCTGATTTGAATTCTTTGTCCTCAGCGGCCGGTATGGCGACGGGCATATAAGTTTTTGTGGTTTTTACAAGCGTATCATTTGCCTGGAACGTATGAAACAAAATTCTGCGACATATAACACCAATTATTCAAATGTCGAACCATTTCTTGAAATCATCACTTTGAAAAAATCAAATTTTTGACATGTCATCGATCATATCTTTAGTTAGACTTGGTGGAATCAGCCGAACTCCTTTTTCAACGTAATCAGGATGACAAAATCTTGTGTTTCGCTTGAACAGAATTTTGAATCAGGCCCTAGAAACAAAAATATTTACGATTATTACAGCCTGACCCATATTTTTGATGAGGTGTGACATGTAAACAAGCGTATCTATTGTTAAACTTGATGGAAACCGCGAAACTTTTGTTTTAATATAATTAACATGACCAAATCTTGTGTTTGGCCTGAACAGAATTTTGAAGGAGGCCCTAGAAATAAAAATATTGATGGATGATGGGACACATCTTATTTTGGACTATAACTCGAGAACGAGACAAAATTTTGAAAAACTGTTAACGTCATTCAATTCGAAATCAAAAATTACTATTGGTAAAGTAATATTAGTTTGTTTCGTCTGATGGAATTAGGTGTAACAGATAATGATAGAATTCGATAATCCAAAACTGAGAGGATACCTTTCGAAATTCGTTCATTTCACCCACTTTAACCATATGTAACAAACCGGTAACAATTGTCTAACGGTAATTTTTAATTTAAAATTGAATGACGTTAACAGTTTTTGAAAATTTTGTCTCGTTCTCGAGTTATGGTCCAAAATAAGATGTGTCCCATCATCCATCAATATTTTTATTTCTAGGGCCTCCTTCAAAATTCTGTTCAGGCCAAACACAAGATTTGGTCATGTCAATTATATTAAAACAAAAGTTTCGCGGTTTCCATCAAGTTTAACAATAGATACGCTTGTTTACATGTCACACCTCATCAAAAATATGGGTCAGGCTGTAATAATCGTAAATATTTTTGTTTCTAGGGCCTGATTCAAAATTCTGTTCAAGCCAAACACAAGATTTTGTCATCCTGATTACGTTGAAAAAAGAGTTCGGCTGATTCCACCAAGTCTAACTAAAGATATGATCGATGACATGTCAAAAATTTGATTTTTTCAAAGTGATGATTTCAAGAAATGGTTCGACATTTGAATAATTGGTGTTATATGTCGCAGAATTTTGTTTCATACGTTCCAGGCAAATGATACGCTTGTAAAAACCACAAAAACTTATATGCCCGTCGCCATACCGGCCGCTGAGGACAAAGAATTCAAATCAGCCAAGTGCCAAAAATCAATATTTTTCGGCATAACTTGTGTGAACATGATTTCCCCCGGGGTATTGACATGTTTCTATAGTAAATCAACTGTGCTGAATCCAATGGTCATAATAAGAAAAAAAGTTAACTCAGGATTTTTGAGATATTGAAAATTTTTTTGATTTTTTCAAAAAATCAATAATCCAATCAATAGGAAAAAAATCAAAAAAATTTTTTTCCAAAAGTGCCATTAATTGTCTATCTACTGTTTTTTGAATTCAAGCAAAAGGACATAAACTGACAAAGTTACAAATTTTTGAAAATTGTGCCATTTTTTGGTACGTTTTGGTCCATAACTCCTTATAAAAATTTTTTATCAACTATTCCTCTTGGATTCTTGAATAACTTTTTACGCTCTTTCCAACCATATACGTCTCTATTTTTTAGAGGGCAACACTTGGGAGTCATTCCATGTGAGAGACGCAGAGAAACGAGACACTCTCATTCTCTGCGTTCTCTCTTCCCTTGCACCCATCTTGGGCGGCACTAACTGTGAGCTAATTTTTCTCAGTTCCTGTGAAAGATATCAGAAAGTAGTCAACTAACAAAATGTTTATCATAATTTGAGCAACATTTTAACAATTTATTACTTTTTGATATCTCTTTTAGGAACCGAGATAAATTAGCTCAAACTTGACTGTTTGGGGGCCTGCTAGGAGTGTGAACGGTAAATTAGCCTTCTGAGAAAGGTGCAACTTTATCAGAAATTCTACAGTATGCATTTTTCTAATCACAATTTCAATTTTCAGTTTTTTGGATTTGGTTTTTACCCAAATTCTAGGCCACCATCTAGAAACTTAGGCCATCATTATCACATATCTCTAATTCTCTGATCTAACTTTTTTCACACACATAATCTCTTTGCAGCCCCACCAGGTTCCGCCAATGAAGGTCGACCCTGAGGGTAAGGGGGTGTCAAAACTAGTGAGTTGATATCTAAAAAAAATAGTGCCAAAAAACGTTACATGATGGTCCAATTCATTTATTTTGCCAAGTGTCGTCATGTAGTGCAGTGTCAGAATTCGCCTTTTTTGAACCTGGTGGGGAACTGTGTCCACTTTTTTTTATAAGCGCTCAACATTTTTAATTTTCTGTAATTTTTGTTTATTTCAGTCCTTTGTGTTTCTGTCCGTTATGTCCGTTTATGTCCAGATGTCGTTTTCAGAAAGGAGCCGCCGATATCAAACGCCTTCTGAATATACGCAGAGAGAAGGCAGATCTTCAAAAAGAGACAACTAAACAAATTCAGAAGCTGGTCCGCTTTGTTTTATGTTCTTTTTATTCATGTCATGCCCTAACAAAACGCTTCACACGCTAACCCAGTTTTTCGGTAGAGCGCATTTGCCAAAATAAGTATGTCTCTCGTTGTCTAACTCTCTCTCGCCAATTCTGCTAATTTCGTTTTTCTTTTTTTTCATTTTTCATTAATTGGGACGTTTTTGGAAGTTTTTAAGACTTCTGAAGATGTTCCAATGGTTTGAAACTATCCAAAAATTTCCCCGCCCCCGAGCCACCTCACACTGGTTTTTCTAGAATTTTCGAAAACCAAAAAAATTAAAAATTAAATCTCACACTACCGACTCCTCAACACTAACCAGACGAGTGAAGGCTTTTCCCATACACCCACTTGCTGCGAAATTTAAAAGTTTCGAAACAAATTCTGAATATTTTCAGACATTCATGATCAGCGACATCATGGCCACTGGTGCACAGAATCAGCAAATCGACGCTGAAGTTCGAATTTGTTGTGTTATTCAGGTAACTGGAAGTTTCAACAGGTTTATCTCGGTTACTGTAGGAGGTATCGAAAAAGTGTCAACTGATAAAGTATTGGTGATATTATGATAAGCAATTTATCAGTTGGCAACTTTTTGATATCTATGACAGGAAGCGAAATTTATTACGTCACAGTCAATGGGAGGTGCTTTAAAAGTGGGCTTCAAAGCGCCTCCAACTTTGAGCTCACATATCTTATCACCTGTAAAAGATATCAAAAAGTAGTTAACTGACAAAATATGTATTGTAATTCAAACAATATTTTGTTAGTTGAATAATCTCTGTTATCTCTTACGAGACTTGAGATAATTTGGGTCAAAATCAGTGGGCGGCACCCACCT
This sequence comes from Caenorhabditis nigoni, assembly GCA_027920645.1. NCBI lineage: Eukaryota > Metazoa > Nematoda > Chromadorea > Rhabditida > Rhabditidae > Caenorhabditis > Caenorhabditis nigoni. Next base: position 4,561,876 of record CP115865.1, on the reverse strand, counting down.
CGACTTTAAAGGCGCCCCCAACTTTGAGCTCTTATATCTTATCACCTGTAAAAGATATCAAAAAGTGCTTAACTGAGAAAATATGTATCGTAATATGAACAATATTTTGTTAGTTGACTACTTTTCGTCATCTCTTACCGTAATCGAGATAAATTGAGTCAAAGTAGTGAGTGGGCGCCGGTAAGGGCTTTTCGGCTTCAAGGGCTGTTTGAACTTTAAAGGCGCATATATCAACAACAAAAAAATAAAAACTTTAAACTAATTTTTTTCAATTTTAGGTCCGAATGTGGCCCATCGAAAACAAGGTGCCCCTCTCCACAACTGGCCTAATTGACGTCATCAAGATGGCCAGAAGCTGGAGAAAAAGAGCGCCGGATCGTCCAGAAACCAAGCCAACCATTGTCATGTCACAGTAAGTTTTTACTCCGCATGGAAAATGCGCTCCATTGACAAAATTTTCAGCAATGGAGTGTCTCGAGTCGGGGTGTACATTGGAGCAAACATCTGCATAGATCAAATGGATATTGATCATGAAGTTGACGTATTCCATGCTGTCAAAATGATGAGGATCAATAGACCACAATTGATTGATATGAAGGTAAGGAAGAGAAATTGTATGCAAATTCGCTCCATTGGACTTTATTTTTTAGGATGAGTACAAATACCTATACGATGTAATGCTTCACTGGTACATGACGAATCCAGACTATCGTATCTATGATAAAGAAGATAGTGAGGATACAGACAGTCAGAAGACGTCACGTCCACCATCGAATCGACACTCCATCAAGGAGAAGAGCTCGTTTAGGGTGAGCAATTAAATTGGAGCATTGAATCCTAGAATTCTGGAATCCTGGAATTCTAGAATCCTGGAATCCAAAGATCTTAGAATCCTGGAATCCAAAGATCTTAGAATCCTGGAATCCAAAGATCTTAAAATCCTGGAATCCTGGAATCCTGGAATCCTGGAATCCTGGAATCCTGGAATCCGGGAATCCGGGAATCCGGGAATCCGGGAATCCGGGAATCCGGGAATCCGGGAATCCGGGAATCCGGGAATCCGGGAATCCGGGAATCCGAGAATCCGGGAATCCGGGAATCCGGGAATCCGGGAATCCGGGAATCCGAGAATCCGGGAATCCGAGAATCCGGGAATCCGGGAATCCGAGCATCCGGGAAACCGGGAATCCGGGAATCCTGGAATTCTAAAATCCTAGAACCCTGGAATCCGGGAATCCGGGAATCCGAGAATCCGGGAATCCGGGAATCCGAGAATCCGGGAATCCGGGAATCCGGGAATCCGGGAATCCGGGAATCCGGGAATCCGGGAATCCGAGAATCCGGGAATCCGGGAATCCGGGAATCCGGGAATCCGGGAATCCGGGAATCCGAGAATCCGGGAATCCGAGAATCCGGGAATCCGGGAATCCGAGCATCCGGGAAACCGGGAATCCGGGAATCAGGAATCCGGGAATCCTGGAATCAGGAATCCGGGAATCCTGGAATCCTAGAATCCGGGAATCCGGGAATCCGGGAATCCGGGAATCCGGAAATCCGGGAATCCTGAAATCCTGGAATCCGAGAATCCGGGAATCCGGGAATTCGGGAATCCGGGAATCCGGGAATCCGGGAATCCGGGAATCCGGGAATCCGGGAATCCGAGAACCCGGGAATCCGGGAATCCGGGAATCCGGGAATCCGGGAATCCGGGAATCCGGGAATCCGGGAATCCGGGAATCCTGAAATCCTGGAATCCGAGAATCCGGGAATCCGGGAATTCGGGAATCCGGGAATCCGGGAATCCGGGAATCCGGGAATCCGGGAATCCGGGAATCCGGGAATCCGGGAATCTGGGAATCCGGTAATCCGGGAATCCGAGAATCCGGGAATCCGGGAATCCGGAAATCCGAGAATCCGGGAATCCAGAAATCCGGGAATCCTGAAATCTTGGAATCCGAGAATCCGGGAATCCGGGAATTCGGGAATCCGGGAATCCGGGAATCCGGGAATCCGGGAATCCGGGAATCCGGGAATCCGGGAATCCGGGAATCCGGGAATCCGAGAACCCGGGAATCCGGGAATCCGGGAATCCGGGAATCCGAGAATCCGGGAATCCGGGAATCCGGGAATCCTGGAATTCTAAAATCCTAGAACCCTGGAATCCGGGAATCCGGGAATCCGAGAATCCGGGAATCCGGGAATCCGAGAATCCGGGAATCCGGGAATCCGGGAATCCGGGAATCCGGGAATCCGGGAATCCGGGAATCCGAGAATCCGGGAATCCGGGAATCCGGGAATCCGGCAATTCTGAAATCCTAGAGTATTGGAATCCTGAAATCCTGGAATCTTCAAAATCGTAAAAATTTTCAGAGCAAATTCTCATTCCGCCGCCGAAACACTACTCGTCAAAACGAGAACAACGCTGTGGAGCATCATGTCAATAACAAATAATTCTAATTTTTTCAAATTCTAGAATACGGGTTAATCCATTTCACTATTTTCTAAAAATTCAGTTTCAGACCTTTTAGATTTGAAAATCCCCATTTCTAGTCCTTTTTTTTCCATTTTTCCTCTCAAAATTTTCCCCAAAAAAACATATCAGAAAATTGGTTTTTTTCCAAAAATGTAAAATTCATATAAATATTTGGTGTCTCTTTGTTTCTTCCGTTTTCATGATCGTCCACTTTTTTGTTTGAATTTGTGACTTTGGAAAATCTGTAATAATTATTTTTGTTTCTTTCTTTCTGTCTCTCTTTTTTCTTTCAATGCAGCTTCAATTAAATTCTGTGATTTGACAACTTTTTTCTATGTGGCATAATAAATATTTTTGTTTTTTGAATGAAGTTTTTTGAATTTAGGGGTTCTGGAAAAGAGAAATTACAGATTTTGGGATTCTGAGATTTTCGAAAAACTGAAATGTTAAGTCTTTCCAGTTAGATTGTTGGATTATGAGATTTCAAGATTCAAGATTCTGGTTATCCAGTTTTCTTAAATTTCGAGATTTAAAGGGACTGTAGTTTTCCGATATTCTGACTATGGTAAACTTCTGAAATCTTGAAATTCTAACCTTTGAAATTCTTAAACCTGATAATCTTTGAAACAAAACATAATAATGGTACTGTACTTTTTCAGCTCGTGTCTCACTTCTCCACGTCATCCTGTTACCCGGGCCTCCTTCACCTCCAGATGGCCATATATTCTTATACGTCTTCTATATCTCCACCTGTCAGCCTCCCCGTAGCCGAGAGGATAACGTGTGCGGTTGTGGGACCACCGGGGGAATAGAAAGGACGAGTTCGATTCCCCCGGTGGTCTTCGATTGATGACGTGGGAGGACCCTGTCTCCACCGCACATCGTTAAGGCACGGAGGACGTCGCTGGAGGACCAGCAACGACAGGACCAGCAACGACGAGCAAGGAGCGAGCAAAGGAAGGATGGATGATAATTAATACTGTTCTGAATTGTAAATGAAAGGAATAAATGATTTTTTTTTTTGAGAGTTTGTGATTAATTTTTGTATTCGAGGAATTGAAAAAAAATGGTTTGGACTTTTGGGGTTGAAGCTTCCATATTTTTTACCGTAAAAACTGTAATATAACTTCGTTATTCTGAGAAATGTTGGAAAAACTATGTCATACAAGATAACTAAACGAATGCAATTTTGACATTTCTGATTCTTAGATTGTTTGTTAATTCTGAGATTCCCAGATTCTGAAAATCTGAACCATTGGATTCAGGTTGCTCAACTTTTTTGAATTTCCGAGATTTGAATTTTGACAATAATTAAAAATGTCAAATCAGAAGTACAAAAATGCCTTATTTGTACCGAATCGAGAATTGCGAAGATTTTGATATTGAAGGGTTTTCTTGCCACATAACATAAATAGGGTACGGTACTTGGTTTCCAGCCACCCTCCCTAACGTCATCCGGTCTACCGTACCTTCTTCACCTCCAGATGACCATATATTCTTATACGTCTTCTATGCCTTCACCTGTCAGCGTCCCCGTAGCCGAGAGGATAACGTGTGCGGTTGTGGGACCACCGGGGGAATGGAAAGGACGAGTTCGATTCTCCCGGTGGTCTTCGATTGATGACGTGGGAGGACCCACGTCTCCACCGCACATCGTTAAGGCACGGAGGACGTCGCTGGAGGACCAGCAACGACAAGCAAGGAGCGAGTGAAGGAGGATCACAGGAATCATGGTAATTGGTATTGTTCTGAATTGTATATTAAAGGAATAAATGAATTTTTTGAGAATATTGAAATTTTGAGATTCTGGATTCAGAGAAGGAACAGTCAAGCTATTTGAAACTTCTGAAATAGGCTAGTAAACAAAATACGAAAAAAAATTATTAAAAAGCTTCCATATTTGTCAAACTACTTTGCTCTGATCAATGTTCCAAAAATTCTGTCTTTCGAAATAACTAAAGGAATGGGATTTTGGCATTTCTAATTCTTACAATTAGATTGTTGGATTCTGAGATTCCCAGTCTCTGAAAATCTGAACCATTGGATTCTGATTGCTTAACTTTTTTGAAGTTCCGATATTTGATTATGTGATTCAGTAATTAAAAATGTCAAATCAGGAGTACAAAAAACAGTGTCTTATGTATTTGTACACTGCAGCAAGTCGAGGGTTTCAATGGTTTTGAGATTGAAGGATACCTATATCCTGGTTCTGAGAAACGTTTGAAATTCTGAGCCCCTGCAAGGCTTTCGAAATCCTCTGACTTCGAGAATCTGTAAACATTTCATGGCATATAGCGTAAATAGGGTGCTGTACTTATATGGGTTTCCAGCCGCCCTCCTACCCATCACCCGGTCACCGGACCTCCTTCACCTCCAGATGACCATATATTCTTGTACGTCTTCTATGTCTCTACCTGTCAGTGTCCACGTAGCCGACTGGATAACATGTGCGGTTGTGGGACCACCGGGGGAATGGAAAGGGCGAGTTCGATTTCCCCGGTGGTCTTCGATTGATGACGTGAGGAGGACCCACATCTCCACCGCACATCGTTAAGGCACGGAGGACGTCGCTGGAGGACCAGCAACGACAAGCAAGGAGCGAGCGAAGGAAGGATGGATGATAATTGATAAATAATGTTCTAAATAATAGATTCAAGGAATAAATGATTTTTTCCTGATTTTCCGATTATCTGATAGTGAATTGTTAATGTCCTAAGAACCCCATTCTGGATCAAATCAAATAATTTATTGTTTTTCTAACAAATTCCAATTTTAAAAAATGTTCAAATCACTCCAATTTAAAATAAGTGTCATAAACCGCTTTCAAAAGTCTCTTATATGTCCGTGCAGTGTCTCCGAATCCAACTTTCAACCCGTTACTAAAATAACAAATCGTAATTTCGTGATCGAAATCCGTTCGAATATTCTGGCCACCATAACCGCTGTGTCCATACATTTTCACTGGATTCTGAAATTGGAACATCTGGATATCAGGAAACGCAGAAAGAAAGAGCTTACCCCTCGATGCTGGAACTCTTTTAACATAAATCCTTGGCCACGTGGCACTTTCGCTCCACTGATAAAGTCTTCGCTCATCTCGTAATTCTCAAAGAACATTTGCCGTTTTACATTCTCTGACACAATTTTGTTTTGTCTTAAAAGTTCGAAAATTTCAGCCAAAGCACGCGCGGTTCCAATTCCCAACACTGCGGGTTGCTCGATTCGATGAAGGTCCGGATTATTGAGAGTCATGGCCTAGAAATCCAAATTTTGATGGAAGAGTTTTTTTTTGAGAATCACTCACCCCTACAAACTTTATAAATGGGGTAGTTGCTGTTGTTTTTGATAACGTTCCATTCGTTATTCTGTCTTTTAAAAATCGAATAACATCGAAGTCGCTTGGAGCATAAAAAATTTCTTCTAGAACATTCCAGAAACTCGGATTTTCAATTCTAGCCACTCGATGTTGTTCGGATAATGGAAGACCGAGATGGAAGTCCAGACCTGAAAAACGTTTTTTTTTTTAATTTGTGAAATTCAGATATTTTTATTATCTAATTTCTGGATTTCCGGATTTCAGATATTTTGAATTCTCAAGTCTACGAATTTTTGAGTTTCGGAGCTTTTTAAATTCGATGTTTCCACATTCTTAACTTTCGAATTACCAAATTTCAAAAATGTAGAAAACCAGAAACCCAGAATTATTAAAATTTTTAACTTCAGAATTTACGAATTCTCGAATTTCTAATTTTTTTTTGAATTTCCGAATTTCCAAAAACTTGGATTTTTTGAGTTTTCAAACTTTTCATTTTCGGGTTTTAGAATTTTTGATTTCAGGATTCGTGTGTTTTCGTATTTTCCAATATCTAAATTCCTAAATGTTGGAACTTCAGCAGGTTCTGGAATTCATAGAAAAGTCCAGGATTTGTAATAATCTGAACTCATGAATTTCGAAAAATTCGGAAGACTTTCCATATTCTATTTTTCAAAAGTATGAAATCTTCAAAATTAGAATATAATATCCACAAACCAACCAAATTTCTGTCCAATTTCCTCTCTAAAATATTGTCCAACTGTTCGTTTTTTGTGATCAACTCTTCGAACAATTGCATCAACCAACCATCCATGTGTCACTGCATGATAACCAATTTCAGTTCCCGGTGGCCAATTTGGTTTTTGATTTTCCAAAATGCGATCGATCTTCTTTGGATCAATCGCGTCTTCCCATTCAATCGGATGATCCGTATACGCCAAACCGGCTTTATGAGTTATTAACCAACGAATTGTTACATTTCCCTTCCCATTTTTCCCGAATTCCGGCCAATGTTTTGTCACCAAATCGTCGTATTCTAGTCTTCCTTCATCCACTAATTTAGCAATTACAATTGCTCCAATCGCTTTCGAACAGGAGAAGGCAACTGATAATGTGTCTTTTGTCCATTTTCTTTGTGATTCTCTATCCGCATATCCGCCCCAAATATCGATTACTTTTTGGCCTTTATGGTAGACCACAAATGCAGCACCTGATCGCTCCCAGTTTTCTTCTAGGTTTTTCCTGAAATTTTAGTTTTTTTTTAAATTATTTGGATTTCTTGGTATTAGGAATTCTGTATTCTGGGAAGTTCTGGGAAGTCAGAATTTCGAATTATAGGTTTTCGAAATCTAATTTTTGAGTTTCTCAATTTCTGAACTGTCGAATTTTCCAACTTCCGGATTTCTAAATTTCTAACATTCGGAATATTTTAATTCCAGAATTTCAGAGTTTAAAAAATTTTGGAATTTTCGATTTTCAAAAATTTTTATTGTCTGATTTTCAGAGCTTTTGAATTTTTCCATTTCGGGATTCTGAATGTTTGAATTTCAGAATTTTAGAAATCTGAAAATTTTGAATATCGGAATTTTTGAAATTCTGAATTTCTAAAATTCTGAATTCTTAAGTTTTCGAATTCTTGAATTTCAGAATATCTAAATTTTCAAATTTTCGAAGTTCTGACTTTTGGAGATTCGAATATTCTGATTTCCAGAGTTTCTGAGTTTTGGGATTCTCAAATTTTTAAAATTCTAAACTTTTGAATTCTTAAGTTTTTGAATTCCGAATTTTCTGAATATCTGAATTTCGGAATTTTTGAAGTCCTGACTTTTGCTGATTTTTAGTTTCTGAATTGTTGGATTTTTGGAATTTCTGAAATTTGGAATTTTCGATTTCTGCATTTTTTGTATTTTCGGAGATTTCTGATTTTCTAAAAAGTCTACCGTAAAACCTGTATTAGAAGTGCCGGCACTTCTATTTTTCGTGAGGTCTCTTGGGGGGCACTTCAATTAGAGGGGCACTTCAATTAGAGGGGGCACTTGTATTTTTCGTGGGGTCGCTGATAACAGGACTTCTATTGGAGGGACATAATTTTTCAGTGAAAATTTCGTTTTTCTACTCAGAATTCATTACAATTTCTTCATTTAAAAAATTTCTAATACTACATATTGAAGTATTTAAAAACTGGCACCTGAGAATTTTGCGTACGCCGTTCGTACCGATAGGTCCCGCCCTCAAATCCAATATTGTACCAAACGAAATTAATTTCTTTGAATTTAGTGTGATTTTCTGAATAAAATTCAATTTCTTGGTAACATTTTGTCCGCTAGAATTTCTAGGATTTTCTCAAACTGAAAACTACAAGCTTAATTGTGAAAATCGCTCGAACGAGACAAAAATCTGTAATAGAGGGATGGCAAATGTCTCAGGGGGCAGTTTTTTTTTAATTAGACAATGATACAATCAAAACAACTAAAAAAACGGCTGAAAATCAAAAGAGATAGGCAAAGGGGCACTCTAATTAAAGGGGGCACTTCAATTAAAGGGGCACTTCAATTAGAGGGGGCACTTCTATTTTTGAAGTGGTGTTTAGGGGGGCACTTCAATTAGAGGGGCACTTCAATTTCAGGGGCACTTCTAATACAGGTTTTACGGTATATTTCTGAGTTTCAAAAATCAATAATCTGTATTCTTGATTTTTTTGAAATTTTGTAAATTGCAAATTACCAGGATTTGAATTTCCGAAACTTCAAACTTTTGGATTTCTCAATATTCTGGGAACTACTGAATATCCAAAGAATTTTCAAAAACCTCACCTAAAAACATCTGCCACGTGGCTCCATTCCTTCGCAACGTCTCCATCCACGTGGATTTCTCTCTCCGGATTTGTATTCCGGATTGCCACAAAAACCAGAGCGACACCGATGAACCATGCTATTTTATACAGCATTCTGAGAAAATTTTGAAGAATTTAGAGGATTTCAAAAAAGGATTTATTGAAAAGACGATAAAACAAGAAGGAAGCGGGAAAATCATAGGAAGGATAGGATGAAAAAAAATCGAGATGACAAAACCCGGGGGAAATTCAAAAAAGAAAAGAAGGCATTTCGGCCTGAAAAAGGTCCAAAGAAGGTACATGAGTAGGGAAGAAAGAGAAAAAAACAACTAATCGGATGGGAGAGGTTGGGCGGGAAATTCAAATTTTTTGGAATTTCAAAAAATTCGCCTATTTCTGTGCATGCTCCTCGTCTTCATACGTGGCACCGAAGATGGTCACACCGGCGACTAGAGCGGTGACAGTGAAGAATTGGGCCATAATACGGTATTGCATCATTTTTTGAGCGCCTAGTTTGTCTCCGACGAATGAGGATCTAAAAAGGATGGATGTGAAATTTTATGAATTTTTGAATTTTAAAAAATTTTTTCGAAGAATCGAGAATCTTCTAGAAGTTTCCAGATCTTTCGAGAACTTGAATTTTTATCTATTTTTCACTGAACCTACGCATTTTATTGTAATTTTAAAAATTTTCGGTTAACCTAGAAATCCAGAATTTCGAGGACTCTAAATGGGGCGCTGTTGCATTCTTTCATTTATCGTTAGAGCGTGTTTGCATACCTAACAAGATTTGAGAAATATAAGTTTCCTAAAAATTGAACTTCTGAAAATTTGCTAAATTTTCCTCTAAATTTAACGAAAAAAATCTGAATTTTCAGTATTTTAAATTCAAATTTTAGAAAAAAAAATCCCGCCAGAAAAACCCCGAAGTAAATAGAATAATCTAATTCGACAATCTAGAGAAAATGAGAGACGCAGACACTACACTCTACCCCCCAAAGAATCATAGGTTAAAATGATAAGAAACGTATATAACCTATATAGAATTTCCTTATATATGTAGACGTATAAATCCTAAATGTTCTCGAACGTCCCAGAAAGTGCACTGGCTCCGCCCACTTAATTGACTCCGTGTCTGTGGTCATAGCGCACGTACCTTATAATTTGTTCTTTGCTCGAAGACACAGCGACCAAAAGATCAAAATATCAAACTAGAGACATGTGAAAGCCACGTGGAGGTGGCCTAGTTTCCAGGTTTTCAGACATTTTAAGAGGTTTTTTTTCAGTAAAATTTTGGAATTTTTTTTTGAAAATTCGACTCACTTGAACATGCCTAAAAGTGCCGCCGTTGTGAGGCCCATTCCAAGAATGACACCTGGATTGCTGGCAGCGTTGGACATCACACCAGTCTGTTGGGAGCCGCCCACATTCTTTCCACCATGATATCCGATGTCGACTGGAATCGCTGGGATCTGGAAATTGGGGTTTTCAAATTTGTGAAATTCGGATAATTTTTAGAGCGATTCTAGCGATGTTAGTGAAATAGTCATTAAAATTGTTATGATTTGGTGTCACTTTCGACTTTTTCGGCTGAAAACCCTTCAGCTTTGCAGCTCTGCGTCTCTCAATTTCATACGCTTCATATTTGGAAAATTAAAAGTTTTAGGTTTGGCGCTATTCTTGGGGATTTTTTGTGTAAGGAAAACAAGGGGTTCTGGCATAGGTTATGATTTCAAACAAAAAATCAAAAAATTCTGAAAAAATTCCAGTCAAAAAGTACTGAAATTAGCGGAAATCAGTGAATTTCAGCACTTTTTTCGCTGAAATCACTTCAGAATATTTTTTCTGTTTTTGTATTAAAATTGAAGGCTTAAGCTGAAACGGTATCTATATTTCGGCGCGAAACTCAAAAAACTTGGCTTTCCGGATATTTTTTGACAATTTGAGAACCGAAGTTGTTAGAGAGCGTGTAAAATTGAGAGACGCAGAGAGCTGCAAATGCGCTTCACCGCTTAAAAGTGAAATTTTTCGATTTTTTGAAAAATTTGCTTCAAAAATTAGCTTTAACTCACTCCTGTATACTTTTCCTTATTATCGGCAGTTCTGGCGAGCTGCTCCGGCGTCATGTGCTCTTTCTTCCATTCGTATGATCCCTTCTTTGGCTCCTCCTTCTGAACACCGGCGGCATTCATGAGAACGGTACGGAAAATGCCCATTTTCGGGGGAAAATTGAAGTTTGCTGAAAAAATTGGATGAAAAATTAAGAAAAATGAAAAAAAAAAGAGAAAAAAAAGTCATAAATGGTCGGACCGATTGAACGGATACATATAAAATAAAGAAAATATAGATAAAAAATGAAGAAAAATTTATACAAGAGATTGAGAACCGTAAAAATTGAAATTCTGTCTTTTTTCTGAAAAAAAGGCCTCTACATCTTATGAACGACGACTCCAGCGTCACGATCGCGAGCGATTTTGTGAGCCATCGCACGTTCGGCAATGTAGAATGTGGAGAAGAAGAAGATGGAAGCGGTGACGATGAATACGACACGCATTCTGTCATGCATTCGGTTCATTGTGCCGTGGCTGAAACCATTTTCAGTGAGAAAAATTCAAAAAATTTACAGAAAAAAAACTCACTGAACAAATGGTGGAATATCCTCAACGGATGGGTACAGTTTGGTGATAACCAAAAACTTCTTCTGCCATTTCGTCGGCACTTGTCCGGTCTCTGAATCGGCGGCTCCAGTGAAACGAGAATCTTGAACTGTGTGTTTGAAATCGTCTTTTGTTGCGTATGTCACACGATGCTGATCGCCCTCGGCTTGTTGTTGTTGAGCCATTAGTTCTTGCTGAAATCAATCAAAAGTTGATTTTTTCTGGCATTTTTAGGGTAAAAATTGCCAGAAAATCCTATTTCTCACCTTTTTCTGTGCCATTTTCGCCTCCAATGGATCGAATCTGCGAATCGCCATCGAAACGGCCGGTGTCATTTTCGACGACGCCGCCTGACGTCCTCCGCATCTGATAACTGAGGATAGCATTCTGAAAATATTATATATGAATATAAATAGTGTCCAAATGCAACAAAAAAATAACTAAAGTGATGCAAGGAAAAAAGAAGTGGGGGAAAAGAGAAGGACCGCCCGTTTTTGAGGCGCAGAAAATCAGAAAATTTAGGGGAAAGAGACGCAGAAGTATTGATGCGAAGTGCTTTTTTCCGTTTTTTTGTTTGTGCTAAAAAGATTTTATAGCCTTCAGGGCTACGGATATGGCTAATTATCCAAGGAAAATAGAGGAAAATAATATTTTGAAATTTAATAAAAATTATTGCATTGCAAGCTTGCTCCACTGCCAATTTTTTCGAGAGGGAGGTTCGAATTTTGCAACTTTTTTTTGCAAAAAAAGAAAATATTTTTTAAACACACAGGTTTTAAAAGCAGAAACTATTGAAAAAAAACCTAAAAACTAAAAGCAAAGAATAAACTCACCAAAAGGATAAGGGACCATTGGATCAGATTTATAATAACAAAACAACTAGGTTCTCAGTGAGACTTCTCAGTGAGAAGTTCTCACTAATTATCATCATTTTTTGAATATTTTTAAAAGAAGCAACTAGGCGGGGCATGATCTGATTGGTGAAGTTCTCACTAAATTCACGTCGAGTGGGCCTAAAAATCCTTTGGAAAGTCACGTAGGCCCGATGTCTGGGTCGGTTTCTAGTGCACTAAAATGATGACAAATACTGCTGGCTGGGTGTTTCTCTCATTCTTTGAACCCCGATCTGTTCTTTTCTCTCAAGATCAAAATGTGTTTCATGGGGGAAAAAGATAAAGAAAGAGATGCAAGGTGCATGTGAAGTGCAGGGAATTTTAAATCATTGAAATGTTTATTTTTTCAAGTCCTTACAAGAAAAAAAAACGAATTGCAAAACCTTGAAGAAATATTTGAATGGTTTTGGCCTAAAAATCCGTCAAAAAATCTCGCTATTTTTCCTGGAAATTTCAAAAAAAAATCTCAAATTGTTTTTTCCGAGATTCAAGGTTTTTAACAATTTTGTACAAAGAAAGTGACTGATTTTTAAAACTTTATCAGTCATTTTGTCGAGAAAAAATCGAACATTACAAAAACATCAAAATATTTTTTTTCCAATTCTCTTTCTGCAGGTAACGTCAACAAAATCACCATCATGATCTTCTAAACAAGTTTCTACTGGTTCTCTCTACCCTCTCTTCTTCCTACACACTCTCTCGTTTCTTATCTCTCGCTTCCTCCATAAAACTTTCACTACATTTTCCATCCCCTTCTTCTCCAACCCACTACATTCCCACTACAACCAGAAATTGTAGTCCGCTCGCATTCTATATTTACACTTTTGAGTGTACATTCTCTGAGCTCTCTCTTTTGCACTTTCCACGTCATTTGTACTCGGGGGCGAGTGTACTGAGTGGTGGCCTAGAAAAATCCAGGCCATAGATTGATGATAAGTTGATAAGAGTAGAAGAAACAAGCATTTCAGAAAGGAGGAAGAAGCATAAGGATGATGCAAATTTTGGAAAATTGATATATCTAAAAATCACTTTTTTTATAAGACTTAGAAAAAATCAAAGAAACCATTTTCAGGCGTCTGGAGTTTCACAGTAAAATAAAAATAGCTGAAAAGCAAACATTTTCAAAAAATTCGGTAAATGCAAAGTTTGCAATCCACGGTAGGTCTGTTTTATAACCTCAAAAATTTCAAAGTGCTTTGAAACTTGAAATCCGAGCTCCAGACTACGGAAAATGATCAAAATCAACTTAAAAGTACGTGTTTGTATTTCTCGGTACTGTAGTTAGCAACTTCCTTGTACAACTTCCTCCCAGTGGTATACCGTGTAAAACTGGAATTAGAAGCCCTCCCACTTTGACTCAATTTATCGTGGTCCCTGTGAAAGATATCAAAAAGTGGTCGACTGATAAAATGCTTATCATAATATGAAAAACACTTTCTTAGTTGGTCACTTTTTGATACTTTTTGAATGAAGCGAGATAAATTAGGTTGAAGTGGGCGTGCGTGTATTTCTAATACAAGTTTTCTTGAAGTTATATTAGAGTTCAATTATCTCACTTTCTGTAAAATATATCAAAAAAGTGTCAACTGATAAAATTTTCATCATAAAATCCTCAATATTTTAGTAGTTTACAAATTCATGATATCTCTTATAGGTATTGAGATATTTGAGCTCAACGTTCCAGGAAAATTAGACCTTTTAGTAGATCATCAACCCTATTTTTTCCTCATTTACTCATATCTGTTTGTCCAGATGTCCCATATCCTTTTCCGTCTAAATCTCTCACTTTCCCACACTCTCTCTTCTCCATTCCTCGTGACCCACAAACAATGCCCTTTACCCCCTTGTTCTTATCGTTTTTTGCATGACGCAAAATTCCTACACCGTGGCTGTCTCCTGTCTATTTGTGTCTAAAGTCCAAACTATTTATTTGATTACCTTCTTGACTTGCTTTTAAAGATTCTGCATTTTTCAAATTTCCACTTCCAGATTACTATGTTTGTACAAAGAAGGTTATCATCTAGTATCACACGGGTCATTGGCTGGAACTTTAAAAATATCCGATCGAAAAATGATTCTCTAGAAGTAATTTTCGAGGAGGCTGGTGAGAATTTTATTTATTTTTCTGAATTATTTTCAAAATATAGGAAAACCATCAAAACTGATAATGCCATTGGCTTGGCTTCGTGACCATTGTACATCAAAAACACACTATCATTACCCGACAAATCAGAGAAAATCGAATTGTACGGATCTCATGAATTTGTCTAGAATAGAAGGATTCGATAAGGTTTCAATGGATAAAAATCAGAAATCTTTGATTATCGATTGGATTGATGGACATCGATCGGTTTTTGAGATTGGAGATGTTGTTGGAAAGGGAAGGAAGAAAAGGGAAGAGAAAATGGATGGAGTTTTGGAATTATGGGATTCAAATACATTGAAAGAAGTTCCGAGAATTGAGAAGTGAGTTTTCAGAATTTCTGAGTTTCTGAATTTTTGATTTTCTTTATTTTTGAGTAGTTTAACTTTTCGGATTTCAAGATTTTTAAATTCTGAGATTTAAAATAGGTATTCTGACTTTCTAAATTTTTGAATTTTCGAGATTTTCAGTTTTCAAACTTCTGAAAAATTTCCAACTTCTCGAATTTTCCAAAGTTTATAATTTTAAGTTTCCCATCATTTTATGTTTTTAAGTTTTCGAATTTCGAATTTTTCAATTTTTACAGTTCTAGAATTTTCAAATTTCTAATGAATTTTTAAATTTCCGAGTAAGTAGTATACAGATGATTTTTTCGATTCCCTTAAGCACGTAGGGGGCGGGGCTTGGGGGTTGAGAGCCCCGCCCCCTACGTGCTTAAGGGGGTCGAAAAAATCATCTGTATACTACTCGAGTATTTGAGTTTTAGTTTTTTTGTAGGATTTTTGAAGTTCTTAGTTTCGGAAATTCTAAAATTTTTAATAGTGGAGATTCTGCTTTTCTGGGTTTTAAAATCTTGAAATCTCTTCAAAATTTTGGTTTTTGAATTTTCAAATTTTGAAAATTTTAAAAATCTTAACTTCCAGATATTTGAGCATTTGAATTCCGCTTTTGAACTAATTTCCATGATTTTAGGACTTTGAGATTGTGAATCAATGTTGAAGCTTCAGATTTTCTGAGTATTTAATTTTTTGAGTTTTCCAAATTCTGGAATCTCGAGTTTTCAAGTTTTCAGATTTTGAGATTCTGAATATTGCATTTTTAAATCAAAAAATATGTTTTTCAGATCCAATCTCTCGCTTCAAACATTTTCTGAAAATCTGGTAAAATACGGAGTTGTGATAATTGATGGAATCGAAGGAACCGCTGAAGCAACGGAAAAACTTTGTCAAAGTTTAGTTCCAGTTCATGACACATTTTTCGGACAATTCTGGGTTTTTAGTAACTCGGCGACGGAGGTGAGATTATTTTTTTTTTAATTTACTGTAATACCTGCAATAGAAGGGCACCCACACTGTTAAGTTTGAGCTTATTTATCTCATTTCCTATGCAAGATATCAAACATCTGCCAACTGATAATATGCTTTTGATATTATGATAAACAATTATCAGTTGACAATGTTTGGATATCTTTTATAGGAACCCAGATAAATTGACTCAAAGTTGACTAGCACATATATCAAAAGGAGGAGATTTAATGACCACCAGAAGCTAACCTAGAATAACAATTGAAAAAGTTAGGTCATCATTAAAAAAAAGTCATTTATTCAGGATGAACCCGCTTATGAAGACACTGCCTATGGAAATGAGGAAATTGGGCCTCACACAGATGGAACCTATTTTAATCAAACTCCTGGTATCCAAGTTTTCCATTGTCTAACTCCAGCGAACGTTGGTGGAGATACGGTAGTTGTGGATTCATTTCACTGTGCTCAAATTCTCAAAAACAAGCATCCCGAGCATTTTGAAACACTCTGCACAACCAAAATTGCTCATCATTATCTAGAAGGTTCTCCGCCTGGAAGCCAGATTCAAAGTGTTAGTTTGGAGAAACCAGTCATTGAGATGGACTCATTCGGGAATATCCTACAGATACGGTAAGATTTGAAAATGCATATTTTCGAAAACTTTAATTTCTAATTACAGCTTTAACCCTTACGATCGTGCTCCATATTCTTGTCTCTCATCTTCTGAATCATCGGCTTCTGACGCTATAAAATTCTACGAAGCCTACCAAGAATTTTCCAGAATATGCCATGATCCTCTGAACGCCTTAACGGTTTCTCTACGGCCTGGATCTGTGATTTTTATCGACAATTTCCGGGTTTTACACTCTAGAACGGCATTTCAAGGATACCGAAAAATGTGTGGATGCTATTTATCGAGGGATAATTTCATGGCGAAAGCCAGACCGTTTTTTGATGGAAATGTGAAGGAGTTTTTGTGATTTTTGTTTTTTGGAATAAATTATTTGAAGATGTACTTTCAAGAGCTCAAACGTCTTATAGTTTCCTGAACATTTTGTTTCTGTATTATTTCAAATAAAAATCATTTATTCTTTCAATCTTACAATTCAGAACAGTATTAATTATCAGTCCTCCTTTGTCCTCCTTCGCGTGCTCCTTGCTCGTCGTTGCTGGTCCTCCAGCGACGTCCTCCGTGCCTTAACTATGTGCGATGGAGACATGGGTCCTCCTCACGTCATCAATCGAAGACCACCGGGGGAATCGAACTCGTCCTTCCCATTCCCCCGGTGGTCCCACAACCGCTCACGTTATCCTCTCGGCTACGGGGACGCTGACAGGTGAAGACATAGAAGATGTATAAGAATATATGGTCATCTGGAGGTGAAGGAGGTCCGGTAGACCGGATGACGTGGAGAAGAGAAAAGGAGGTCGCTGAAAACCAGTGCCGTAATTATGTTATCTATGCCTTGGCATATTTGCTCATTATCAAAATCTCAAGACTTCAAAGCCTTGAAAATCGGAATATCAGAGTTTCAGAATATTACCAAAAACAACATTATGAACATCTTAGTCAAAAATTCGAATTCAAGAAACCTGAGCAATTTTCCGTTGAGCAATCCGATATTTCAGAATTTCAAACTTTCCACATTTTATAACCTTCTAATCTAAGATTATTAGAATTTACCAGTCTAATTGTAACAACTTTATCAAAAAATCATTTATTCTTACAACCTTACAATTCAGAACATTACAATTATCATAATTCCTGTGATCTTCCTTCGCTCGCTCCTTGCTTGTCGTTGCTGGTCCTCCAGCGACGTCCTCCGTGCCTTAACGATGTGCGGTGGAGACATGGATCCTCCTCACGTCATCAATCGAAGACCACCGGGGGAATCGAACTCGTCCTTTCCATTCCCCCGGTGGTCCCACAACCGCACACGTTATCCTCTCGGCTATGGGGACGCTGACAGGTGAAGAAATAGAAGACGTACAAGAATATATGGTCATCTGGAGGTGAAGGAGGTCCGGTGACCGGATGACGTGGAGAAGGAAAGGGGAAGGCTGAAAATAAAAAAAATGTGACCTAGTTCTGTGGTTTCCTATTACAGGCCAAGATTTTTGATGTTTCGAGGTCGTAGCCTAGTTCCCTAAATTTCCAGGTCACGGCCTAGTTGTATTTTTTGTTGGCGTAGTTCTTTGGGCCTCCTAGACTTCGGTCTTTTTTGGAAATTTCTACTCTTGCAAGAAAAAAGAACCACACAGAGCCATTTCATTCATAACCACAGTTACAGTATTCAAAGTTCACTGATTCAGCACGGTGCACTAGAAGGACTTGAGCTGACAAACACCTTGGACATATTCAATCCATCCGGAATGACACGATTAAATTTGACATATGCGAACGGTGTCATCTCGTGGCGACGACGAAGGAATGGGCGGATCCATCTGAATAAGGAATATCGGGATACACTGCCCAGTTTTAGATCATTTTTCTCGGCTCCTATAAATGATATCAAAAAGTTGTCAACTGATAAAATGTAGGTGACATTGTGATAAACAATTTATTAGTTGACAACTTTTTGATGTCATTGACAGGAACCTAGATAAATGGGCTCAAAGACTTACGTAGCACTATCCTCAAATTTGTCACTGCAACGGACACGAATTTCCTTGAATCCCCCGTTCATCTCTCCCAAAATACTATGGAACATTGCTTGGGCCGCATTCTTGGTGTCAGAATAGATGGGACCAATTTCACAGTTTCCGGAAGATTTGTCGAATGAAACTAGACCGATTCCAATGACTTTTCCAGACTTGTCATATGCAACTCGGCCGATTCCGCCTTTGAATTTGGCCAGGAGCAATTCTTGGCGCTGGTATGGGAAAATGGTGTTGTCGTATTTGATAATGTCGTCAATTGGGACATCTTGGAACTTCTGAAACAGAATAGGAGTATTTGAGAATCCAGTAGTTCAGAAGTTTGAAAAATTGAATATCGGGAATTACGAAACCTCATAAACTCAAAAATTAAGAAATTCAGAAACACAGGAATTCTAAAATTGGTTTTTTTGATTCTGAGATTCTGAGATTCTGAGATTCTGAGATTCTGAGATTCGGAGATTCTGAGATTCTGAGATTCTGAGATTCTGAGATTCTGAGATTCGGAGATTCTGAGATTCTGAGATTCTGAGATTCTGAGATTCTGAGATTCTGAGATTCTGAGATTCTGAGATTCTGAGATTCTGAGTTTCTGAGATTCTGAGATTCTGAGATTCGGAGATTCGGAGATTCTGAGATTCTGAGATTCTGAGTTTATGAGATTCTGAGATTCTGAGATTCTGAGATTCTGAGATTCTGAGATTCTGAGATTCTGAGATTCTGAGATTCTGAGATTCTGAGATTCTGAGATTCTGAGATTCTGAGATTCTGAGATTCTGAGATTCTGAGATTCTGAGATTCTGAGATTCTGAGATTCTGAGATTCTGAGATTCTGAGATTCTGAGATTCTGAGATTCTGAGATTCTGAGATTCTGAGATTCTGAGATTCTGAGATTCTGAGATTCTGAGATTCTGAGATTCTGAGATTCTGTTCCCACACCTTCACTGCCACGTCATCAAACTCCAATTCTGGAATGAAGACCTCATCCGAAGTGTAATCCGAGACATAATAAGTCGATCCACGAACTTTGGTGTGCAAAACTTTTCGCCAGATTGCCGCATTTTTCGAGTCTTCAAATCTAAAATTATTAAAAAACCGAAAAGGGAGAGCTTGGGGTGAAAAGGATCCTACCGACACATCCACCGGAATTCATTGTGACTGAATTGAGATCTGCAGCCATTTCAGACATCAGGTGGGGGAGAAAATTGAAAGTGTTCTCGGGTTGATAGGATAAACCGAAAGTTTGAAAATCGGGAGTTGTTGGGTTGAGAGACTTGTAGTGAATCGATTGGGTGCCAGAGACAACGGTGGAGTCTGGAACATCTTTTTTTCGAAAGTCTAGAAAATCATAAATTCTAAAAATTCCAAAATTCAGAATCCCAGAAGTTCGGAAATTCAGAATCAAAGAAGTTCGGAGCTTTACAATCTCAGAATCTCAGAATCTCAGAATCTCAGAATCTCAGAATCTCAGAATCTCAGAATCTCAGAATCTCAGAATCTCAGAATCTCAAAATCTCAGAATCTCAGAATCTCAGAATTTCAGAATCTCAGAATCTCAGAATCTCAGAATCTCAGAATCTCAGAATCTCAGAATCACAGAATCACAGAATCTCAGAATCTCAGAATCTCAGAATCACATAATCTCAGAGTCTCAGAATCTCAGAATCTCAAAAATCACCTTTCTGACACAAAAGATACAAATGATATCTATCCTTCATTGTCTCCTTGAGCATCTGAATCTCGTTTCCACCGTCTCGCCCAACCAATTTTCGGAATTGCTCTATTTGAGAATCCGATGGATTTTTGACGATTTTCAGATCTTTTGGAAGAACATTTTCAATCGAATAGCGACGAACTGCCACGTGGCAAAGAGAGGTGATTTTCGAGCGTTGTTGGAAGAGAGTGTTCATTTTGGATGGGAGGAAAATGAAGTAATAATTGTTTGATTTTCAAAATTTTATAAAAATTTTAAAAAGAAAAAACGAAAAAAAGAACCAGACGCACTGGGTTCCAAAAGGCCTGGTCAGTAATAGCGCTTTTTTTAGGTCAGACGGTTAAAGTGGACGTGGGTACGTTTGATACTCAGCCAACGAAGAAGTTCGCTGGGGCGCGATTTCTGACCAGGCCTTTTGGAACCCTGTTATGATTCACTCTGATTCGAAAACTCTTTTTCTGTACAAATCAGAAAAAGTCCATGAGAATGCAGATGCAAAAATATGAAGTGGGACAAAGAAGATATGAATTAAAAAATCAATGGAGATGTTGATAAATGCCAATTTGACAGCTTCGTCGCAATTTCCTGAAAATCGGATTTCAGGATTTATTGAGTTTCTGAGTTAAGAATCTTTGGGAGCTTTGGAACGTACCATAAACCATCTAAGAGACGGCCATCGTATACTTGCACTTTGAGCTAAATTATCTCCGTTCCTAAAACAGGTATCAAAATTTTGTTAACTGATAAAATGCTTATCATAAAATTATCATTATTTTATCAATTTGCGAATTTTTGATATCTCTTACAGAAATTGAGATAATTGGGTTCAAAGAGTGTAACCGTAAAAACTGTAATACAGAATGCTCATTCAGATCGTCAACTCCGAGCTTATGTGTGTCATTTCCTGTAAAAGATATCAAAATGGTGTCAACTGATAAAATGTTTATTATATTATCACCAACATTTTATCAGTTGACACATTTTTGATATCTTTCGCAGGAAATGAGATAATTGAGCTCTACGTCAAAGTATAGGGTTGTCTTCTATTAGAGTTTTTACAGTACTCTTGAATTCTTAGGTTTTGGAAGATTTCGATTGTTTGCGTATTTTGAAATTTGTATATTTTACTGGTATCAAAAAAAAATAGGTAGATAAACGGCGGTGGAAGTAGTGTAAGGTCCTATGACGAAAACTACCGTAATCTTTAAAAATGTGTATTTTATGTTTTTTTTTTCGATTTTTTGTCTGTTTTCTGAAAATTTTTAATACTATGAAATTTTTTTTTGAAATATCGAGAGAAAATTTGGAAACAAACATATTCTTAGGTTACGGTAGTTTCCCGTAAAGCTTTCCATAGAAAGGCCATCGCACTGCTCTGTTTGAGCTCAATTATCTCGGTTCCTATAGGAGATAACAAAAATGTGTCAACAGATAAAATATTGCTGATTTTATGATAAATATTTTATCAGTTGATCAATTTACGATATCTCTCATTGGAACCGAATAATTGAGCTCGAAGTATAAAATACGGTAGTTGGAATTTTTGCTATTTTGAAATCCCAGATTCCCGAACTCTCGCCTTTGACAGATTCATCTAAATCCATTCCATCCTGTAGTACTAAGGTTGTATTCGTTCCAATTCCCAGTTGACGGCCTTAAACTATCTACAGCTCGAAAACCAACTAATTGACCCAACTCACAAGGAAAAACTGTCATTTTGGCGAACCAAATCTCCAACACATTTCCAAACATGTAACCAATGACGAACAACGCGCAAGCCACCACTGATAACTGAAATTTAGTTCAATCCTGGACTAGAAATAGGGAGTTTTCTAGGCCACCACCTACATTCATCCCAATCACATAACGCCACGTGGAATGTGTACGGTACAACATATCAACAATGATAAGAGAAAACAAGAGACATAGAAGTCCAGTTAACACAGTTGTCAGCACAAAATGGGTGTTCGTGTCGTTCTCATAATACTGTTGAAAGAGATGTTTGAGCTAGAAACAAATTAAAAAATTTCAATTTAAAAAACCAATTACCATAATTGTCTTTACTATTAGGTGGCATAGTGTTATCACTAAATAAAGAATAGGAAGATTTTTAACATGAAACGGAACGTATTTCTGCATACTTCCTTGAAAAATTCGTATGTTTGAGGTGAGTCAGGAGGCCTTTCGACATATTGAATATTGTTTCTTTTTGTTGTACTCGATGATGTTTTTTGTATTGAATTCGTTTTTTTTCTATTCTTACCTGTTGTAATAGTTTTTATTGTCAACTGTAATTGCATAGAATTTTACTTCAGGAACTTGCGAGCGGCTGTATAAACATAGAAATTATTTATATGTCAAATAAATCGTTTTTTAATTTTTGGAATTCCCATTTTCAGGAAGCTTTTCTGTTTTTTCCTCAACACCTAAAACTGTGAATAAATCAATGATTTCGCATCCAAAGTACGGTAGTCAAGGCGCACACCGCAAAACCTCATTGGAGTATCGAAGCGGAAAGTTTAAAGGCGCGAGCTGAAGGTCTCGACACGACAATCACGTATTACCGCGAAGTTCGAGTTCCAAACGAATTTTCTGGAAGAAATTTTCCGGATTTTGTCGGTTTTCTTCGCATTTTTTCCAGATTTTAAGCTTTTTGTGTAAAAAGCTGGCTCTCGGATTGTCAGGCTTCAGTTTTTGACCAAAATTTTGCTCCATTCTCATAAATTCCTTGTTTGCTTGCTCTCGCCAAGGGCAAATACTCATTTGCTTGAAGATCATTTGCTAGAGTCTCACTTGCTAGAGTGTCTCACTTGCTAGCGTGTCTCATTTGCTATAATTGTCTCATTTGCTAGAAAATTTCCCATTTTCAGAGTCTCATTTGCTAGAGACTGTCTCACTTGCTAGACACTGTCTCATTTGCTAAAATTGTCTCATTTGCTAGAATTTTTGTCCCGTGTTTTACAATTTTTGCGTCCATACTCCGGGGGGTACATAAAAAGAATGTACTCCAAGGGTAGCTCTATTTCAGGGGATCCATAGTCTGAAGGATAAATCTAGGTTGTTGTCCCATCGACCAAATTTTCCAGGGGTATATCAAAATGAAAGTCGATTATTGTCACTGAAATCGAATAACCGGAAGACTTTGTGTGATGGGGTTGTTCACCAACTTGTAGGAAAATTCGGCGAAGTGGAGAAAATTCAGCGAAACAGCTGAGACTGAATCAATCAGGCTTAAACTTCGGTGACAACTGGAGAAAATTATAGGGAGCATAATCACAAAATTTGGGGTCACAATATCCACTTTGAAATTTTGGCTCGACCCCAAATTCTGTGAATATGCTCCCTATAATTTTCTCCAATTTTCTCCGAAGTTTCAGCCAGATCGATTCATTCTCAGTGGTTTCGCGGAATTTTCTCCACTTCGCCGAATTTTCCTACATGTTGGTGAATAACCCATAATATTTTCTACTCCTTGTGAAAAAAATTGCTGAGGTTGTTGGAAATCCGCTAAAGGCAAGAGTTTTAATTTTTCTGGTATGAAGGTCATTTTATGGTATATATGAGAAATCAGCAGCTGTGTCAATTAATGGAAATTTGTAAAATGTTTTTTTGAAAACAATTACAAATCTCAGAACTTTTATGATTAATTTAGGTCCTAAAACATTGTCTTCTACCAATTTTCCTCAACCGTTTTTTTGCTCTCAATTTTACCTCATTTCCTCTTTTTTCCCTTTTTCCTCAATTTTCCGTTTTTTTTTCAATTTTCCAAGTTTTCTCAATTTTCATGGAATTGATTCTTATTTTTCATGCTTTTCTAGTTCATTGAATGAAGGAAACATCGCAATTTAGAGATCTTTCTACAAAAATTGAAAAATTCTAAAAATTGGCCCAAAATAA